>NJRP01000144.1:439037-546978 GCA_003063835.1 Aphaenogaster floridana | reverse complement strand
ATATTATTGCTAGCATGGACATGGTATTAAAAAATAATCCTAACTCTACCCGAAACCATGCACAGCGTACACATTAGTACACATTCTGTTCCAATTGAGTCATACACAACGCTACACTTTGTGTATTCCTGTGTACGTTTGTGTCAAAAAGTGTTAAGCAATTGGAAAACACCCAATATAGATAAATCTAGTAACGTTGCTCAACTGTTGAGTCTGCTGAACGCGGCCAATAGTCGCATTCAGCAGACTCAACAGTTGGGCAACATTCCTAGATTTTCCGCTGAATCTCGACGTTGATTTGTTGGTTCTAAAAGTAAGAGCCAATCACGTTCGATTACTACTAAGCGGTTTGTTCTGCTGAATGCGCCCAATGCGGCCATAGAAAAATCTAGTAAGGTTGCTCAACTGTTGAGTCTGCTGAACGCGGCCTATGGCTGCGTTCAGCAGAAAAAGCAGCTTTACAACTGTTGTAAGATTCTTTAATATGATTGCTTTTTGCCCTTGGTTCCTCCTGGATCTAAGTGTATAAACCAATCATATTAAAGAATTTTACAACAGTTGCAAAGCTGCTTTTTCTGCTGAACGCAGCCTATGGCAGCCTCTGACATCTTTCTCGGGGACGTAGGGATTTTTGTAACGTAAAAATAACGTTCAAGCAGCTGCCCAACTGTCGCTTTCTTTCCTTGTACGGCGCCATTCAACAAGTTATTTGACAGTAACGGTTAGATCAAAACAATTGATGGGATGGATAACAATAGTGAAGTACGTTGATCTTCCATAAGAATTGGAGAGCTTTTGGTGCCGTTTCACTTCAACGCTCGCGAGTCATGTCATCCTTGTTGTTTATCAAATGATAAATAAGGATAAACGATGCTCGCGAGCGTCGCGAGCGTTAAGTGGAACGCACCCTTTATGTATACATAGAGAGTGATATATAGCTTTATTATGAATAGTTATTAAGGATATAATTTCATTAATGGCTATTAAGGATAAATTTTGAAAGAAATATAATCATCAGTTTTATTATATATGAATAGTTATTAAGGATATAATTTATAATTATTAATAACTATTAAGGATAAGTCTTGTAAAGTAGACGTTAATCAATAATTAATTAAAAATAGGTAGCGTCGTTTTCATACAATGATCCAGTTTCTACTGCAACCGGTGTGACAAAATGCCAGGAGGGAGATACGTCAGCAGAGGAAACGTTCTTGCTACGACATTTGCAAAGAGCCATCTCGGAAACAACAGAGGAGAACGTTGCATCTACAAAGGAGATGGCAATTTTATTGGCTAAATTGAATTTTGATGTCAAGACATTACCCAATGACATAAAAGAAGGTTTAGAGAAGTTGTCCTTGATCCTGAAAGCTGAAAAACTATTCGAATTTGATGAGACGGCGTTGCGGGTGGTTAGAGAACGGAAGAACATAGAGGAGAAAAGGCGGCAACGAGAAGAGAAACAGATGTCCATGAAGTACGATAAATTGTTTAGAAATTGCACAAAGTTGCAGACAAAGCTTGACCATCTTCAAGATGCTGTCGATTCTCTCAAGAATGCTATTGACACTACGGATGAGGATAAGAATAATATGTATTGCAATAAGGTTTTCTTATCTACGAAATTGAAGGAGTACCAGCAAGCTATAGAAAAATTGGAGGCGGATTTAAGTGATATGCAAGTCGACGAACTTTATTCAGAGAAAATATTGAATAAGTATAAACTGTACCTGGAGAAGACGAGCAGATTGGCAGATCTTAATCAATCGGTAGCTCAATACGGCGATTTACCACCTAACTTACTGCAGGCTAAATTACTGGTGGAAAGCAAGAGGAAAGAGTATGAGAACTTAGAACAGATGTTTTTAGAAAAGACTCAGTGAGTTCGAATTTTAATAACATTTCAAACTTGTGTGAATTTTAATATATTTCAGTATTTGCAATACATTCTTCGTACAGATAATCGCTTGTCATTAATTTACCTTAGAAATAAAAGATTTTTTTATATGTTCTTATATTAAAAACAACTTGTACAAATCTGCTTTTAGAAACCGTATTTCGATTTTGTTTGTTTCCGTGCCATCCTATTCTGAGACCACTGATTTTTGAGTTCCAGTTCCATGGCTTTAGCTTGATGCGCTAGATAAGTTATCTGATGTTTCTTTTTGGATTGAGAGTTTACCCCACTGCTCTGCATAGATACCGGTCTGTGTACAGATTCTTCCGTTAGTGCCTTTACCAGCCATTCTCTTTCATCCGGTTTTATGTCTTCCCCGTTTATCTCGATTATATCCGCTTCATCGATCTCCTTGCGTTTTATACCCCGTTTTCCACAAAGATACTCGATCGCCTTCTCGTCAAAGGCAACGTTGCCTTCTACGTCAACATTATATTCTTGTTCAGGGATAGGCAGCTTCGGGCCAACCTCCGCTTTGTTTTTCAGTAAAATCTCTTCCTTAGGTAGATTTATAACGTTACTTGTTAATATTTTGTTCGACTGGCTATCAGAATTACTGGAGGAAGAGTTGGGTATCTCATGATCTTCCACATGTTTCGCAAGTGAAGTTTCAGTACTTGACTTATGTACAAGATCATCCGAAGACAATTCCGAGTCTAATAATCCCGTTGCGGAACTGCCTGGTATATCTTCACTTGTGGCTAGCCCAAAGAAGTCTATCGTCGCATCTTCTTCGTCAGAGCTCAATTCATTATGTAATTTATCTGAAGTTGGCTTTTTTACTTTAGAATCGTTCTGACTTGTACCGGATTTCCTCGTCATTCTCGGCTGCTGTATATTTGCTTTCACCGCTGCATTCTTAACAACCTGAGGTATTAGAACTTTCTTGTTTGCTCTTGTCTCTTCTTTTGGCGCTGTCAAGAGGGAGAAGAGTCCACAGCCTTTCTAAAATAGTTAATTATTCACGAGTTATATATATCTGCTCAGTGATTTTACTCGAAGAAATTTTTCCAAACTTACTTGTGACGGTTGTACGATCCTGGCCGGCTTCTCTTCGCTCTCCTCTTCAAGATCCTTAAACTGATATGACATGCCAAATACAATAGGTTCAATAAAATATTGTCCAATAAGTATTGTTATACATTAAAGAGATCTGAATATGTGCATACATACCTCCGATAAGGAAGGCACTGATATTCTCACTGTCTGTTTCTTTGCTGGCTTCGGAATTTGACTTTTCGTTTCTTTCTTCAACAGAATGTCGTCCTCCACCTCTTCGACATTGGCCACAAAAGTGGGATCTTTGGGCTTTGGCAGCGTATCGAGGAACTGCTTGAAATTACGCTCCGAACCGTCATTCTCTTCCTCCTCATCGTTTGTACTTTGCGAAACTACTTTCGGAGCAGGTAGGGACAACTTCGTGCTTATTTGCACAATTACAGCTTCGGTTGCATCGTTATCTGTATCGTTCGTGACAATCGGCTTCGCGGACTCACCTTCCTCGTTTTCCGAGCCCTCGTCGCTACTGTCATATGCTACGAGGCTCATTTTCGATCACGAATATGCCTCTCACACATTCACTTGTGTACATTTAAACACAACATAACCATCACTGACGTCCAGATGTTCGTCAGTGACGAGGTACCATTGGAAGCCACCAGGGAGAGTTTATGGGGATTTACATGTCGCGACCTCATTTTACACTTGTCATATTCTTCCATTACATATTTCTACATCTAAAATTTTTCCCATTTTTCCCATTCGTCACTTCGTAAATAATATAATTTTATTAAATATAAATAATACACAATAATAAATATAAATTATTAAATTTAAATAAATATTATTTGCCTTTTTCAAATCTTAGGTCTCGAGTAGAATAAAATTTATTTCTCACAAATACACATTAAATTTAATAATTTCTTTTAAATCGAATAAATTAATCAATTATTCAAAACAAATTTTCTAATTATTTCGCGTACAATTTAAATGTCCGTAATAGAACAACTGACGGAAAACGGTATCGGATCTAAAATATTTTTCCAAAGATCTACAATAAGTGCCTTGATGCAAGTACTGTAGAGTTAGTCTTCGGTTTTTTTCTTTTTTTTTAAATACTGATTAGGTGCAGATATATTATCGCCGGATACTCGAAGTATAATCTTTACTCAATTGGTAAGTGAAAGGAATATGTACAAGAATCTCCAATCGGAGCAGTCAATAATATAGTGTTCCGAGTAATCGATAACTGGATAGTTAGATGATCGAATATCAACAGCGATTGTTGTGCGTGAAGTGTGAGGTTGTATTTGAAATGTATTTTACAAACTCAGGAACTAGATGACAGCAGAATTAGCATTTAATGGCGCAATAAATAGACCATAAAATATCTATGAGCTTCTTTTATCTTTTCGATAATAATCATTAAATTCATACGTTTTAAAAGATAATGTACGTCTTAATATTAAACTTGGCGGCACATTAAATAAAAATAATTATACCTTTATTTTTAATTATACATTTATTTTTAGATAGTTTCTCGACATGATTTAAAAAGATGAAAGAAGGGATGCGAAGCAGTGGAATTGTAGGAGAAGTGAAGAAATGACATATAAAAGGCATTATATATCTATACTGAAACTTTTGGAAAATATAAATTATATTTTAAATATACAAATGCAATATCAAATTAATTTTCTTAACAAAAATACGTAAAATTAAATCCAATGTCTTTTTTTAAAATAAGTGCCCATACACCACAGAACATTGCAACAACATTGCAGTCCCAGATAGCACAGATGATCGTTATGAATTCAAAAAGGATTGACTTTTTTAAATTCTTTATGAATTATGGTAATCTGTTCGAAATTCAAAAAAAATTCCTTTCCAATAGTATTCTTATAGAATATAAAAAAAATTTCTTTTGTATCTGAAAAAGGGCTCAGAATTGGTGACATAAAAATGAATTCTTTTTGAACTCTGAAGAATGTTTTTAGAACAGAAATGGGATGGAAAAAGAATTCATTTTTCATAATTCGGGAATTCAAAAAGAATTCTTTTTGGATTCTCTTTGCTATCTGGGGTAACATTGCAATATTGCCAAAATGTTGCTGCAATGTTCTGTGCTATATGGGTGATGCACAGAGAGATGCATAATATTAAAATGAACTAAAAAGTTAGCGAGGGAAATACATATACATATAATAACAGGACCTCATAAAACACTTGTCAGGATAGTTTTTCTCTTTTAGTTTTTAATTAATTACGTTCATTAAATTGAATATGAATTGCGCTTATATGATAAATTACCGTTTTGACAGTTTTCCTATTGCGTTTGCGTGAGGTGTCTTTTCGTTCCCTTTTCTTCTTTCTCGAATGCATTGCCTCATAATTTTCCAAAGTTGTCTTTACACTCATATTTATCATTTAATATAATGAATAATGTGGTTTTTTAGCCGTAGCTCGCCGTATTTGCAGGTACCGTCTCCAACGACGAGAGATCAGCCCGACCCTGATCCGTCCGTCTGAAAACCTTGCTCTTTTACGCAATTTTAGCGTTTATTAAAGTTTGCTCGCAAATGAAACGAAACCCATATAACCTACCTAATTTAGCGAGTAGCATTTTCGAGTGGGGGCCACTTCAGGAGAGCAGGAGGAGGAGAAGGAGCAGAGGGAGGAGAAAGAGGATGAGGAGGAGGAGGAGGAGAGGTCGGGTTCTATTGACAGCGGTTATTGCCTAACTGCGTACCTCCACCTAATATGCCCGCTTGGGGATTCGCATCCA
The DNA here is from genome assembly GCA_003063835.1 of Aphaenogaster floridana. Taxonomy (NCBI): domain Eukaryota; kingdom Metazoa; phylum Arthropoda; class Insecta; order Hymenoptera; family Formicidae; genus Aphaenogaster; species Aphaenogaster floridana. Next base: position 541,234 of record NJRP01000144.1, on the reverse strand, counting down.
GGGCCGCTCGAACGAAAACTGCGAAACACACCCGCGAATCTTTAATTCCACCCCCACGCGTAATCCCCGTCGACTCTGCAGCGGCTTTCGCATTGCCGCGCGGATTTTCGCCTAAATTTATGTATTTTCTTTTTTTCGGTTCTACCAGATTCTCTCTCACTTATTCCTCCCTACATTAGACTTATTACGTCGCAGATTTATTAAATTAAAGAATCTATTTTTTATGCGAAAGATATTACGCTCCGTCGATTGATTCTGTTCTCTTAAGAAGCTCGATTCGGTTCGTACACATTTTGATCGCTCAAGTATGTTTTAGAGAACGTTTGCGATCGCTTCGTGTTTGCAGAAATTGCAATATGCGGTATAGAATTGTATTATGCAATATATTGCCTGGCGAGGCACGTCGGTCGAACCTTCGTTTTTACCCGATCTACCCTTACGGCGGCGATTATTTAACGCGGCGAACCATCGCGGATCGCATCGCGATTTGCCATCGCGGAGACGGAGGTCTCTTCCTCCGGCGCGACCGGGTTTATCCTTTTTTTTTCCTCCCTCCCATTGCTTCGATATCTCGACGTACGTGTATGCTCGCGAACGGATGCGGGCAAATAACGGCCCTGCCTGCATTTGAAACTCTATTAACTCTCCGAATATTAGCTCGTCGAGCGAGATTAACCTCATTGTGCCCCGTTGAAAATGATGACATCACTATTAAACTCCCGTCGGCTTACGGAAATTGATTAAACTATCAAATTAGCTCTACTAATATCAACACATCAACGCCGCGAGACCGGGCCTCTGGCTTCGAGGTTCAATCCTAAATGGCATGAATTTGCCGGTCCGTACGACCGTTCGACGTGCATTCATCGGTGCGACTGTATTCCCTATAAGTTATGCAGTCGTGACTGAAGCTTAATATATAGTGTAGCCGAGGGGTGATATGCGATTGCGGCACACCATCTCGCGCGTTTTAATTTTCCAGCGTGAGTTAACCGATCGAGCTCCTGTCCTCTTTCAGGTTTCTTTTCCCCGAAGCTTAATCGAGTCATGTTTGTAGCATGGTCGAGTATTGTATTTTACCTGTACAAAGTAGCTAGAGAAAACTATGTAAAATTCTTTGCCTCTTTATAAATTAAAAGCTTTCACGCTTCTTTTTGAACGGATTATTACACACAAGGTCAGAATATGATATAATGAAATGCCCACTAGCAATACTGCAGCTGATTTAGAAAGGCGTGATATTCTGTTTCAGATAGACGATCCTAATTAGCGTTCCGTGGACCAGAAATTATCCCTAAAAATTCGCACGTACCCAAGTAGAACTGAAAGTCATGATGACGTCAAAATGATGCTAAAATGACGCCTTTGACGTCATTTTAAAGTCATGATGACGTCAAAATGATGCTAAAATGACGCCTTTGACATCATTTTGACGTCATCATGACTTTCGTGTTCTACTTGGGTATTTACGTTCCTTTAGATATTCGATCAATAGAAACTGCACCAGCGGTGCATCCAGATAATACCGCACGATCATGCCGTAAGAATTCGAATAGTAACGCTAGTCCCCTTTCTCAGCCACCCTTTTCCATCCGGCATTCAGGAACTACGGAGCGTTAGATGTACTGTTAAGGGAAGTGTGAACAATTTCGTGCATTGTCGAGACTATAATATGGATGGCTGGCAGGATAATTATTGGAGGCCGTTTGAATCTAACTGTTTCCTTCATTAGCAGTCTCAGTTCGCCCGTTTATCTCCTCTCTTTCTCTCTCTCTCTCTACCTGCAACACTCCCTCGCCCTCCCGGCCTGCGAGCACCTCTCGCTCACGCTCTTTCTCCGTCTCTCTCTCTTTCTCCCTATCTGAATTTTGTGCAGAATTACCCGCCATTATCATAATTGCGCTATTACCGATAATATCTACGACTCCGCTTCGAAACTGTACCTCGATGCTCTTAATCCATTTTCTATTTGGACAGCGGGGGCTTACGGTGGACGAGAAGTCGCAAATTCCGTTGCGTAATTTCCGCTCCATTGAATCGTCCCTCCCCCTCTCCCCCCCCTCTCTCTCACTTGCCGCGAGATTATATATTTTGCAGCAACAGACTGGATAACGCGAAAACGAAACGCACGTCTGCAGTTCTGATCGTCGCGTCGCTCGCTTCTTCTTTTGCTCGGACTTCTTTTCCGCAAAGGCGTTTCCACAGGTGTTAACAGCGACGCGCAAGTTTAGCATCACTCATCACATGAGATTGTAAATTGAGATCGAGGTATGAAGCATCGAGAAGTTACACAAGGATTTTGTGTAATACAGTAAATATAACGTAATTTAAAGGAAGAATGTATGAGAGACAAAGAGAAGAAGAAATATAGATAGCAATTATATTACATAATGCGATCTTATCACGTTTGAGATACTACGCATCGAACTATATATGACTGTAAAGTCGAGACCAGGATTTAGAGTATCCGACACTTCGACGCTTGTTTTCCGTATCCGCAATTAGACCAAGCGGCAGGTGGTATACTGAACATGACAGTTTTTAGAAGGGTGGTAGAACAGAGGGTCACCTCAATGCCACACATAAATCCCATATGCATTTATCCATTATTACGAGTGACGATCAGTATTTCCATAAACGTGGTTGGGATATATACTATAGTTCTTATACTACTCCTCTTTTCTATTCAGTATCGATATATTCTCTAAGTATAATATATTTTCCGCTGTAGGTAAATGAATTAATTATATATATTTTGGAATTATAACTTAATTATATTAATAATAAAAGTTTAATTGTAAGTTAATAATAACTAATCTAAAAAGTCAATTCATTACACCGGCTTTAATTTTAGAAAGATAAAAATAAATTTTATAAATATTTGATATTCTAGAGGATATTATTTTTTTCTCTAATATTAATTGATTAACAAATCAAGCATTCATTGTTACATCTTACATATTATTTTATTTGATACATTTTATGTTTATTTTTTTGTCCGTAATTAGTTTAATTATTGCCAGGCAATAAAGGTGAACCCTTAAGCGGCCACCGTCGCGAAAGTTCACGACGAAATCGTCGCTGGATTTTCCTTAGCAGCTGACAAAACAAAAAAGAAAGGAAAAGAAAGGCAGATATCGCGATGACAACTTATCTCGTTAAATCTCGTTCTTCGACAGGAGGAAGATAACGAAGGAGTAAGAAACATGCCCCGGTCGAGGCGGGCGAGAGGGACGAGGGAGGGAAGAGGCGACTGAGGGTGGTAGGTGGGGATGTGGCATAATTACGAATATTAATTGCGTTTCCAACGAGCTGCTGGAACCGGAGCTGCTGAGTGCAGATGTCAACCTATTATCATCCCCTGCCTTACAATGGGTGAGATCTCGCTTTCTCCGCGCCGCTTTATCCCCCTTCCTACCATTCTCTGTCCGCGTCGTCCTACCTCGCCCACCTCGAGCGATTACCCCTCTCCCGTATTGCAAAGTTAACAATGTTACTCGCTCGTGAATAGCTGCGGAGTATCATTATCAACGTGTCATCAGCAGGGCGGGGTCCTCCTACCTTCATAAAATAAGATACTACAAAACTGATGCGCGGCGCATTCTCGCGAGACATTATGGCCGCTTTGAGGAAAAATCTCTCCGATGTACTCGGATTGTATTTCGCTGTTACTTCTTTACGCTCTTTCAGTTCGCAACAGTTTTTCGAGCGATTTCTTAACGCGCGCCAATTAGGAGGAATTATATAATGCAGTATGTCGTTCCAAGCGCTCCTAGATCGGAAACTTTACACATCAATTGTCGGCGTAGAATGCTTTTATATTGACGTCCATAAATACCAACGAAACTAATTGTGTATACAAAAGCGTGGCAATAGCCGCGTATAGAAGTTCATAAATAGTCATTGCGGGTATGATAAGTGTGCCTTACGGAAGCTCTACATAAAATGTAGCACACTTATCATTTACATGCGCGAACTTCAAGTACCAGCTAATTATCCGCTTATCGAACTGGTATATCCGACCCAAAGTTCTTTGTGCCGTGTGTAATATTGCATCTCGAAGTAAGTGTCGGAACGGAAAGATATTCGAGGACGGAGAATCGAATGGACGAGGGGGAAGGGTAGAGGGACGGTCAGAGAGTCGTTTAATAAAAGTATGAATATCGTCAATAGCTCGACGGCTCGTTCTCGAATAATTTCCACTCTATCGGAAAATAATTATACTTTATCGGGCCGGATCTGTCTCCCTTCCTGTCCCCGCCTATTTTTACCCTCTCCCAAGGCGGCGTCTCAAATCGCTCAATTATATTTCCTCCCCGTTCTTCTGGCCATTGTCTCCTGAATCGCACGCTGCGGCGTTACCCCGCCGAAGAAATCTCTTCGAGAACGATCATCTCCTCTCCTCGAGGCCGATCCTCTGCCTTCTGCTTCCTCTATTGGCTAGCCCTCAAATGCGTAATCGGTGTCTGCGGATTTTGCCTCTATCCTGTCCGATTAAGCCGCTAAAAGGTAATCGGGCAATTTTATAGAACGCTCCGCTCCGTCGTAGGGTAACAGGACATCCGAATATTCAAAGATGCATGTCTCTTTTTACAAACTAAGATTTTAACACAATTTTATATTATTTGTCACACTGACCCATTGCAATTTCTGATATTTTCAAAAAGTATATTTTATCGTAAAAATGAGAGAAATACTTTGGTGTGAAAGGAATCTTTATTTACGCGATACAATTTTTTCGTACAATTTTCAATATACATATTTTTGTTTATTTAAAAGTTTGGCTGCTTTGCAATTTTAAATGCCATATCAATTGCTTCACCTGCGAATCTGAGAGCGCTAAATAGTGCGATTGACGTACATCGTCCGTCGCGTCATAATTGTAATTTAATAGAGCTCATCGTGGCAATTTCGCATGCTCGAAAGGACAATTAGCGCGCGACAATGGAGGGAACGCCGCGCCGTCGCGTTTGAGATAATTGACTAGGATGATTCGTTGTTACTCCACGCGACTGAAAGGAGACCGAACGAGTACCGAAAAGAAGGGAGAAGCGCCGGGGTGGATGATGGTCGTCGAGAGGGCTTGATCATTTCGGGGATTACGCGCTGAAAGAAGAGAGAAGGACCGTCTACACCGTCCACCAAAAGAGTAGGAACAAGTGACGGTGTAGGCAGTCGTGGATTAAGGCACTTAGAGACCCCAGGTGCAAACTAATTTTTGGCACCTTCATTGACGAAACTGTAGAAAGTCCGGAATGGAAGAGAGTCTCGAAGTCTGTCAAATATTATCTTTTAATACAGTTCTTTAATGTAGCTCTAGAAAATAAGAATCGAACTTATTGCTATGTTACTCTAAGTCCTTGTAAAGTACCAGGCGAGCTCCTTGCACGCTCGTTCGGTAATCCGCTACTGTACGTGGGAGGGTGAGCGAGTCCTTGACGTGCGTAGGGGTTGGATCGCGGATGGCACGCGTGAATGCGTCTTTATAAAGAGCAGCCGGTGAATTGATATAAGTGAGCAGTTATTTCGCGATCATTTGGAATTCCCCGTGAATGTGACGAGGGAGAGGACGGCGGAGAAGAGGAGGGTGGCTTCGAAGAGAGGCGAAGAGGGCGACGTGGTCCCGGGAATGGGGAGCGTTCAGCCACGTGCGAGACGCTAGATCCGCGCAACGGATCAAAGCCGATGGCTCCGATCGGACATCCGAATGTTCCGATACTTCTAATCCTGCACGGTCGACGATTCGGCGTGTAATTTTGGTAAACGAAAGTCTCTCGGCTACGGGGACTCCACGCTGAATTTATTTACAGTCCAGATTTTCTCAAGCGTAATTCGCTGTTCCTTCTCGCGCTCGATTTCTTCGTGCACGATCTCGACATCGAATTTTTATCTTGGCAACGCCAAGCCTGGTCGAAATGAATCCCGAGTCTGAAGTTAAACGGATGAAAGATGGAAGAATTACTCTGACGTTTCGCGAGGTGATGGCACGGTGGTCTGATAAAGGTGGGCGTCACGTGGCGAGGAGAAGGGTGGGATAGGGTGGGGTGAGGTGAGGGATCGTTTCGAGGGACGAGCCAGCAGCGAAGAAATAAACCGGGCACAAACACAATAATTACTATCTCTTTATTTGGCTGTTTGTGTCGGGGTCGAGGTCTGCTCCGTTTTCTCTCTGCTCCGAGCGAGACGTGCGGCGCGCCGCCGTTGTGCAGAAGTTAATAAAATCCCCGCAGTCACGCCGGGGTGTGCAGTAACCCCCCTGCGACCCCCTTTCCTGCCAACCCCCCGTCTCCCTCCGCCCCTCCGACTGCTGTACAGAGAGGAGGCTTCAGTTTATTTAGCAGCGGCGTAGTCGCCGTTCGTTGCATCCGATCTCTCCTCTTTGTCGATCCCTGTGTATCTATCCGCGTGTTTCCTTCGAACTCACCGTTCCGCCGCGCGCGGATCTACATTTTCTATTTTTCAAGCGGACTCAACGTGTCATTATTACCATCCCTTTATTTGCTTCTTTTTATTTAATTCTGCGCATTTTCTATCCTATTTAAGTGCTTCCATTTTGTATTGCTACAGATAATAAATTTTTTTTAAAAGTAGATTATGCATTCAGGATGCATTATACATATAGTACACGTTTTCAAAATAATGAAAAAATTATGAAGAAATTACAGATTATTCTAGGTTGCATTTAAAAGTAATACAAAAAATTTAACGGCGGTTTAGAACCTGGATCAAAAATTATTTCAATAAGAAGTAAAAGTGTTTTTATCTATGCTCTAATAGAAATGTAATTAAGAAATAATGACAAAAATTTCAATTTTTTTAATATAAATACTTTTTTTTTAAGTATTCAAGATAATTTATGCAAGTTTCATTGCGATGTACAGATTAGTTGTTCTGTAAATAAACGAAATTTATTTATTTGGAAACAGATGGAGAGGAAAGTAAAAGGCTTTTGAATAAGTGGAAACAGTAAATGATATTTCTTCGATCATATAGACCAGTAAAATCTGAGCTTTTCATCCTTTAAGACTCTTCATATGTCCTTTCATATCAAATCATATTTTATTCTCGTGCATCTTATCAAAAATAATTGTTGTATCGAAGAACGTTATTATATTAATATATATAGAAATCTCACTGAGATTGCTTTTATTCCCTTAGCCGAGTAGGCGTCAGCGGAGGTAAGAGAAGGTGTTCTTTTGACGCTAGCGATCTCGGAGATGATAACTCGTGGGCGTAATTGTTACATCATGGATCCGTTGAGGACGAATAAACGGTGCTCCACGAAACGGCGACGATCGAAGGGGAGGGACGCGAGGCAGGAAGGAGACGAGGAAGGTATGCAAGGCACCACCGGGGCCCTACAATAGGCGGCATTAAATCTGCAAAAGAGAGGTGGCTCGCTGCTCGCGGCGCGGAAAGCGACGAGGTGGAGCGGAATCGAGACGCAAAGGAAGCAGATACAATTCACAATGGACTCGGCGAACCGGCGCGAAGATCAAACGCCACTCCAACGGGAATTACCGACGTCCATAACTGACGTGAAACGACGAGTGTTAAGAGTTAGATCACTTCGTGCGTCTGCATCTGCGCCTCGCCGTCGAAACACGTGCCGCGAGATGATTTTGTCGTTTCGTCCCGCGTCCACTCTCTCTCTCTCTCGTCTCATTAGCGTACTATTTAGAACAAAGAAATTTAATTTAAGTTAAGAGAGCAATACGAAGTAGCGCGTAGAAATAGATCTAGAATGGATACAATTTGCGCGTTGTTTATATAAATATATCGAAACAGGCGTAATCAATATATTCTATAGGGAACTTTATCGTGTTGCTGCTTCTCTCTTGACATTTTGATTCTATTACAAGCTATAGTCAATACAGTCAATTATATAAAAACAGTCTGATAGTGCGAGGGCGAGACTGTTATCTAAGCTATAAATAGCTTAGATAAATATTTAATATCGTGGACAATTATACTGTTTCGATGAGAGACTAGTTTTCGTATCGTTCCGTCAAATCTACTAATCGTTCGTATATACATTTACGAAATTATGTAATCCGTTGAGACGTATAGTCAAATGGCGAAATTAATCCGCAACGGTGTAACGCGATGGGATAATACCCCAAATTGACGCGAGCTTTCTTTCAACAACATAAAGGGGAATGAATCTCAACGCTGATTCTCTAAGGGAGGACAGGATATCAAGCACGTCGTTATTGGCCCCCGAGGCCATGCCGCGTATTGTTGTCGCCGGATGAAACGAAGAATCACTGAATTTTATGAGATAAACGAGGCGAAGAGACCGCGCGAATAAGTACTGCGTATGGTTTGGATTTCGACAGTCAAAGGAAATAAAGAGATTAAAAAATACGTAAGCACGTGTTGAAACGCGAAAAAGGAACTAATTATTTAATTATAGTTTTATAACATTATATTATATCACATTATAAAATATAAATCTATTAAACATAACAATATAAATATAACTAGATTAAATATAACAAATTTATACAAAAGACGTTCTTAAAATTAAAATAAATTAAAAAGAGGAATGTAAGCCCTTGAATTATAAAACATACAAACAAAGATTAAATCGCATTACTAATATTGTCATTTTTATGAAATTTTTATAAGATTTATGGATGTTCCTCCTTCTCCTTCTCTCGTCAGAATTTTGTGTCATGTATAAAAATAGCGTTCAAACGTAATTTCGATAATGTAACTTCCGATCGTTAATTAGATGAATCAATATTCCACTCTTTGATATACTTACATACCTCCATGAAATGTTGTAAAAACTTCTACAGCAGATTATACACGTGCGACTGGGATTCACGACCATGCAAATCTTTTCTATTCTTTTAGCGAAAGCGCTTTCTGCGATATTTCCAGCGGATGGAGATTGCCGCTTTTCTTTTCTGCCGCCGCGGATCACTTTCGGAGATGACAACAACGCGATTTAACAGACACGGGAAGGTCGCCACGCGACGGTGGCAAGGGGTGGCGAAGGGGTTTGCGCCGCTCTTTCGTGGTTGTATATCAGGGGCGTCGCGTTATTGGCCCCCGAGGCGCAACCGGGCTTTGTCGGCTGGCACGCCGCTCGTCGGATAAACCGAGCCCCAAGAACTGCTGACTTTTATAGAATAAACGGAATAAAAAGAGAGACAGAGACTGTTTGGTGCGCGCAAATGTATACGGCAACGTTTTATGCATCTCGGCATGAATCCGCGCAAATGAGGAGCCGAACGATGTTGTAATCAGGCCGGATATGCAAACGTACGAGGTCATTTAATTCTCGCTCATTTAATTCGCGAAGTGACTCCGTATCTTTATTTACGATGGGAATGGCGGAGAAATCGCGCGTTACAGATTAAAGTGTTTCAGAAAGAGATAAGCTTACGGCGATAAGTGTGTTAAAAGTTTGTATAATACATTTTAATGCCGTAATTACGTAACTCTTTAGGATTCTATAAGTACGCCGTGATTTTTTTCAAAACGTTCGTCACTGCAAATTGCTGAAAAGATCTATGAGTCGCATTTGCATCGCGATGTGAATAAATGTGTGTGCACCTGGTTTATTTAGTAGATTTTGGAGCGAGCAGTTTTCTTTGAAAATCTAAACGAAGGTAAAACTGTTCGCAAAGAATTTATATTGCAATTATTAAAATCTTATCTTGCAATACAGTTGTGCATATTTAGCAAAAGCGGAAATCAACGGAGCTATGATGAACAATTGACAAATTTTATTTACGAAATCACACTAATTTTCTTCTATTCTACGTAATTTATATATATATAAAATTATGATATTTATAAACTCCAAATCTTTAAAAATGCGCAAGTTAAAAATTTTAAAGTCTTAAGAAAATTTGTCTGTCCAATTTTATCTGCGAATATCTGGTTTTAGAATTAATGTATTTTTACATTAAAATTAACGGAATCACGCGGATAATCTCTCTTAACCTTGGAGCACTATATATAGCAGCGAAATGTTTTATTAATTCTTCGAATGTTTCGAAATTATTAATACTATAGATTGGCAAGGCATTAAGAATTATCTGTTCTTATGATCTTTTTACAGGATCTTTACGGACATCGGACATTCTGTTATTCAGTTTATCTACAGTTTGTCTACATCGTTTTATATTTCTAAAAAATCCTGCATCTTTTCGGTAATAAACTATTATACTGTAATTTTCTTAAACATTTTTATTAACGTCTATTTCAACGCTAACGTGACTTGTGAGATAAAGATGTTTTTTTATAATGATGGATGCGTAAATATCTAAGAAATATATATTTGTATTTATATAATATATAAAATAAATTGTATTTTAGATATTTATACATGTATATTAGTATATTAACTTGACGATATAAATATCATGTATTCCTATGATTTTATTTGACGGCTTTATTAGTCATATCGGAGTGGCACTTTGAGAAATCTATTTTTTATCGTCACAACAACCGAGTATCGATACCATATTTGCATGATAAAGCCGACTATGAGGCAAGCAGGGACGAGATCGAACACCCACGCCTTTATACAGATGGCGGCAAACATTCTGTACGACTAAATCAATGCGGAGATTCAATACCTCGTTTTATCGAACTACCAAGTCGCACGAATTCGCGACAAGACAAACTGTATCGTTAAATCTTTAGCGAAGAAATTAATATTATGTTCTTTAAATAATTGTCAATATTCGGTAATTTCTTCTACAAAATATTAAACTACTTCTCGAGCACTGCTGGCAGGGATGGCTTAGCATCGAAAGATTTATGATATGAGGTTAAGAAGAAAATGCACAATTTTTAATTTATGAAACACGATGCTTAATTATCTCTTTTTAAAATTAATAATAACATTTAAAATATTTCTTCGGCATTTACACTGGTTTAGAAAAAGCAGATTGTCACAGCCACAATGAAATGTCATGGTTTTGGACTACTATTGATTTAGGATCGCTTCGTTTCAAAATGTCTTAGAATTAGTCAGGGTAGTGAATTAACGCGCGCGCGCGAGACGCCACACAATCTCATTTTTCGTATATTCGGGGAAGGTAGACTTTGCAAAATGTCTCTTGGAACCGTGTTTTAGATGCCTATCTGTCTGGTCGTGCGTGCGATAATTCGAAATGCTTTCAGATATTTTTGTCACTAATGCCGCATTATCCGTTAGACATTGTTGAGCTTTTATCTTAAAAAGATATACTTACAATATAAGATAAGAATCGAGAAGCAATGTAACATGTTTTTACTTTACAAATACTTTATAAATTTTATATTTGAATTTTGTGTGTGTATGTGCGTGGAGATATGTTACTTATCTAAGCTAAAAGCAACAAAAATACCTGAAAGAGTTTCGTGCTATATCATGGTGCACGATCAAATGCGAGACAGACGACAGTCAAAACAGGTCGCAGTTCAGAAGAATGCTTAAAAGATCCCTTAGAGAACTTTTTTCGACAATTTTCCAAGAATGCTTGTAATCGCCTCGAGCAACGTAGAAATAATCCGTAAAAGATTCGAATTTCTTCTTCAGTAAATAAAGACTTGACGTGTATTCGAAGAATTTATTACATTGTTTTATGATATATTATACAATATTTATCTATTTGCCAATGAGTAACGTATTACTTGTTTTCTTCTAATACGCTTTTATAAATTCTTTATTAATAAACTGCTCAGAATTCATAAGCTGTTTGAGAATAAAGTTATCTTAAGAATAAAGTGGAGTGTAAAGTGTCATATAGTGTTTTATCACACGTGACAATTTTACATAATATCATGAAATAATAATAAAGTGTAAGAGTCTCGATAGAGTATTACGTAACGACATCCTTATCATCGAATTATCCATAATCGTCGAAATTTTGCACTTCGGAAAGGAAAGAGATGAAAAGGGAAATACGTAAGAAAATGACAAATGGGAAGAATGGAACGAAAACACGAGAAACGAGCGAGGAACGGAAAAAAGAAAGTGATATGGAGAACGCATAAGACGAAGGAAGAAGGTGGAAGGAACGAAGAAGATGAACGTAGGCCGATGGATCGAATATAGAGGAAGAGGAAAGGGCTGGAAGAGCGAAAAGAGACGGCAAGAGGGCGGATGGACAGGGAGGGAGGGTGAGACGGGTAGGGGGACCAGAAAAAATCCGGGGATTTACGCGGAAAGGGCAAAATATTCCCCGCCCAGGCTTCATTCAGCCTCCGATTACGGGGTGGCTTTGGGTGAAAAGCACGCGCTCCCATTGGCCGAGGGGCTAATATGGCGGTGTTAGGGGTTGCAAGGTGGGGCTGGTGTACGCGATATTAAGGGCTGCTTTCATGTCCGACGAGCCAGTGCGTGGTGCGCCGTCGATTGACGCATTTTCCGTGGAGAAGGTGGAGAACGACGTTCGGCAGCCTCCTGTCTCTCCTCATTCCCTATCTTTCTTTCGTTCGCTCGTTTCCTTTCGCGTACCTTCTTCCGCCTGGACCGCATTCGACGGAGGCACACGCGACTCGGCGGCAGATTCAATTTGCGCGCGTGCCACCCGGGACGAGAGAATCTATGATTTGTCAGTGATTTTCGTGGGTCAAGGACTGCCATTCCGTTTTGCGATTTATTTGCAAATCGCGGGAGCTTACGTCAGTGATTTTCGAAGGCGGACGCGGCACCTGCTCCAGATATGGCCCAGACTTATAATCAGAAGAGAAATGTGTACAGCATCGACCAGATATTGGGTCACGGCAAAGATGAAGGTACGACAAAGTGTTTTCTTTTCTTCCTTACAAAAAATGCGCGCAAGTTATTTGTATAAGTGAATTTGGAGCATTCAAGGACCCTCTATGCTCAACGTTGACTAAAATAATTTTCTCAATTATAAAACTACTTTTTACATTAATAGAATAATAGACAAATAAATAAATATATTTTACTTTGATTATATTTACAAATCATAATGTTGAAATTAAAAGAATATTTATTATTCTATTACTACTCATTATGTATAATGATAACGAAATTTTAAAGAACAAAACAGATAATTGTTAATTCGGTTGAATAAATATCTGCTTAGATTACCAATAAAATGCAATGCTAACATTTTTCTCTGACAAAGTTTAATACGTAAAAATTATTTTTAATAATTATTACCGCATCTTACTGTTTATCATTTTGCATTGTACAAAGTATTATTTATTTATATAGTGGTAGTAGGATCTTAAAACCAAGAAACATTATTTAATTGGTTATATGAAATCTTTAATAAATTTGTTTATTGAATTTTTTATCGTTCCCTTAACGTTTTGATCGTATCGTGTTATATGTAGGCTTTACATTTATAAGTATTCATTTTTTTCGGTTTATCATTGACTAACCGATTGTGTATGTTCTGATTGAAATTTACACAACAACACGTTTAGTATGATGAAACAATCTCGTCTTCGTTCACGAAACGATCGTGTACGATCGTAATGACCGTAAGATCGATAACTTCACTCGTTCTCGGAATACTTGACTCGTCAACAAGGAAGTCCGTTACAGATTTTATTACCTCGATACCGGCGGGCACGCTCTTTTTTTTTCGCTGTAACAAAGTAGGTTATCTAAAGGCGGGCAAACACTGATCGAATAAATAACGAACGAACGGGGAATGCAAACTTTCATTGTTAAAGTTCGGAAGATTACGTCATATAAAATGCAAACAGAATACTCATCAACTTTCGATTTACTTATGAGATGAGAATCATTATATATATATATATATATATATATATATATATATATATATAAAGAGTTTTAAATAAAATTTTCACGTTTCTTTGTTGCTCATTCACTCAATTCATTCGCCGATAAAATGCGATCTATTTAATAAGATGTGCATCATGCGGTAATTATCTAAATAACAATCAGCCAGTTCTCGAAGTCATTAAAGATGGTTTTATTTTGATATCTGTAGATTGCGTGGTAGATAGTCGTAGAAAGAATTTTTATAGATATATTTTATTAGAAGTTTATTTATTTCTTCAAAAATATACGAGATGAAAATTACAAGAAATTAATTATAAACTATAATATAAATAATATAAAGATACAGATGTGTGTACCCTTATTCTAATTTATAAGTTATAATTTTTAATCTTCAAAGCTATAGAGATTATCCGTTTAGTTCCTTTGATAAACAGAGAATACAAATTCACAGAGGATTCTAATATTTTTATCATTATTTTTCTAGAATTTTACTGTCTGTAAAGGAGAGCATTCAAATATAATAAATCAAAGAAAATACGTAAATTTATTTTAATCTTAAAAGAGTTGAGAAATTCAACTTCAACTGTAGATTGAAAGAATTGCAAACTTCGGCGCGATAAAAGATAGATATGAATCTTATAGAATACGCCGCTAACTTTAGGATTGTGCGATTAAAGGCAACGTAACGTAATTAGGTCGTCGCGGGTTACAGAATCTGCGGCGACGATCGGTGTAACGTGAATTTACTACACGGTGTTACGACACGCGAGTGCATGCACGTGATTAGGTTGCGGAGAGGCACACGAACGGCGGATTGTTTCGATACGTTCACTTTTGCAGAATCGTCATGGCGTGATAAATCGTGTGTTATCAAGTTTAAAGAACTATATTGTTACGTGTATGGGCTGAGCCACAACCGTGGCTTATGAGCAAACAAAACAATACGGCGATCGCTACGTTTTTATTAAATGCACGAACACGCTTTTGCCTTTTATCGCTCACTGTAAGTCGCTTTTTTATATGATAATATTGTCTTAACAGGCAACATTAGGAGATCAATAACTTGCGTTATAAACTGTAATTGAGTCTATTTCTAGCTATTAAGCTTCAGAAGTATAATAAGAATTATAATTATTTTTTAATAATTTAATTATATCTGTAATTAACACTTAAACACTTAATTTAAAGTAGATGTTAATAAAATAAAATTATAATTTGATGATCAGTTAGAGAGAGGAAGGTGTTTGAGATTAAATAATTGCAATAAATAATATTCTTTTTCGATACTTTTGCTAAAAAAAGTTGGCTTGAAGAAGATGACAAAATGCGTAGCAAAAAGTAGTTTTCTTATTAGGTTTGTACACGTATAAATTACTCGAGTATATCGTGCGAGCGTGTCCCGATTTTTAGATTGTAATAATCGCAATGATTGAACGGTAACATTGTTTTTAATGTTACAATCTAAAATGATCGACTCGATGATGCTTTTATCTTGGATTTTCCATTCTTTACGAAGGATATATTTTTACCGGGGGATTTACTTAGTTTTTTATTTATATGCGATCAGCGATAACTGCTGTAACGCGAATTTACGACACGACGTTACGACACGCAAACATCGCGTATATATACCTACTGGACGTGTACTGTCTCTTTGTGCGGTATACAAATACAGAAATGCTGACGTGCAAGCACGAATAATCGTATGAACAATATTCTGGATATTATAATAAATGTATAAATTACTAGAAGTGCAATTTATGTACTTGCAATGTTTGTATATTCTCAGACGAATCGTTTTATACGTGTCCATCATAATTCATGGCAAATTTTAAAAGCAGATCATTGTATGATTATTGTATATACATTTATATTTACTGTAATAATTGTAGATATTTTATGGCCATGGATATTTTATTGTCATATTATTATTTTATTGCCATTATATATTCATGAAGGAGAAAGAGGGAGAGAGAAAAACGCGAGAGCAAGAAGATATGTAATCTGGAATATTAAACAAAATATAAAAATGTATAACAGTTTTGTAATAATTTAAGAACGTAAGTAAACAGACACTTCATTGCTCAAATTATTAAATCAGATTATATAATATCACGAATCGTGTCTTTATTTGAGTTAATGAAAAACATTATCAAATATTGATAATGTATATATATATAATATATTTTATATCATTTATTTAAAAAATGTATATGCATTAAATAATGACGTGTCTATTTACTCGCATCACTCTAGTACATTCAAAACAAATATCTTCTCTCTAAGACGTATATGTATTTTATGCATTTTTATATGGGAATCCTAAGGGGTTTGTATTTTATAAATTTTTATAAACGCGCGTTTCACAATATTTTTTTTGAAAACATGGTCTTGTCGCGCTCGTTTTATCCCGTGGAACACTCGTGGCCGGCGTATTAACGTAAGTCCTCTTAAGGACTTTATTAGATTTTCAGCGTAAAGTCCTCGGCCACTTATAATCCGCTCCTGTCTCACGAAAGTATATTTCGTCGACTGAACGGATCGCAAATCCCTTTTAACGCTTAACGCTTAGGCGCATAATCCGCATAGATGCATAGGCTCGTAGGCGCACAGGCGTTCCATCGGAAAGACGACCATTCCGAATCGGTCTGCTCGTACAAAAACATTTTCATTATTCTCTAATTATTGTAAAAACAAAATTAATTTACCTGGGCTAATGCCTACGTGTGATCTAGGACCTAGATTTCTGTTTTCCTTTTCTTCTAATTTCTGCAATCCAAGGGGAGAAATAAAGATTGACCAATGTGTTTACTAGAGTAAACACATTGTAAATTACACATTATAATTATTTAAAAATTAATACGTTCAATCGTATTAAATAACATGATTTTAAACGGTAAGAAATGTGTAAGAAGAGCTTCAGATGAAATAACATTCTTGGATTTGTAGTGCATATTAATGCCTCGAGTGAAGAACCGACAGTAATGAGTTCTATGTTTCTTGATATTAGATGCTTATATATTGATATATTGATATATTGATATATTATATGCTTATATATTGATGCTTGATATTAGTGCATTGGCACTTGTAAATTTTTTCGTTACATACAATAAAAACGTGGATAAAGAATAAACGATTTTTATGTAGGTATTATATTTATTGTAATACATATTTGTATATTATAACAATCTTTTTGCAAAAGAATTTTATTTTGAAATTGTGATATATAATGGGTGTTGAAGAATCTGCTTACGAACGCCGCTTACGATACCAGGAATAACATTTAAAGATAATACAATTTTCTAGGAAAAAGCTTATACAGTCGAGAAAGTTCAAAGGACTATGTAATAACGCGTTTAGATACACAACACAATATAAAATCAGATATATTTATTGCTAAAATATTATAAGAACATCGACTGGTCATGATTATTATTATTCGCTTTATTAATATCTTTTATATCAATTGTTAAAATTATTATAATCCGTATTCATGAATTGCGATTTCCCTCGATCATTCCTATAATTATGCGGGCGTTTTTATCGATGACTTCATGACTGCAGGCTATTTCCTTGGCGCATCACGACGTAGTGATTCGCGACATGTGCCCAATCGACACGGTAAATAAATTTTTAATTTCATCCTGCGAGCCTCACCCTCTCGACTATATCCCTACCCTGCCCCAGTCGCCTGGTCCACATCAGGCGTCGGCGCACCGTAGATTTAATAAAAAGCAGTGGAGAGCTAAGCATCAAGTGGGTACTCCATTGTGCCCCAGCATAAAAACATTGAAATCTCTCTATTCAGCTTGGATTAGTACGACGATGCCTCTCTCTACGCGTATGCGTGTGCGTGCGTACGTGCGTATGTGCGTGCGGAAGCCGGCGCGTGTACGCACACGCGTGTAACCCGTCGCCGCCGGCGGCATGCATACGTTTCCGATCGTACATCTCGGTTTATCCTATCACAACTGCTGGCTATGTATCGACACCGAAAAGTAGGATTAGTATTATTACGCATGAGTAGTAAATGGTTGTCTAATTAGTCCGAGCGGAGACGCGGAAAGGGATGTACGTGCGTGTTGCAGGGGTGGATAATCGTAACCTTACGGTCATTTCGAAAAGGTTACCACGTCGCCGGGCGAATTTGTTAAATTGAAGCGCTCAGAATGGCACAAACCTGAGTCACGAGGAAACTAAATTAACGAGGGGCCCGAAGAACAGCCAAAGTACTTGATAGAGGCGCAGACAGTTCTTGATATGATTCATTTGTATTATGATCATTCTTTTCATATTTAAATATCTAAAATACGAGTCGCCTGTATAGGACTATTTTTATTAAAAAAGAATTGAAATAATATCTTTTAAAACAATATTTTTTAAGCTATATTTAGATCACTTTAAATTTATATCACATACATAAAATGTGTGGTTCAAGGTAACATTTTAAATATATTTGCTGAACGACTTGCCAGTTGATTACCGAGAAATGGTCAGAGCCAGTTAATTTATGACAGAAATAAATCAGAATTCCATTTAACATTTAAATGAGATAGATTTTATTCATTAAACCGAGTACTACATTTCGAAGATGCACAGCGTAACGTGAAGTGATTTCGAGGGAAACATTTACGAAGCAGATTATAATTTAATGTGAAATTAGTCGGGGTACGTGCACGTAAGCGGATGTAGACGAAGTTGTAGCTTTGTAGTTGCCGCTTCGGTCTCAGATCGTTATCCAATTATAATAGGTATATTAATCTAAAGAGCTATATGTAGTCGGCTAATTAATAATTAGCCTAGTTCGCGGTAGTAATGAGGGCGTAAATCCATGTCGGTTTCATCAATAGATCAATGAACGTTCGAGTCGTTTATAGAGGGTAGACCCCGAACGGTATTTCGTCTATGTATAATATTTACATGACGGCTGCACGAGATAAAAAATAAAAAATCGATCTAAATATTTTCTCATAACTAATGGATTTTGATAACGTCATTTTCCTTTTTGTAAGTGGAAACACATGCCGATTAACGCGCCATTCCAAATTCCCCGCATAAAAGTTGGACCGCATGAAAGGCGGCATCGATATTTTGTGAGGGACCTATAGAAAGGCGCTCCTCGCGAGATAAAAGACGAGGAAGTCGGAGAAAGATTTGCGCGTATCATTCTCAAGATTACCGACACAAGGGCGAGTTCAAAGAGGAATAATAAATCGCGCGGCAATTTGTGACGCGCGTGTGCATACGTACAATGTGTCGCTTCTTACAAGCGTCAAAGAGGTAACAAGGTTTATCGCGATGCTCGATTTTTACTCGCCCGCCAAGTTTTGCCGTAACATTACCGCGATACATTTTTCTCGAGAGAATCCGTGAGATATTTCTGCCACTTTTCGCTCGGTGATACCTTCGCGACATCTCGTCGCGAGCGCATCGCACGATGGCTCGTTGCCCTGCGAGCACCGTTTTTAAAACTCGTTACGATGAATTAATATTTTTAACGCGTCAAGTGCCTTTTGAAATTATATGCGGATCAACCGATTTGTTATTATCTGAGCGTTCGTGCAATATCAAGCGCATTGCACGAGCCTTTTTCGAACGTTTTTGCGCGTATCGATTTGACGGTTGTAAAGCTGCAAGTTTTACGGCAAAAGTTGTTGAAATAATCGTCGTCGGTAATCGTCAATTATCTAAATTTTTATATGATATGAGAAATAAGAATATATTGAGAGTTATCAATTTACTAATAAATCAATTGCCTCAAAGCCTCCGCGAAGATTCTACTATTTTATCACCAAAAAATTGTCCGTAAACTTAACTTTCTTGCGCGATTATCCTATGATGATCGCGAGAAACGTTGATCGTAAAATCGACATACCGCGCGATTCGATTTCTCACCTGAAACGAATCGGACACAATCTATGTATCTGACTACGTCTACATGTAGTTTACTTTAATGGGGCTTTAAGCCTCGTCGATATTCGCGTAAAGACAGAACGAGTGATCATGGTAGGGAAGTATGACCGGGGTACGAGGCGGGCGCGATCGCAGAAAGCCGGGAAGGGTGTGCGTTGCAAGGGGGTGCAAGGCTCGCTGCTGTATCGTGAGAGGGAGAGGAGAAGGAGGAGGAAGGGTGTGGGCAGTATGCACTCGTGATATTTGCTAATCACTGACAGCGACGGCTTTTAAGTACTGTCGAGCACATACGTATAATGTGCGCACTTACATTTGTAGGGTATTTCGCGGGCGTGTACACGGCGGGCAGATGTATGGAGCGGTGCAAAAAAAAAAAGAGAGAATGAAGCGCCGGGTGAGGCTTAAAAATTGGCAAATCCGCCGATCGGACGTCATCGGCGTATCGGTTATATCGGTACCGGTCGTTGTGCGGCTTAAAAATGAAATTGCGCCCGTATCTCCCCGCCGCTACCACCGCCGCCAGAGTTGGCATATCAAGCAAAACGACAATTTCGTTTTGGCAACGCGAACGATATGGCTTAATCGCCTCCCGATCGCTTGCCGCGCTCAAGTATCGGACGTACCGTTTGACGTGTACGAGCGTTTAACAGGCAAGGGCGCGCCAAATAAATTTCGAGGATTACAAATTCTCGCGTCTTACGAAACCGGAAGGTCCTTTCTTCCGGTTAGTTATCGTTTGCGATCCTTCGACGTGATCCTGATGTCACGTTACGGCACGTTACGTTTGCCGCGCGGGTCTACGGTGTAAAAACGATGTGCATTTTAGAAATTTCGTTTTAAATAATTATTCGAGGGAATTCATTTAGTGCAACCCTTTTATTGTTTTGTTTTAAATTATTATTAATATTACACTGCAAATCCAAGCGTGTTATTTTAGCTGAAGCTCATCTTACACATTCTTGCCGTTTTAAAGTACGTCATTTAACACGATTAAATGTATTAATTTTTAATTTAACGATTAAACGTGTTAAATGACGTAACTTAAAACGGCAAGAAACATGTAAAAGGAACTTCAGTCAAATGTGTCATTTTTAGATGTTTAGGCGTGTAAAAATAACACGCTTGAATTTGCAGTGTAGACGATGTCAATATTCTTTATCGTAATCTTTTGTTGGAAAGTCTTTTTTGAGGAAATTGAGATGAGATAGACGAGCGAAATTGCGTTTTAGAAATTGTGTTTCATTGATTTCAGACCACGCGACGTCATCAGATGCTGTGGTTGACGGTGGTGACACGGAGCTCGGTCACCTGAGCGATCATCAGATCAACGATGCACTGCACGATCCTTTGAATCTGGGTGAATCCGACCGACCGCGCAAGGTGCGAAGATCGCGCACGACTTTCACGACCTATCAGCTGCACGAGCTCGAGAAGGCCTTCGGGAACACGCAGTACCCGGATGTGTTCACCAGGGAGGAGCTGGCGATGAGGCTGGACCTTTCGGAGGCCAGAGTACAGGTGCTTTTCACGAACGATTCAATCATTGCAGAAAGGACATATGCCCCACGAGAGGAAAAAATATTGCAGAAATATTGCGGAAAGGAAAATTCTTGCAAATATTTAGATAGGAAGGTAGGAATATAAAGTAAGCTAAAAATTTGAAGCACAACAGTTCCTTTATTTGAAAAAAAAGAGTATATTAAATATGGAAGGATTTTAATTATAATCTACATAAACGTTTGAAATCTATGTAAATTTTATTATATATTGCGGAAATATAATACAATAGATATAAATGGAACGGATGTAGCAAATTTAAATATCTAATATTATAGCTCAAAAGGACAATGAGCATCTCGTGTTCCTACCGTCTTTTCTGTTATTAAATACCGTGCTTCATAAGAATAAAATATAGAGTCGCGACACTCTAGACTACTATGTACTTCCAAAAGATTAGCTTATGCCCTTTACGCAATGACTGATTCAAATATTCCGCAAATGTGGCTTGAAGAGAAAGAGGGAAAGAAGTCGGGCTAGATTTTGCCAGACAGTTGCAGAAGTATAATTAACCTTTCGTCGCTTTGACTGGACGAATTCACAAAGCCCGAGAGGCACGCGAGTGTCGCTGAGTTTCGCGCATTTGATAGCGGCAAGTTTCGTAAGTAGTTTTAATGACGAGTTTTAGATTCGGTCAGCAGGATGAAATTTGAAAGGCTAACTCGGTGCTCGCGCGTAATTTCGATGTTAAATATGGAGATTATTAAAAGAATTCGAGGCAATAATGCGATAAGCCGTAAGCAAAAAATGCTGCATTAATAACGTTCGTAACAAAGCATATTTGAATAGCTATTATTATACTTTGTTATTCATATGATTATAAATTTAAATTTATTTTATAATTCACAAAGAATTTATTTTTTACATTTCTTCGTCTCGATAAAATTATTCTATGGTATTATATAGCGATTAATGCACAATGGCGTAAACTGATTTTCAACGTGCAACAATTTTCGCGAGGGTCGATTTATACGGTAGGATTTTGCGAAGTTTAAGGAACATCGAGCATCCTCGAGCGCTTGCGGGATTGCGCTTTGGCGACTCAGCCTCAAGGCGCAAGTCACTTAACTAATTAGAGACTATTGTATCGCAAAATTTCGTGCCGTTTTCCATCTGTAATTCTGCGAAACACACGCTACGCCCCGAATCCGTCAATGGTTAATTTGCTCACAGGAGCAGGGCTGCCTCGTGTAGAGTAGTAATCTGCTTTGGAATTACTTTAAACCAGCGTCCTTGAAAATTCAAGTACGTTGTAGCATTGGGGTGTGGTTCAGTTCACGATAACGGGGTACACATCGTTTCGTACGCGATGATTTGTATTTTCCCTTTATCTCCTTTTAATGTGCATTATATTAAAAGTAAATTAATTTTCGTAGATTGCAAGAAATATTCCAGTTTATAATTATAAACGAATAACGTTTCGTACAAAGTAAATAATTAAATGAAATCAGTAAACAATTATTTACGAACTGGTAACGATAACTTGATAGAGTGTTGATGAAATTAACATGCATAAGTGGTATCTATATGTAAATGAGTACAGAGATGAGTATATTATAACGTAGCAATAATTCTTAACAGATATATCGGTTAAAGAATAAAGAATCTTTTATATATCGATTTTCTTTCAAGGAACGCAATACCCTCGAGTCACTGCGTTCTTGGAATCATCCGATTCGATTGTTTTATTGCGTCGTATACGACAAAGAAACTGTCGACAATTTTAGATGAGGCACACACACCCACACACCCTTACACATGCACTTTCTATATGTACATAACTGTGGGTGAGTGCGAGGGGTTGCGTGGGACCGCCGGCGGAAGGGTGGCGATGATGCTGAAAAGAGACAGAGAGCATTCCGATTGGCCCATTGTGGTACAGCGGAGCGACAATGCCGGCAATTGGCCGTCGCTCGACAAAACCGCTAAATGATCCGCCGCGGCGCACAGTGGTGCCACGGCCACTTTATTTCAATCTAGGAAATCCTCCTGCACCCCCTCTCCCTCCACCCCCACTCGCGCGCCGATTCCAGATACGAAATTACCCCATTTTTCGATATTAACGGCTGGCCGATGTATCGACGATCGGGCGCGTATGGTAATGCAATCGCGAGTCGTTTCTGACGTTTCCTACACCCCGACAGATGATTTTCCACCGCCGGACACTCTGATGGAATTTTTATAGGCTACCGTCGACGTTGCGACGCGATTTTTATGAATTACTCCCACCGCGTTAAATCTGCGTTAAGAAAACGACATCTTCTTTTAATATTATTCTTTTTATTTTAGTACCTTTCTAGCTGATTTATATTTAACGCGATTTTCATGATATTGATAATTTCCGAATTACATATTAATTACATAATTTCCGAGTTAAATCATACGACTTATATTTCGAGTAATGCACTTTTCCCAATATTGTTTAATTTCTTGTTAATAGAATAAAAATTTCTTTTAATAAACAATATATTGCTTATAGTGAAAGAATTCTATGGGATCTTTCTTTTTTAAAAGACAACATTATGTTAATTTAGAAAAAAATTTACTTAAAACTTTAATAGAGAGACAACATATCGAAGATTTAATTGATGACGTATGTTTAAGAGTTCTAAATTCGACGTAGATCGATTGTACAGACTGCGGAAACATTGCCGATTTCTATGGTAAATGGTACGAGAGATTAATGGGGTAGAGTTATGGAAACGCGTCAGCGTTGCAAACTTTCGAGTTCGCGGTGGGTCGCTTAAATGACGCAAGGTTTGCGAGCACTTAAGCGTTAGAGGCTATTCAGGAGCGATTAAATAATTAACAGCAATTAGGCAATTGAATTTCCTGCCCTCGTCTCGCAACGCTGACCTCTTTCCCTCGCTTCAACGTTATTTCCTCTCCTCTCTTCCTTGATGCCACTTTCTTCTCTCTGGTGCACCCTCGATTTTCTCACGTTCCCTTGATTTTATTCTGCAATCCGGCCGAACTAACTCGCTAATTTGTCTCGATCCAACGGGTTGCCGTAAGTCATAATTTCATTCGGTATTTCAAGTAAGTTATAATTAATGTCGTCGCGTATACGATAAACCACAATCTTTGTAGTTCCAGACGCGCGCCTTCTCCGAAGAAAAGACTAACAAACTATTCAAATGCGAAGCAGTGTACAATCTTCATTTTACTCTTACTTTTACTATTATATATATAATAAGTTTAATCTTCTATATTACTTATAATAGGGTAGATGTACCGGTTTTGGCCACTTGCGCGATTTTCGTAATTCTTTTACTTTCAAGTTGGCTGTAGTGCGTAACAATCGAGAGAACTTTATTCTGCAAGCATTTTTGTTGATTATGCAGACAGGCAGATTAGGTTAAATTTATTCCTTATATGCAAAGAACTGTGTGGCCACAAATGGCCTTAATGTGGCCACAAATAGTGCATTTACCCTACTAATCATGTAAAAATGTTAAATATTTTATTGTATACTTAAGTATTCACCGTCTATTTATCTATATTTATCCATAGCATGTTTTTTAAATATTTTAGTATTTAAATGTATATTCACATTTCTTATATTCTTCAAATATATATGTTACTCAATTTTTTTCTGAGAATAAAAATATAAATTCTTCTCTCTTCTTTTTCTCTATCTTTTTCCTTCCCTTTTCTCTTTTGCTACCTCTTCTGGTACCCACGAAAATTCGGAATAGCTCGGGTGGAAAGCGAAAGTATTTATACGGTAACCGGACCAGAGATAGGGTCGTCAGGGGTAGACGAGAATAGAGCCGGAGGCAGGGGTTGCTAGCACTCAGGGGTACGAAGGAAATCAGGATAATTGTTAACAATTAGCTTAATCAACCTCGAGAGCAAGCTTTTGTTGTTGGCCGCTCTGATACGCGCGTCTGGGGTTCTCATGGGCTTCCCTTTCCTGCCAATTTTGGATCTTCATGACGAATATCCTGGTATTTCGATAATTCCTAATCAATAGAGATCATGAATCAACTCTTAATAGTTTAATTGGATGGATTGAGATTATAATAGTATTGTTTCTCTAAATATCGTAATAAATTATTTGGCAATGATTGCATAATACTTTTAATGCTAATTAATATAATCAAATCGTGTTAAATATTTATCCTACCAAGTATTTTTTTGTTTCAGGTGTGGTTTCAAAATCGGCGTGCAAAATGGCGCAAGAAGGAAAAAGCCTTAGGTAGAGATACGAGTTTCATGCACGTCGAGCAAGGTGGTGAGTTTAAGGAAGATAATTTTAATTGATTGTGAAGACAATGCTATTTCTGACGGAAGGGAAACTTTTAGCAAGTAAAAAAGATTTAGAATAAAGTACAGTTTAAATATTTTTTGCTGTATTATAATTCATGTTATATATATATATATATATATATATATATATATATCCTCAAGTTTTTTTACAAAAAATAGAAATATTTTCTAAATCAGAAATTGGTTCGCATTTTTCTTTTATTTGTTTTTGTAATAGTGAATTATTTCGCTGTCTTTTTCTTTTCTTCTTTCTTCTAATAGTGAAACAATCGTGAAAGCTCATTTTCATCTGCTGTTGCTCCCTTGCTTTACACTACACTAGCGCAATAACATGTATGTTACACTCGTTAACATGTGCAAGAGAGGACGATAGGGCACAAGTTACGAAGGGTAGATGCAATCGGCGACAATTACGTCTAATTTCAGTGTCGGCCGTCGCAGCCATCACGTGCGAATGATATAGAATAGAAATCTGACCGATTATTTTTTCATGAGACGCTCTGCGGATAAAGCTTGTACATCGAACGGGCGATATTAGCAGAAAAACACCTAATGATTTCAAACCTGTATAGTATCAATAATGATCAATTTTATTAACTACGATTAACTACGCGTAACGAGGAGACTCCTAAAGAGTGGCCGCAAAAATGCCCATAAATGTTCCCCAATATTTTCACACTCGAATTTGTGATCATGTTTAGCATCAAATGAAAGATCTTGTTAAGCTGATTACAAATATGTCGATGCCAAAGTGTACCTCCTTCCCGTTCCCAAAAAAAATCCTTTGTCACACATTTTTTAAGGATTATAATGGTGCCGTCTGCTGACCTTTAGGGTCCATTTTCTCGGGAACGGGAAGGAGGTACATTTTGGCACCGACATATTTGTAATCAGCTTAACGAGATCTTTCATTTGATGCTAAACATGACCACAAATTCGAGTGTGAAAAAATCGAGTATGTAAATGGGAACATCTTGCTCTCACTCTTTCTTCTGTGTGTTACGTCGCAATGTTTGCGCGTTCTTTAAAAATTATAATAAATCTCTTTCGCACTTTTTGAAAAAAAAAAGTAAAGGTAGAGACGGAAAATGGAAGTTTCTAAAATAGCGTAGGTTGCTTAAAGATAATGGAGTTCTATCTACAGGAGAATCTGAAGCAACGTAAAAGGAGTAAGCAAGCTCGTCAAATCCTATTTACAGGTGTTAACGAGCTGTCCCTTCACGCGCGGCTGCTGCAAACGGCCAGCGGCGTTCCCGGCGCGGATTCCTCGGGTCCGCCGACGGGCGCGTTTCCCTGGTTCATACCCCCGGTTTTCCCGTCGCCCTGGCCGCCGAGCGCGCCCAAGCTGCCGCCGTTGCACGCGCTCCTGTCGCAATACATCGGCTTGCCGCTGCCGCAGAACCTGGCGTCGCTCGGCACGATGCTCCCGGTCGGCCTGAATCCGAGCTCGTCGCTGAACCACAGCAACGTGAACGGCCACTCCCTGGGCGGCCACCTGCACGGGCATCCCCTGAATCTCGGGGTGCAGAGCATACCGCAAAACCTAAGCTCGAAGAACGACAAGGAGGAGGACTCGGCGTCGTCCGACGACGAGATCAGGAAGCAGAGCGCGGAGGTGCTGAGAGTGAAGGCGGAAGAGGCGCTACGCAAGGCGGACAATTAACTGTGAGAGCTTACGGATTTTTGTAAATACGAAAGACACTCCTCGGTTCACCCGAAAAGCCGTTTGATACCAACATAAATATTTCGATCGGGCGTGAACATCCGCGAAGCTATATAGTATCCTGTATGCGTCAGAAGGTTATTTCACTTGTCAGGCTGCAAGAGTATGGGACTCGTACAATTCGATAGGCATTTTAATACACGATGTATCCCGGAAGGAAACGCTTTTGCCAATGGGTTCTAGAGTTAAGAGAAAGAAATAAAAACGTTATCAAATCTCTCCATCGCAGTAAAGAATCCGTTAGGAAATTACTTTTGCATTTTCTCCCGGGACACTTTGTAGAATCTGGACCTAGAATTCGAGTAGCATATATTCAAGTAGACAGCAGACAGCATTTGATACAGTTTGGATATTTGTTGCGACGTATCGGTGGTGTTGTTAATTTTGAACATATTCGATCAGCAGCATAGACCAATCGATAAATTGTTGAATGACTTACACAACTTCAACGCTAATTAGATATTCGCGTAAGATGCAATAATAAGTTTACTGTATATCAGTTGTCAATCAATAATTAGTTGCTGACTGAATATATACACGGTTCTTTGATTTAGAGTCATAGAGATTCAAGGATCGGTTTATTCGAATATGTTGTTAAATAAAAAAGCAAGGCAAAAACAAAAATATCTAATTTTGAATAATATAATAATGTAAAAGAAATTTTAAGCGGAATAACGAATGTAGTTTCCCCTATACAGAACTATTCAACAAAAGTGACAGAATAATTAATGCTATTTTTTAATAAGCAAAAAATAAATATTTTATTCATAAATTGATTTTTAATATATTAATATACAAATATATACAATATATTTGTTAATTATATTTTATATGTAATATTATTTTATTTATTATTAAATAAATGAAAAATATGTACAAATAAATAATAAAATATTTCGGGAAACTACAGAAACTGTTAGCAGTTTACGAGGAGACATTTGATTGCTCATTTTTATTCGCGTTGCAGCGAAACATCGAAATGAGATTTAACAGATAGCAATGCACATAGCGCAACCATGTATTATTATATAATGGGCTATGCACTATTATTTGCGTCGTAATTATTTAGCACTGCTCGAGTTGTTATTCGACGGTGACACGTAACAATCTATTTCATTGATGTCAAAAACTGATTGCGTTTCCCTAGGTGAATCAACGTGTAAGGCTGATCAGATAAATTGCTACATTGAACTAATTACGACATTGGAATATTGTTTAATAATAAATGATTTATAAATTTGATTTAATTATGTTCCTCTAAAAAAAATATAAAATTGCGATATATTATATTCATCCTGTGTCACAACTGCCTTATCTTGTATGTAAAAAAATAGATGAGTGCAGCCACGTAGAATTGCTTCCAAAAGATCAAGTGCCGTACAGGATCGCTGGTGTACGTATCAGGTGAAGAGAGAGGGGGAGAGAGAGAGAGAAAGAGAGAGAGAATGAGTGAGTGAGAGGAAGTTTTGTAAAATACATGTATTATACGAACATTAGATATATATTATGTATACATATGTAACATATATATATCAATATAGACTTTGTGTAAATATGTAGGCTACCCATTAAGTTAAAGAAATATATTAAACCTATGAAGAACCATGCAAAACACTGTATTTTTTTCGAAACTAACATTGCCCGTCAGCGTAAGTTAGCAGTCGGCCTCGGAGCCGATTTTTCCTCATGAGAGATAAGTAAAGAATGTAAAATTTGAGATGAGTTGTTAATTAATTAATTAACTATCTTAATTAATTAACTAATTAATGTAATGATCAGAATTGATGCAGTTTTTAATAAACTAGGAAAAGATTAGTGAACATATTTAATTTAATGAAGATGATGAATTTAGAGGCTAATGGAAGAAAGAGGCTGAAGAGGAACTCGCAAGTAAAGTGCTTGGAAGCATCAGAAGCGTCGCACGCGATCGTTTCTCGATATCTATACATTTCCAAGTGTCGCGGTATATAATAGGCTTTACTAGCGTATCACACACACGATTAATAAGCCGCAGGTGCCTCGGTCCGACTCTTTCGCACCCGTCGATTGGGGCTTCAACTACCCTAATTCGCCCTGTCCGAGAGCAATTCACACGGGGGCGAGCTAGAAAATCGCTTCCGCGTCATTAATTATGAAAAGATTTGGCGTATTGGCTGCGTCATTACGACGATTTCCTGAATTCCGCGCAGCTGGCGGTGCCCCCGCGCGGACCCCCGGATTCCCACGGGCCCTAAGTGCCGACTGTGTCGCGCGCGTTTAATCGCGCACCCCCGTCCGCCGTCCCCCGCTCTCTTCTCGCCCCGTTTCACCCCGGGCTCAGCATTTTCCGCCGTCGAAAGTGAATTTCGTCCGTGGGCGGGATCGGGCGCATCCCGGCGTGAACGCCGGTAACACGCACAACGGCAATTACAATCCGGCCAATTTATCCGCGTTATCAGAAATTTATCTGTCGCAAAGGGCGAAGGCCGCACGACGAACGCGAGAATTAACGTTATCGCCTGGCGTTATCGCACGGGAAGGTAATTATTGCACCACCTGCTTGGGACGCGCGATCCACGCGGCCTCGATAGAACACACAGATAACGCGGCTGGGTGAATGATATTTCATTTTACCGAGACTTATAGGTGAAAATTTACTGACGGTTACTTGATTGCTTCTTAATAATTTTTAGAATTAAGGAAAAAGAAAGTGGTATATAATATAAAATATTTCGTAAACTATTCATTTTTCGATAATTGTACCTTAATACTTTTATGTGTAGGAGAATACTGAGATGAATCAATTGGTGCAAGGAAAACACATGGTTGCTCTTCAATGAATCGTTTATGAGATATTTTATATTTTATGTAAAAATATTGTAAACTTTGAACCTTCATATCTCCGGAACGCCTTATGCAAAAGACAATTTTTAGGTGTGTTTTGAAAAGGTCTCAAGAAGGGCTATAACAATATGCAATAAAAAATGGGGGGTTCCATTTAAAAAATTCAAAGTGACCTTGTCCTGACTTTGGCGACGCCACCCAGAGTCAAACTGATATCATCAGTAAATAGATCTTTTTAAACCCTACAACTTATGTCTGAACAACTTATTTGTATTTCTAATTTTCTATGAAATAATTACGCGTTTCCACTTAAATCAGACATACTGTATATAAATATATATATAATATATAATATGCACCTTCGCGTGGGTTTTTAGGCGAAGAAACTCGGGATGGCGCACTCGAGAAACGACGCAGACATTTTGTATTGCCACATTAGGAGAAGTACGCGCACGCTTTCGAAATGCTCAGCTTGCGTTTTAGCTCAACGACCGCGTCGCATAATGCCGCAAAGTTCCGCTAAATGGAACCACTAGAAGAAAGAGAAAGAAACGCTCGAAGTCCACTTCGCCCCGATTTCGTCCTTCAGATCACTGAATTTCGGGGTTTCGGTCTTACAATCTCGCGGCGTCTTTAAGATATTCGACGCGAACATGTTATAGTTATCCTTTACAGAGAATAAAGTAGAGAAATAGCGTGTACTAGGGAATACTAACAACTTTACGATACTAGACGGTCATTTTTGAAGAAAGAGATCCAATGTCTTTTATACATCTTTTTGTTTTAATTTGTTGTAAATTAATAATCTCAAAATATTTGATATAATTTATGAATTCTGAGTGTTAATAGGTAATCTTAAGGTAAATTACAATTAGTTAATCAATATTTTTTTGGAAACTGTTGTTATGCGGAAGGCATATAATTGCGTTCGCATTCCCCGAGATGAAAGAAAAACGATATTTCCGGCTTTAAGCGCTTGTCCGCCTGTTCCAACGGTTTTCCACTAGCCGTTTTTCACTTTTTTACAAAATGCTACAGTATAGATGAAGGATCACAGTTGAATACCACTGATCGCGATCGCGGTTGTTACGAGGGACAATTAGATTAAAAGCAGCGCCTCTTGCGGCGGCTTGAGATCCATTAGTGCCCATTGTGCCACCCCATTTACACCCCCACCGACCATTCCCCATTGCTCCATGCCCTCCTCTCCGGAACAGAGCGCCCGTCTCGAAGCCAGGTACTTATTCTCAATAGTAATATGCTCACTTCATATTTCTACCTTTTCGTCCTTCAACGCTTCTGTCTGCGTCTCCCTGTCGGAGTCTCCCTTCTCCTTCCTCCCGTTCTTCTTCTGCGTTTCTTCCCAAAAATTGCCGGCAGCGATGCCGTTTAAAGAGATTTTTCCCTCCTGCAAAAATTATCGCGATAATACGCGTGCGAAACCCCAGCGTTAATGACACGGCCGAAATGACTTCTATTAGTCCATCTGCCGTGACAAGAACCGACGTCGGCTACATCGTAATCACTGGCACCGATCTTTCCCTCGAGTCTATAATCGCGCTGCGTATTCGTCAACCAAATGCTATTTAAATCTGGATTTTATTTGTTCAACACATTTGTGCGATTGCGCAATAAAATTATGCAATAAAAACCAGATAAGAGATCAGGTTCATCAAATAATCTTCTTGAACTATGAAATTTAAAACGACAATTCCAAGGATGACGTTCATGATAAAGTATAACTAAATGGCTTTTAATAAACGTAATAGCTATACATTATTTTCTGATTAAAAAGTATATACGACGATTTATAAATGACTTAAATTTTTAAAAATTCATTTTCGATGTTAACATAATATACGTAATGAAATTATATATGTGAGCGGCTTTATTTAATAAAGCTACAATTTTATGTATTAATTTGAATTAAACGCGTAACTCGATACCTTTCGATTTGATATTTCGTCCATGTAAACATTGCAGCAAACGTTATTGTGGTTTCTACACAAACTTTATATAAATGACTCGTGCAAAACCACAGACTAATTTGGATGTAAAGTCGAAATAATATTCCTAAGCGCACGCATATATAATATACATCCGTATATATAGCTGATGCTTACCACAATGGTTTTGCGTAGGTGGAGATATAATGCTTAGAATTGCGCACGAAACGTTGTGATTTTTTTCGGCGCTAATAATTCGTCGAGCGTCATTATCCGGAATTAACGTTGCCTCCGCGAAATAATAATCGCTCTCGTGCGAGCATGCTCGATCTGCCGTGCCAGGATTCATTCGAAATATTAAAGCGTACAAGTGAATTTCTGCTTAGTTTCATCGTGCCAATGTTTATCTGTTTAACGTTCCGTTAATTCACGATATAATTAATCGATAAGTATACTTCATAGGAAAATAATTCTATTTAAATCCTATTGTTTCGGAATACATCGTTATCCGACCATTTAGTCGATGCTGGTTTCTTGTGCAAACTTGCGTTGCGTGCAACTTTGCCTTTAACAAGAACGCAGTAATTGGCACAAGGTACACATTTTTATTTGAACATCTATGTCTGTAAAGCGCCAAGAACTGAACTATTTGAAATTAACCGGTTCGGATCTCCAATTTCAAAATCACCCTAATTTACAGCGAGGAACGCGAAACTCCCTGCTGTGGATCGGAAGGGATTCCACGCGTAGGTACGTCCTGCGATTCTTGCTGGCGAAAGCCCAGGACCTTTGGAAACCTCTCTTGTTCACACGTTGTGAAACTGGGTGTACGGTTATGCTTAAAAATTAGTGTCGTTATGACGCCGCGCCCGACTCTACGTACACATTAGGTGTACACACTTCATTAAGGCCATTAGGGGGCATCAGAGCATCCAGGGCGCGCCCAGCAAGGCGACGATCGGCGGTCTCAAAAACGATCTCTTTCTAGCCCTCGTCGTCTTTTCAACCCCCCGCACGAGGGGTGACCAACAATAATGGCTTCTACGCTGATAGGCTTACGTACAGAAATTGTGAGCTTCCCGAGCCTGAGGCTCTCTTGAAAAGTGATATACCTGCAGCTTGCCAATTTGGTCGTATTCGTACTTTACGACGCGGACGTCGCGGATCACGGAGCAAAACGATTTCGAATGTTGAACCTACGAAGGACAGCTTCACACGAGACGACATTTCATATAAGTCGTTCTTACGAACGCTAGCCACCATTTATCATCTGTTAGCCCAAATTGTTAAAAGAATTGAATATTAATCCGTAAAATATTGCAACGGTACAAAACACAAAACCAAATTTTCACAGTTTTTCATGAATGGAGCGACGCTTTATAAATTGATATTGCGCGAGAATTAATTTAGGAAGGCGTTTGAAAGAATGATAGACCGTGTTAGACCGTTGTTTGGCTTGAAATTTAATTTCATTGCACTCGCGCTTGATTCCCGCGGAAAGCGCTTTTCATAAAAAAAAAGAAGGGTCGGGGGGAGGGACCGAGCGATCGGATACACTCCGGCTCGTTGAAAAGATCAAAGCGCATGGAATTCTAATGGATCGTGGAACGAGGCCTTTCACACTCGATCAATTTTCTCGAATGAAGCGGTTTTCGCGGAATAAAAGGTGCATTAAGGCGTGCTCGCATGTGACGGGCATCGGGAGTCCGTCGGGGTGCGATCTTGCGCGGGGGTCAAGAGTACACCCCCCTCCGAAAGGAGAAAATTCAGTAAACGCAGAAGTAAATATCCCTCAACTCTTTCTAGATTTTCTTCTGATAAAGAGAAATGTAGCTTTTCCTACAGATATATGGAATAATTATTATAATATCACTTGCTTTGAAAATATCAAATACAGAGGGAGAAGAGAGAGAGATTATACGTTACGTTGTCACTTTTTACATTTTAGAAGTACATATCTCTAATTTTTATTTTTGCAATCAGCGTGCACTACAGAATTTTTTAAAATGAAAAATAATTTTAGAATATTACATTGATAATTTTATTAACAATTAACAAGGAAAAA
The DNA here is from genome assembly GCA_003063835.1 of Aphaenogaster floridana. Taxonomy (NCBI): domain Eukaryota; kingdom Metazoa; phylum Arthropoda; class Insecta; order Hymenoptera; family Formicidae; genus Aphaenogaster; species Aphaenogaster floridana. Next base: position 507,194 of record NJRP01000144.1, on the reverse strand, counting down.
TTGCTGTTATTGTTATATGCTGATGTTATTGTTTAACTGGAACATTGGATCTTTTTGACTTTGCGTTCTGCACATTCGAACATTCGGATGTTAAGCATCGGTTTCACTGCCAAACATAGTCTACACATTTCACAAAAATTACATTTGTAAAATGACTTTATGTATAAATTTCAATTTTATTGTATTTGGTATTGACATCAGCATTCATATAAGCCTACACGGTCAAATTATATCCCATACAGCACAGAAGTTGCAGCAACATTCCAGCAACATTGCAGCAATATAACAACATTGTCGAAACATTGCTGCAATGCTACTGCAATGTTCTGTGCTGTATGGTATAAATTATATAAAATAAAAATGGAAAGATTCTATTATGTACAATTTTTTAAATATCAATATATTCATATATGCGTATATCATAAAATGACATCAAATAAACATATCAGAAACGAAGAAAATTATCCTAAATGTCATCGTAGACAGACACTTCGCTTTTCTCTGTTTAAGCGAAAATTGATCGTTCCGGTCACGATCAGCTTATTATCTGGACGTACCGATCGTAAATTAATCGTACAGTTAATTCCGTTCTGTCGATGTACAATCTAATAAAGCGTGAGACACGAAAGGCTGCGACTGCTCTTTGATAAAACGGCCAGCCGGCCCATTTCCATCCTTTGTCGTGCCGCTAATATTACATTACATTAAGCTGATTATCTCTCTCGCGCGCTTGTATACTTTTTCCATTCAGGGGCAATTCTGGAAACTAGACACCTGTGTATATCTTTACAATAATAAAAGAAAAAGTCAGAAGAGAAAGAGAAGTGTCATATTAAAAATTATATTTTGTTCGACTGAACATAATAATCATAATAATCTGGAAAAAGTTAGAAGAGAGAGAGAAAAATGTCATTTAAAAGATTATATTTTGTTCGACTGAACAACGTCCAGCTAATTGTAAATGGTGTAATGCCAGGCAGAAAATGATTTTCTAGTAATCATCTGTAATTTCTATTAAAGTATAAAAAAAGAGCTGAATTTAATTTGAGATTTTAAAAAGTAATTAATAAATAGTAATTTCTTTGCAATTTAAGAAATGTGTTGTATTTTATTCTATATATTTCTTTTTTTTTCGATCAGGAGAGTTAACGCGACAGTCTGAAATTTGGGGATCAAGATCGCCGCATTTGCGTCCATGTAACAAGTTATCCGGTCATCGATTCTACGCCCGAGAACCATCGCGGTTGCGACAAAGGAGCTTCTCGTCGAGAGGCCCGGTTATTATTGAAACCGTTCTCGCAATCCGAAAGAAGGCAAAGAGTTGGTGCCAGCCGCCGTATCCGTTTAGCCCTAAAGTGCTTTCACGGTCGGCGTTCGAGGGTTGGATTTAATGGCCGTTTAAGGGGATTTCGGTGGATAATTAGCGGCGGTACGGGAAAAAAAGGAGAAGCGTCACCGCCGTCGCCGCCGTCGTCGCCGCCGTCGCCACGCTGTGACGGCGTGTACGCGCTTCTCGGTGCGAAAAGCCGCGACAAAGAGGGTCGGTTACACGATTACACGGTGGGATATGCGCGGTACACCGACAATCCGACCGCCGATTGGTCGTCTACGTGCGAGCCGGGATAGTCCATTGGCTTCGGGCCAGGACTTGATACGACCGTGGATCCCGGATATGAGACTGGCCGCACGGAAGCGGCGGGACCCCGAAGGAGATTCTCTCTCGAGGGCCTTTCTATCGAACGGTCCCCCAATCTCGACCTCCCGCGGCGAGCGCAGGCAGATGCGGACACGTTACACCGTGTATAAAGAACCGCGTCGAATAATAATCTCGTGGCCGTGTTTGGCCACAGAAGTATCTTTTATTGTGATTTTTTTTCCCCTTCAGGTTCCAAGGAGGGCGGGTATCCCGCGACGAAGAGAGGTGTAAGCTTACAAGTTTACGAGGCTGCTTCTGGTTCGTGAGCACACGCTACCGGTCTATCTCTGACACGGCCCTTGTGGACACCCGACGTATTTGATCAGACCCGAAGTGTGAAAATGGAAATTAGCTCGGATATATTATGGCAGAATCTGTAGTGCGAGAAGCAAGATTAATTCAAATTTATTATCGATGCTTTTCACTCTTGATCAGGATGATACTCTAAATTTCTTTATCTCCATTAAAAGAATAGACATTTAATCTGCAACTATTGCGATTTAACTTTAGCACAATATCGGTAACAACCACGAATTATTATTTAAATAACAAACAACAATTTATCTGATCAAATAACAGATTGATTGGAATTTCTATTTTAATTATGTTAAAGTTCAAAAATAACAATGTTTTAGATTATTATACTAATTATTATACTAATTATTATACTATTGTAATTCGCGTATAAACTACCACATTAAACGTCTACAAAAAAAAGTAATTTTCAATAGAAAATCTTGCAATTTTTATACGTTACTTATTTCCAATTTTCCGTGACATTTCTTGGAATTCAAATGCATTCGTTTAAGTAATTCTGTTGCGACAGTTTTTAACGCGATTCTCTTTTGTGCCGAATGTAGGACGAAGCGAGATATACGACGGCATCAGGACGTGTTATTGATTTCATCTTAATCAGATCTCAATATCTCAATTACGTTTTGAGCCGGGCTTTCCCATTTGTTTGTCGTAGAGATTTTAAAGCCAGGGCCTATTGTCTGCACGCCACCCCTGAGCTTCCTGCACAGGCTTAACTTTTCATTCTCCTGTAAATTGCAGGTTCTGTATTACGGGTATAGAGCACGGGTGTAAATCGAATGAAACAATGGGGGCTTCCGTCTACTACGATCCTCGAATCCTGCTTATCCGCCTAGCGTGTCGTCGAGAGAGGGAATTTAATTTTAACTCGGATCGCGCCGGTCTGTCAGCAACTATTATCTCTCCTACGTTTTTCTACATCTGTCAGGACTGGCTCCGGAACGGCGATCGGTTCTCATGTACGTTATCCGATCTCGACGAAAATTTTTACAGTGCTAAATTGGAAGAAATATAGGAAAAAGAGATACAGCAATAATCATATTAGTTACATAAAAATAATTATTCATATTATCTGTGTGTCCCCATCTATATATATATATATATATATATATATATATATATATATATATATATATCGTCGAATATAATTTAAAAATTCCTGAATGCTGATGTTCCATCGACCAAACTGGCAAAGTTTATTGATTAGAAATTAAACGACGTTTCGACTCTTACATTGAGTCCTTCTCAAGTTGCAATGGCCAAGACGAATATAAATTACTTTGATTATATATATATATATATCTGTCTTACGGAAAATTATATTATTTGCTTTCGTATATTATATAATTTAAAAATTAAACTATTAAAATAAATATTTATAGAATCTATAAAATAGTTATAATTATATTAATGAAACGAATATTATTACTAAAATAAATATTTTAAAAATATATAACATTTTTAATATATAATATTTTAATATTTATTTTAGTAGATCTATTCTTAAATTAGTCATTAATTATTTCGAATCTTGTAAATTTTATTGATCTAAAATTTCTTCGCAGTTAGGTCTTTAAAATGTAGTCACAGCGTGCAACACCCGTCGGAAAACACCCTGCGAGAATTGGTCGGATAGCTTCGAGCCGCAGCCTGCGGTCTCGCGGATGGATTAACGAGCTGGTATTGTTATTTAATTGATTTCTCGAATCTGTTCACGGCATCGGACTAATATGACGCTCTGCGCGAACTAATAACACATTATGATAAACCGTCGTCGGGACGGGCCGGACCAGCAAAAGTCGAGCGCACGTGGCGACACGTGACTCTGCGGACCGCCGCTTCTCGTCCACGTCTCTCGGCTCCTCGTCCTTTTATTTAATTAGCGCGACTTTATGAGGCGCCTCGCGTATTAGTCGACGCTCCGTTTCCTGCCAATTTGACGGACGAGTGAAATCTATCGCCCTGAATCACGAGCTCGGGGGCGGTTCGTCCCTGTGGAGACGGTTCATTAGAGAAATCGATTTATTCACGCGACGTTACGAAGAATATTCTTCTTTAATCCGCGAAACGCGATTCTCCGTCACGCGTCGACTAAAAAAAAAGAAGCAAACAACAATTACTGGCGTAGCTAAATGAAAGACGCAATTTTCTACACATGCGATTTTATGCTTTGTTTGTAAAATGTGGTTGTCAAAAGATACCCAAGGAGAACAGAAAAGTCAAAATAATGTCAATTTGACATCATATTGACCAAATTATGTCATTTTTTGGTCATGATTGAAATCTCGATCTCAGATGACTTAAAAATGACTTTATATTGACTCCTTTTTTATTATGTCTTTTTGATTTTTAGATCGAGATTTCAATCATGACCAAAAAATGACATAATTTGGTCAATATGATGTCAAATTGACATTATTTTGACTTTTCTGTTCTCCTTGGGTATTATCGTGTCATCTCCCAATTTTCAACGTATAAGGTAAACGTCCCAGTGACCGGGCATGAACCTATATCGGATATCCGGACACTTACACAAAAACTTATTATTATTAATCTCAAATGCTTCTATGTAATCTTTAAATGTTTAAAGATTATAATTAAATTTTAATATAAAAACAAAAATTCTAATTTTTAAAAAAGCATTTGAGATTAATAATAATAAGTTTTTGTGTAAGTGTCCGGATATAGATTCATGTCTGAACACTGGGACGTTTACCCTATAACTGAACGGAAAAAAACGATAAGGTTGCCACAACCATAATTTGTCCAACAAACATAGTGAATGTTGAGACAACCATAGTGAATGTTGAGACAACCATAGTGAATGTTTGTCTCAACATTCACTATGGTTGTCTCAACATTCACTATGGTTGTCTCAACATTCACTATGGTTGTCTCAACATTCACTATGTTTGTTGGACGAATTATGGTTGTGGCAACCTTATTTTTTTTTCAGTGTGCAATTATGCTTCAGTTTTTTCGATACAGAGCTGTTCTGAGTTACCATTGCGCGATTGTAAGTATCATCCTGGCCATTTTAGCAATCAAAAGGTACCGCGGTGTTTGCAATCGTGATAACCCAGCCGGGCACGTCGCGCCGCTTATCGTGCACAGCCCAGCGGAATCTGCGGTCCGTTCGCAGCACCGCCGCGAGATTTTTCATCCAGACTTCCCGAACGAAAGCGAGCGGCCGAACCGACGCGGCGCGGCGCGCGAGTACGCGCGCTTTTTACGCGTCCTCGCGTCACTTTGCGCTTTTACCCGCGGAAAAAGCGAGCGCCGACGAGTCTGCCCCGCGCGTTTACACGGCCGTGCACAACCGTGTGTGCACGGGCGCATCCTCGCGCCCATTTCCATCATCCACCCGTCCGTGCAGCCGACAGCAATGGGGCACACATGTGCGCGGGCGTGCGCGCGCGAGCCGCGACCGCGGCGGCAAGTTCCATTCACGCATACACTCGCTCGCAAACAGATTCCCGGCTTGAGTCGAATATATTGAAATAATCTGGGCAAATACGACAAGTTCGGTTATGAAATTTGCCGAAGGGCTTGCGAGCTCTCGGCTCTCCTGTCTCCGCCTCTCTGCCCCGATCTCTCCCTCTCCCCCCTCCCCCACCCTCTCGCCCCTGCCCGTCCTCCTCCATCTCCCTCCCCCCTTCCATCCCTCTTCTTCCGCCCGTTCAAACCCCACGTTGCTCCTTTACCTCTTCGTCCTGGGTCCCTCCTCGTCCTCCACTTGCACCGTCACCACCCGGCATCGCGAATCTCCCCGAGTGATATTTGCTCAAAATCGGTTCAATAGCAACTTGGGTATTCGCCTGTTCCTCTTATACGTTTCGGCTACCCCCGTCGTATAATGTATACACGCGAGTGTGTAGTCGTAGAAGATGGCTGTATCTGTATGATACGGCGCGTATGCACGTGCGTTTGCGTATGTATGTGTGTGTACATGTGTGTGTGCACGCTTCGTCATCGCCGCAAACCACGCGAATCTTGAGCCGTGTGTCTCGCCGAGGGCCTGTGGGAAGTCAGTGAATATCCTTCACGCGAAAAGTCCTCGGAGATCGAAATCGCTTTCGTGTAATTAGAAATTGCCCGGCGAGTTTGAGCTCTAAATATGTTAACGTTCAAGGTCTTCTTCCTTTGCCTTCTTCTTCTTCTTCTTCATCTTCTTCTTCTGTCGCAGCAAACGTGAAAGGCAGGTCGTTGCGTAACGCGTAAAAGAGCCCGCGGTAAAATAACGGTGTAACTTGATTTTATTACATCGATATAATTGTGTAGCTTTATATTTGTCTTATTGGTAAAAAATGTCTTATTAGTACACACAGAAAAAAAAGTCTTCAATCAAGACGAATATATTTTAATTAACACTATCATTGTTTCATATATAAGCAAGAAAATATTACTTTTTTAGAAGAATTTTATATTTTTGTATTTCAAGAATATTATAAATTAATTTGAATATTGTAATTGTTACATGAAGAATACAATAATAAGATTAAACTGTATTATCTTTATAATATGAATCTTCTTGGTTTGAAAGTATTGTTATTTTCTATCCAATATTTTTTGCTTTCCATTAATAAAAATTATTTTTGAATAATAAGACTGTACACAGAAAAAAAGAACATTCTTATTTCAAAAATATCTTTATTTTTGACATGTAAATCTTAAAATAAGATTTTATAGCGTTAAACGAAGAAATATTACACTTGCATCAAAACATTTTATATAATTCAATAAAGAAAATTATAGTATTATTCTTATTATTTAAAAATAATTTTTATTAATGGAAAGCAAAAAATATTGGATAGAGAATAACAGTACTTTTAAACCAAGAATATTCATATTATAAAGATAATACAGTTTAATCTTATTATTGTATTCTTTATGTGACAATTACAATATTCAAATTAATTTATAATATTCTTGAAATACAAAAATATAAAATTCTTCTAAGAAAGTAATATTTTCTTGCTTATATATGAAACAATGATAGTGTTAATTTAAATATATTCGTCTTGATTGAAGACTTTTTTTCTGTGTGTAATATTTTCTTTATTAAATTATATAAAATGTTTTGATGCAAGTAATATTTCTTCGTTTAATGTTATAAAATCTCATTTTAAGATTTACATGTCAAAAATAAAGATATTTTTGAAATAAGAATGTTCTTTTTTTCTGTGTAAATGTATTAAACCATCAGGATAGACTGTACGTACAGATTGTTGTCTGAATAAGCAGTGACTCGACATTAATAAATATCGGCATGCTTCGGTAATGTATATCGTTCAACATTAGTAATTGTTTAAGGGAACAATTTGTGCAGGTAACAATGAAGGATAATTTAGCGTATTACCCGGCCGTTTGATGCGCGTTACAAAATCCGTGCGCAATTCGGGCCTCGTACATAGAACGAATTAACCATTTAACGATCTCATCTCATTAACGACGGGTGTATTAACGGCCGCTCGAACGTAAGTACCCGCGTGTACAATAACGGCGAGATGCGTATAAATGTGCGAAACGTATGAGCGTACGTGGATTTATAACGCGTGTAGTCGAGCAGAAATCGAAACCTTTGATACACGGGGTGGGACAATTAAACGCTAAACTACCCCTCGAGGGCACGGGGCGCACCCCTAATGCGCTCTTTATGGCGACTTAATGCCCCTAATATTGCATGCGACCCTTGTTTATACCAGTTCAGCGCTTCCCATTTTCGTCGTGTTTTCACTTACGCCGGGTACACTACATACGTACAATTTGCGATAGAGATATGCATATGTGCCGCCTCGCGTTTTCCCATGCAAATTTACGTTACTTGTCGGTCTTCCCGCCCGCGAGGATTACATCGCGAAGAAATTATACCTTCGAGAAAGACGTTATGCATCTCACCTGGTAGATATAAATCTTATCGATGAGATGAATAAAATGAGATAAATAAAATTCCGTATCATAATTTATTTCGTATCTTTCCCATCGCGTGTAATCGTTACCGGAAAGTCTCAGAGAGTCGCGAGAAAATTTTCGGGATTCGCAGTAATCTTGCGGCGATCGCCGAGTAACCGAACTGGCGAAACTCTTGTGAATTTCCATTCCTTCTCATAACGGCGCCTGCCGGCAAAGACGCTTCCGTGGGATCGCTCGCAAACTCAATGGCGAAATTCAATAACGGGAGCTTATCAGGAGCCCGGATGCGGGAGTCAACGATTTCTCTCACGACGCGGTTGGTTTATTTAAAGGGAACGATCGCGCGGGGTTGTGAGACAAACAACCCCGTGCTGCCGTGCCACCCCTCCGCGCTCCCATCCGTCTCGCTGAGAACCCCTGCCGTCGCGGACGGCATGGGAAAAGTTGACGTGGTGTTTGTCGTAGAGATCTACCCGCCGAATAATGTAATGCAGACGTCTCTATTGAATCGTATCTAATATATCTGTCACCGATGGCGCGGCACCGTCGCTCTCTGTTTGGTCAAACCTCGGCGGACTCGTCGTCTTGATTAAATTACGAAGTTACGGGTTAGGAGCTGCGAGGAAAAGAGGAGCCCGCGGCTTTGTTCGGTCTAATCGATAGTTCGGAGATTTCATCTATTAATTACAAAGTGAGCGAGGTCTTAAGCTATAGGCAGCAGCTAGTCTAAATTGCATAAGGTATAAGGCAGTTTTAATGTGTGATTATCCATTCTTTCTCTTGAAGCGATCCGGTAGAGATTGCCTGAAATCTTGCGACTTTAATTTTAATAATATATTATTTTATAATTTGCGATTGTTATGCAAATCCATGGATGATAGATCGATAAAATAAGATAAAAAGATAGAGGGGAGAAATAATTGAAAAATGTAAATTAGATAAAAACTCCTTATTAAGTGTTTGTTAAGTTGCATTAAAATACTTTCTTTTATTGCGTTTTTGAATTTATTAGCTACACATTTTGCCATACGCGCTCGTTGATCGTTTTTATAAGTATAAACTTTTTAAAATATAATTTTAAATGCGTAGCAAATCTCATCCGAGAAATGAAACCATAGCCATCATATTAACAGCGTGCGAACGCCATTTAATGAAAATATAGCAGCGGACATAGTTTTTCTGCCATGCAATTAACGTCAAAGCGGGTGTCGACGTAATTTGCAATTTTCACGCTTTTATCGTTTATCGTAAATGACTGAGGGTTAAAGAACAAAGTTATCCTTTGAAATAATAGCGCCGCGTTACCTAAAAATCCGAGTCCCGCGATGCGAGAGCGAGTGCATTAATTCGCCATAAAAGCTGGCCGTCTCGTAAACGGTGTAACATGGTTAAGAATTGTATAGTATTTGCCAAAGGAAGATCAGCAGGTAGCTTGCTCGGGGTAGCGACCTCGAGCTTCGCTTTCCTAAAATCGTTTCGAATATGAATGTGGGCAGATCATCTAATTGAGTTTAATTGAAGTGCGATGCGCATGATACGCAGTATCATGGCGGATACGACCGGAATCCAAGCATTTTTTTTAGAAACGCGGTGCGCGGCGTCACTTTTACATGACTCGTACTCGTTAAAACCGTCATAGGAGAAAGCTTACAAATCCGTCCGGCCGGGTGCATTGATTTCCGGCTTAAAACTTAAGCCCCCCGACTGGCAAAACTAATAACTGCTCGGCAAGGCACCCGTCCCCTCTCCCTCTTTCATTCCCTGTCCCTAGCATTTCTCTGCGTTAGAGGATTTTTTAGAAAGTAATTCTTAATTTGAGGGGTGCACCAAGTTTTGACACTTTCGGCAACTTTTAATATTGCCTCTTATGAAACCACGGTATATATGTTTGTTGATTGCGGGCATCAGCTTAACTTGGAACAAAATTGTTCATCCGCACGTATTTTGAAAGAGATGCAATCGACGTAGAATTAATTGTCTGCTGTTGGATCTCGAGACCAATTCTTTTCAGTTCAATTATCTTGAATCTTGACATGTTTAAACATAGTCGAAATTGATTCGTATTGAAATCAAATTGAGATTTTACGAATGTATTTATATAAATCGAATTATTTTATTATCCTTTTCAGGAGATGGACGGAAAGACAATGACGAGAAGAACATGACAAATCTCAAGCACACTGAAAAAAAAATTCTTAGTAAACTTGTGAGTTGCATTTAGTATACTTTCTTTTGAAGTATTTGATTATTATTACCGATTATAATAATAATAACAAAACATTTTGTATAATAATTATAAAAGAGTAAATTTTGTTTAGTTGAGCCAACTAAATTATGTAATACTTATTATACGGTTAGTTGAAACTATTTCACCAAGGCGCTTGGTAACATTAACCAAGCCTGGATTTTTATAACCAAGCCTTTCTTTCAGTGCAGAACGGTATCTGTATATACGATTTTTTTACCCCAGCGGACTGCGAAACAAATGTAATCCGTACACGTCCAGAAATATTTCTGCGGACAAGCATCGCGATTAGGGTTGCCATCCGTCCTCTTTTCCCCGGACACCGTCCTCTTTTTTATGGCGTCCGGGGACGTCCGGGGGTATTTTTCGAATGTGTCAGGGTAATTATGAATGTCCGGGGTTTAAGAAAATTTCAAAATATTCTGCATTTTAGATTTAATTAACCACATCATATTCAATCACTTCAATTTACTGATAAAAACCAATAGTTTTGTGCTGATTTGGTTCTTTAATATATTTGATAATTATTTGTTATTTTATTGACATTTTAAAAATACCAATGGCAATATAGCACGTAGGTATAATAAGGTAGATACCTAATAATAAAACTTCTTTTAAATTAAAAACATGTTTAATTTATGCATTTTACTCTAAGTACTATTGAAAACGAGATGTAAAATAATTAAGCATTTATTGTTTATTATAACTAATTTGCTAACCTATTCGTGCATTTTTGTATGCGTCCGGGGTTGCAAGCGAAATGTCCGGGATTTTTGGCTTATAAGTCCTAGTTTTGAAAATTTTATTATGGCAACCCTAATCGCGATGGCTCCGTCAAGTTTTTCCTCTAGCTCTTCATAAATCATAAAGACATGTTAAAATCGCCGAAGGTGCCCGAAATTGATCTCCCGCTCAACAGCGCGTACAACGCGTCGTATATTTCCCGATCGCGGCGTGTCATTTAATTTATACAGTGTTTACCGTTTCGCGTAGTGCGCGTAGATCGCTCAGTGACTCGCTAAAACGCGTGGATGATTAATGAATCGAATCGCGGCAAACACGCGTGTATCTTCCTTCGGTGAGCGACGGAGTCCCCTTCTACCCCGAGTGACCGCATTATAAATCACACGCGATATTTCTCGCCCTGCTCATCGTCCGCCCGCGCGTACGATAGCGATCATAATTGTACCTGCGCGATAGCCGATCTAGGATAAAAAAGAGCAAACACATATCCCAAGGTGCTGCTAACGATCGTTATTCCCTGATCGTCATAAACAACGCGTCACACCCATCGGTCGACGCTTTTAATTCTATTACATTTTGCGACGCTTCTTTGACTCTTCATCGATGGAATTTTCTGAGAAAAATTTATATTTTAAATTTAATCTTTCTAAATCGGCAGTAGTAATAAACGTATGTGATAAATTTTTAAGTCGACCCAACTGGCAAGAGATGGTATTCTATTAATTACCACGTATCAACCATACGGATTGTGGTTCTCTACGTGTAATAAATTTAATATTAATAAATGCTAAAGCATCTATTAGATTCTCCCTCCTCCCCCCAACATCCTCCCATCACGAAAACTGTTAGAAAATTTATTGCGAAAAATATTACCTCAACTAGGTTCAAATCCTGGCTGAGCATTTATTAGTATTAAATTTATTACACGTAGAGGACCACAATCCATATGGTTGATACGTGGTAATTAATAGAATACCATCCCTTGCCAGTTGGGTCGACTTAAAAATTTATCACAAAAATTTATATTGTTGATATTGTACCGTCTCTGAGACATCAAACATGTCTTTCTTCATCGAAAGTCTGTGATGAAAAGTTAAATCACGTTCATAAATAATTTCTATCAAACTATATCGCGTGTTTTTATAGAAACCTATCTGATAAATACTCTATCTATATATTATCATGTACATATATTATCCTATCAAGTGCATCCTGCTCGATCTCGCATTCACAACGCCCTATTCGTCGGTAAACTTCAACGTTCTTTACCAAGATTCTTCAATTCTGTCTCACCGTTCGGACGATCTCGCCTCTCTCGTCGAGTGGATCTCATGTCTCACTTAAGCCGTGCACAATGCGGCAAATGAACCGAATTTGCGAAACTCGGTGATCCGTAGTCTACCATCGGTAGGCTCTCCACAGAGGTTTTAGTGGCCCCGGCGCACGGATCATCCACAGGCGTTAGAACTAACACCATTCAAGGTGTCAAGCAGAAAGAGGTTGGCGACCCACTCACGATCCTTCGCAGGTACTCTGGGAAAAATCCCCGTCGAAGATCCTAAGGAGTTCATTACCGGTACCTGAATGGACGGCTGTTTCTCGTTTTGGGATCGTATTCTCCCCCTAAAGAGGTTTAATCGAAACATTAACAGACGCCTCTGCGACATCTTCTTCTTCGAATCCGAGGATCGAGATCAATGTTACATGTCTGAGTTTAATTTTCGATGCTCTATAAATATAGTCTCTTTTGTTAAAAGAAATTATATTTACAAAGAAATGGAATATAGGATTAAATACATATGCTTTATTTTCTTAAGTTTCTTGCAGATTGCAAAATTGTAATTTTTGACAAAGATGGATTATGAAAAATTAGGTGGTTTTAAGGAATTGTTTACAGATAATATTCGATTACGCTGATAATTTTTGATCACAACGTAACGCGACTTTTTATGTTGTAATCTTATTCGTGATCGATATATATTTGAAATTTTTATATAGGGAAACCCGGGGCATAACGGGAACGCTAAGGTTTATACAAGTTTACAACGTATTAAAAATAAATAAATGAACTTTGTTTGGCACTGAAATATTCTTTAAAATATCCACTATAATAAAGGAAAATACAAGTTTTACTACAAAAGAATAGTTTGAAAGAACGAAATTATTGTTTTTCAAAAACGTGAGTTAACATTAGGATGGATTTTATGCGGGACATAATGGGATACCTTATGAAACTTGTTTTTTCTCAAATATTAATGTCCAAAATTTATTAGAAATGATTTTTTACAACACGCAATATATGTAAAAATGTATTATTACACTTTCAAGTAATAATAATTATTACACTCTTCTTATTATAATATACCTACATTTTTCTCATTAAAATATAAATAAATATTATTACAATATAGGTAAATGAAAATCAAAATGTGGTGCAATAATTTTTGGTACAATATATTGCACAACATAACAATATATACTGATATATCATATGAAAAGGAAAAATAAAACATTTGTCCCGTTATGCCCTGAAATGTATAAGTTTACTTTAGGTAATATAACCCCTTGTCTACAATGCGTATTTAAGGCGTTAAGACTTAAGAAACTGACCACTCGCAGTCGTTTATTCTCCTCATATACGACTGTGATTGGTAAATTTCTTAAATCTTAACGCCTTAAATACGCATTGTAGACAAGGGGTTAATCATCACAGATAATCGATATTTGCACAGACACTTTACTAAATTGACAAGAAAAGATCATTTAATAACGTAAATATACTTACGGTAATAAAAAATAGAATTTTATCTTTGCTTACCATATGTAAATGTCTTAAAGAAACTGTAACTCAGAGCGGAAAGCATAGTGAACGCATTAAATAATTTCTAGCATCTTTCAGCTAAAAATAACATGGAAACTGATAACAGCACGCGGGTAGGGACATCTAAGAGTAATAATTTCCATACATTTCATTACATGGCAGCATCTCTGTAAAGAGATATCGACTATATCCCATTATACCCCGTGGTCCCATTATGCCCCGCCTTCCCCTATCTAAATAAATAAATTAAAAAGAAAAAGAGATAAAACGAGGAATCAGACAGCATTTTCCACGGCTATGTGCGACTTGCAGGAAGTTTTTTCAGCCACATCGGAAATGCCGTAACCGCCGCAACCGCCGGGGCAGGGATGAAGAAACAGAGGCGTCGGGAATTTTCGTAATCACTGGCCGAGGGAAAGCAATTCAATGGCGCGTCACGCGGAAATTGTTGGGCAGTATTTGCGAGATTAATGAGTTTCATAACGCGCTAACGACATTCACGGTCAAAACGAAAAGTAGATTACGCGGGTGAATTGGGATAGGGTAGGGCGATGGCGAACCGAGGGAGGCGCGGCGGAGGAACGGGGTGCACGCGCAACGCTTTCGGGCCATCTGCGAGTTTTGGTGACGATGATTTCACTTGATGAGGCCGTTGGTACTATTGTGAAAACGTTCCCCAGGGCGGGCCGCGCAATTTTGTCGCGCGTGGTGACGATTTAAACCGACCGCTCGCCGACTGTCGTTTTCGTAACGAGCGCAACGGGTATTTGATGAATAAGAACTCATCTTGAGGAAAGCGCACCGTCGAGTGCGATTTCGATCTTGATAGGTTCAATACTTTCGTATCGTATTATAGTTGTACGTATCTCTGAATTTATATACAAAATAAATTTCCAACTATGTTTTATTCTACATTTTTTAAATAAAATGTCTCAATATTTTGGGTTCAAGTTAATCTACCCATTGCTACGTAATCTAAATGTGTAAATTTTGCCACTACGCATTATTCAAATTTTGACGCTCGTTGCAGATAGTAGGGAGGTCCAAATTCGAATTTTGGCTGGGGTGATATTTTTCGGAATAAATTCTTTGCAGTGTTTTAAGATTATTATTATTGATTATCAATTTAATTGTGCGACATTACTATTCCAGCTTTAGCTGGTGATTGCGTTTAAGACCGACAGTTATTGGCGCGCAACTTGCAGAGCTAGAAAATGTATATAAATCCACACAAAAAGATATTATTAGGCACAAAGATATAGCCCGATTGTTTAAGCTGTATCAATTTATTTCTGTTATCCAAATTCTGTATTAATTTCAGTCTACACAGAAGTTGTATCGAGATATTAATTGTGAGAGACTAACGTCCATTTCCACCAATATAGATTAACTTTAATCTCGGTTTAACTTACTCTTTATTTTTTTCTAATTCTTAGAACCAAAAAAAGATAAAGAGTAAATTAAACCGAGATTAAAGTTAATCTACATTGGTGGAAATAGACATAAGGATTGATTTTTTAAAGATTGCAAGAAAATATATTTCAACGCATTTGGACGATTTAATTTGGACGATGACATGAGTATTACGTTACAACACTGCTATTACGATTTTCATCAAATTTGGAAGAGTTACGTGGAGAGTTTGTCGTAGATAATTTCAAAATTATCTAGATAGAGATAAAGATAAAAATCCATAAAATCTTAGATGAGATAAAGATAATTTTGCTTCTATTTAATCTAGATGAAAGATGAGATAATTATCGCGATTATCTAGATAATTTTCCAGATAATTTTATGTTTATAAGGCTTACTAAAAAATATATATTTTTATCGTGTAAGAAATTGTAAGACGATTCAACTGGCAAGAGATAATACTTATATTTGTCACTACGTATCAACCATACGGATTGTGGTCATCTACGAGTAACAAATTTAATAACAAATTTTAATATTAATGCTAAAGCATCTATATGATTCTCCCCCCTCCCCCAACACCCTCCCATCACGAAAACGTGTCGTTTTTCCGTAAGAACCAATCCTCGCTTTTTGCTGCGCGGCAAGCGTTTCACACAAAACATGGAAATGCTTGCCACGAAAAGTCTTTTGCATAACCAGTATTACGAATGTCATTTTAGATAATTTTTAGATAAGATGATATACATTTTTTATCTAAGATAATGATAAATATACTTTGTATTTTTTCATCTAGCTAAAGATAAAGATGATCCATTTCTCCATCTAGATGATCATCTAGATAATTTTATCTAGATACCGGCAAACACTGGTTACGTGGAACTGCTCGAAGATACTTCTAATGAAACCACCTTAGACACGTTTGACGCGTTATTTTCGAAGTAGTGCAAAGCAACATACCATATGTGTATATGCTCGGAAGATCTGCTATTTCACTTTCAATCGACGAAGTGTCCACGGATGAGACCATCTCGCGCTGAGGAATCTCGCAGAAGGGACGCGCCACGAGCTTCGGTAGCGAGAAATGAAGGAATATTGCCCGGGAACAAAACTGTTTCCAGGCTCCCATCGAGAGGTCGCGTATACGAAACAAAAAGCTGGCCAAAAAAAAGAAGGGCCGCGAAACTGTGTTCACGAAAATGTGTCGAGCGCAAGCTGCCTATGCAACGCGACGTCATGGTCACTCGTTTCGTCCTATGTCTCTCTCCTCCTCTCTGATCCATCCGCGTTCTGTTTCCCTCTCCCTCCCTCTCTCTATCTCTCTCTTTCTCTCCCTCTCTCGCGCGCCTGCACGCATTTTTTTCTTTAATCTAATCTATCGACAATTTGACGGGCGAAAAACTCGTCGCCATTTTTGCCTGTCCCCGTATTCCCCGGCCGGCCCCGGCCCTTCCTTCCACCCCCCACGTGGCGCGGCGTAAAGCTATTAAAATTCATAACCCCGGACATACGCCGAGGGGTTAAAACGCGTAGCGCGCCACGTCGAAGAGGCAGAGAACACAGGTGATGCGGGGACGGCAGCGGCGAGGACGCGCGGGCGGACGATGGAGACCGAGAGGAGACACGGGCGGGACACGGCGGAGGAGATGAGCGAAAAGAGAGAGGTGGGATCCGAACGTGGGGGGCTGGGGTGGGCGGGGGGCGGGGGGAGGAACGGTCAGGGCTCTCGAAATGAAGTAACCGAATTTGCGGACTCGTGCTCCACGCTCCGTGCTATAGTCCGGGCGCAAAACAAGAGACTCCGTTGCCCTGGCACGCCGCCCGCGGCTGAATTTTGAATATGCATTGCTTCCCGGTGCAGTGTCGCATCCATATACATGCGGTCCGCGTCTTTGTGTCGGCACGCGTGTATTACGTAGGGGGTTGAGGGCCGGGGAAGGTGATTCGGCGGACGGTTAGGGGTCGGCGGAGGGTACGGGGGTGAGGGTAGGTGGCCGGTTATGTCCGGAGAACGGACGGACAATGAGGCCCTATTGGATTATACCGACCTCTTTGGCCCGGGTCGAGCGCCCAGTGCGAATCTCTATTAAAAACTTCAAATTGCCAGGCCCGGTACCGGTGCGCGCGCGGGCTCCGTTTGTACCTGTGGCCCCATGGCGAACGCCAGTCGTCTCGCGACGCCGTCCGACGCGTCTGGCGTCGCGCCGAGGATTACCGGATGCCTTCAGCCATTAGGCATGCGTTGGTGTTCGTAGCAATGGTCCAGCGAAACGGTTTAGAATGCTCCGAATGACGTCCACTCGGCAACTCTAACCGTGGATGCGGTAGAGTTGTTGGACGAAAAGTTTCAATAAAGCAATTCATTTGGCTCGAGGAATTATCTTGCGAATAGTAAAGCCAGAGCAATGATATAGAAGACCACTTACTTCCTTCCCTCTTTTTTACGTTATTATCTTTATTAGAAATCTCCTCACCCTCCGATTTCCCTTTGAAACGTTATAAGTTTAAAAAAAAGTACGCATCGCACACGTTCATAAAACGTCCGTGTGTCCAAGTTATATTAGTTACAAGATTTTAACGGTGAATATTGGTAACGCTGTCTATTGTAAAAGCTTTGATAGTCGAGGGATTAAACGCGTACTAGTTCATTAAAGCTTCATCATCAGAGATAGCGATATAGAGGAATATATTTTCTTGCTGGAGCAAATTTGCATTTTTAAAAGTCCAATTGAGATTATCCCCGTTTCTTGCTCACTATTTGCAGTTAATGATCGATCGACGTGTAAAACTGATTTCTTGATAGCATCGTCTGATTAAAAAATTGATCAATCGCTGGAAACGTTTTAAAAAAGAACCATATCAATGATTTTACAGCAAGAATTCAAATATTAAGAAAGCATTAAGGATGTTTAGGCATTACGACTAAAATGATGAAAACTCGCTGAAACTAATTGGATTCTGTAGATTTCATCATTAAAAAAATTCTATCAAAATTTGAGGCTGTTTAGGAAGCTTGTTAACTGAGAAAATTAAATAATAAAATTACACGTAGTGTTATGGAAAATGGGAGAAAAATTATTATATATATATCTCAGTGAAAAATGATGAAAAAAAGGTGAAATTTTGCAAGCAGAACAATTGGACCCCCATATGCAATAAAGGACCCAACCGACATTTTGAAGAAAAATAAGTTAACTGGTTATTCTAAGTCTCAAGATGATGTTTTTTAATTATGCAAAAAAAATTAAGCCTAATTTACAAGTTGGGCCATTTTATTAAAAGAATCAACTGCTTTTTCTGTGTCTGTTTTTTAATGTACTTCTTTATTTTGAAAAATATATATATATATCCTGCTTTTCGTTTAATTTGAGTAAATCATTCAAAAGAAATCTCATAAAGATTTGGTTTAAGCCGATTATTTTAATTATAATAACAAAACTTCAATTACTTATTACTCAAAACTACCTCCTTGTTGGTTGGGTCCTTGTTGCATATGGGGGTCCAATTAAGACTACATAATTGTCTATACCAATTTTTAGCTTAATTAGGAGACTCGTTCTTTTCATTTAATAATGTTTATGTTTAATGTTTATGTATATTGTCTCGACTCGCTTATACGCTCAAATATAGATAAGAAGACTATATGAGTGACATGTACACTATCAAATGCCATGCAACCCATACAGCACAGAAGTTGCAGCAACATTGCAGCAACATTGCAGCAACATAACAACATTGTCGAAACATTGCTGCAATGCTACTGCAATGTTCTGTGCTGTATGGGAATGTTACCAAAAATGCGAAAAATGATTTAACTCTTGAAACTGATTGTACATAAGCAACTTAACTTTTAGCAGGGAAAAAGTATCTGTACCGCCTGAACATCCTTAATTATTTCATTCCCTTAACAATCGCGTATTTATAACAAATTTCTATTGAAAATCTCCATTCTCCTCCCTCTCTAATCTTTCTTTGAAACGCTGGGAGTTGTGAAAAAAAAATACATAACTCTAACAAGAATATATTTTTTTACGTTTTTTCAAATTACTTCAGACTGATGCGGATTTTTATCGATATCTTCATTATCGGGCGGCAAAAAAAAACCAGATTTGATGCTTCATGAACGGGAACGTTTAGTAACAAAACGTGACATTGCATTAGAGAACTCGGCGCGTGGAAGTATCCGCGGGATGTTCCGACTGCTGGAGGTGTCCAATGGAGAGCGATCAAATATTTGCCAAACAGGACGGTGCAGTATCGCTATTCCCTTCCGCCCCGCGCGCGCTTGTATATATATTTTCTAATAATTGATACAAATCCGACCACCGATTACGTTCTATGGGTCGACGAGCGGCTAACCGTCGGCTTAATGAAATTCCATACAGGCACGCCGGCCTTTCTCACGTACGCAGATTTCGCATCATGCCGCATTAATATGTTACTAATTGTAAATACGGGATTTACGGTTGCGTTATGGAACGGCCGATTTCGCGATCGCAGCAGTGCACATACAGTGGGATCACAGCTCTACCGCGTGTCAATAAGATTAATTTCTGTGCGGATTATTCGCAATAATTGGAGGTACAATGAGCAGTCTGGCGGGACCAGCAACCGCGCCGATATTGAGTTGATCGAGCATTATTTTCCGCTTGGCGCGCGACGCTTTCGTCGGCACTAGAGACGTAAAAATCGAAGGGTTGTCGCCATCGCGACATTATTAAATTTCCATGCAACACGAATACGTAATACATGATTGTCCGCATAATGTATAATTTTTTTTAATAGATTGCGTAAACTTGTATGGCACAATTGTAATAATTACCATAACTTTGAGTAACGTTACGTTGCTTTATCGACGACTGTTTTATCGATGGAAAATATTTTGCCGATAAAAGGAGAAGACTATGTTTGCCGACCTCCAGTCATTTGTTACCGTTGGTGGTAACATTTTCATCGATTTTTCCTGACTGTACCGATAAACTTCGTTGAGTGATACAATGTTCTTATGCCAGGGGACACCACTAGGAAATTTGGATATTGTTGAAGAAATGTTGTGGCTCTGAAGAAATGAGACTTGCAGCCGAACTCTTTCATTGAGTTTATTATATAAAAATTGAAACCTTTTTTTCGTTAATTTAGATATCCTAAAATTTTTTAATTTTTAAAAAACTTAAAATTACAAATGTATGACGTAATGGACGACGTATGTACATACAAAATTTTGTCTCTTCAGTACTCAACCCTCAGTACCCACACTGGATTAGCGTAACCCGGCCGATTTTCAAAGTTGCGGTATTTTTTCCGATCCCTTTTTACTTATTGCAAAATATCTTTTGTGTTATGACTTTCTGGACTTTCCCACCCGAATACTCTTTTTTTCAGTCTTTAAACTATCGATTTAAAAAAAAGAACTAAAATCGATGCATTACAATCCGAGATACAAGCAAAAGAAAACGCGGGTTAGGAATACCCGAGTATGGGTAGATAGGGATTTTTTTGAAGTGTGGGTACTGAGGGTTAAGATTGAAATACGGATTGAACTGCTATTTTATCTTTTGCGTGTGTAATTTAACAACTAAGAAAAGAATGTCGACGTAAGATTTAAAAAAAATGTGTCGGAGGATTGTCAAAGGATATTCGAATATCCGAAACACATATCATTAATACAGGTCGTTATTTATTATAGTAATATGCGCATGTTAATGCAGACAAACGCGACGGGCGTGCCCTGATACTTCGTAGCCACCATAGAGCGGCGTCTGGCAGTGCACCGTTATAATTACGGAGTAGCAATCAATTAGTACACCAATCATGCGTTGATTAAGGGGTCGATTGGAATGTAATGGGACTGTAGGTGGTCACTGATAATTAACGTTGGTGGAAACCGCCCGATGCGTACTGCGTAAAATCAAATACTGTCGACCCTGCCAGGAAACGAAATATTCGGCGTGTGGCGAGCCCGATTTCAGACACTACGATTCTGTGGAGAGCTACAGCCCGTAGCGTTGCGTTTGTCATAAAAACATTACTCAAGTGTCTTCGTGACGAACTTAATATTCTGAAATATGAGTAAATTAAACTAATACTTTTTGAGTTAGGAAATTCAAATCGTAGAGGTATTATAATAAATAGTACATCTCGACGAGAAGGTATGAAGAAATGTCTTTAACACATAAAATATCATTTTTGCCACTTAACCCTTAGTACCCACACTGGGTTAGAGTAACCCGGGCCGATTTTCAAAGTTGCGGCATTTTTTCCGATCCCTTTTTACTTATTGTAAAATATCTTTTGTGCTACGACTTTTTCGCCTTTTTCACCAGAATATTCTTTTTTTTTCAGTCTTTAAACTATCGATTTAAAAAGAAATTAATTAAAATCGATGCATTTGCAACCTGAGATACAAGCAAATGAGAACGCCGGGTTAGAAATACCCGAGTAGGTGTAGATAGAGACTTTTTTTGAAGTGTGGGTACTGAGGGTTAATTGTACATATCTGACCTTTTGAGCTTTTTATTGCTCTTAAGCGTCCAGCGACGAACATAAATAGTAGGTAATAAAAGATAATATGATGAAAATGAATGAAAATCGAAAAGCAATAGCTGTCATAGTGATTTTATGAAATTTACCAGCTTCCCATTTTATTTAGCGGCGAAGGAGCGAAGAACGCCGGAACCGAGCGTCACGAAAATATGCTAAAAAAACCTCCATTCGAAAATATCGCAAGTAAAAATGAATGCCGCGCCGCGCAGGAAATCATCGATCTGTCCATCGCCGTTTATCAAAGCTCGACGCGGACGATAACGCTCGACGCGGTTCCATAATCGAGAGGGAATGCGCGCGCGCGCGCCCGCGCGCACGAGCGAGCGAGCGGGCGAGCAATTCCGGCATCCTGCGAAATATAAAAGCATTATATTCGCGAATAATAATCAGCGTTTCCTGCATAGCCAGGCGGAAAAAAGCGCGATCGACGTTGTACCCCGTCGACGGCATTAATCCGGCACGAGTTTTATGCAATTTGTCGTTCACAGGCGCGAGAGGCGGGACGTGTGTAAGTGCGTGCGTGTGCGTGTGCGTGCGCGCGTGTGGACGTGCGTATATTATAGATATGGGCGACACACGCAACCCACGCACACAGAGGCGCCGCCGCCAGTCAACTTTTAACGGGGCGCATTTTATTTTTATGCCGGACTACCTTTGAAATGCAAATCGATTGTTGGCCGAGCCCCTGCAAAAAACCGAGCAATTAGCGACAGAAACAATCCTGGCGTATTTGCACGGGTACTCATTTCGGAACTCCTCCGCCCCCGAGCCACCCCTTTGCCACCCCACCATCCTCGATCGGTCGCCGTCTGTTTGATACCCAGATCGAAAGTTGCTCTACGATATCGATAGCCTCTCGTTGCCGATTTTTTCTCGCGATCGCAAACACGGTCGCTGCCGCGAAAATCTTTAATTAATGTTCAACGTTAATGGTAGTCGGAAGGTACGCCGATTCCGTTCCGCCCGAGTTTTTCATATTTTTCAAGCTTACAAAACGCAAAATTTTCTTCCAAAACTTGCCATGTAGATATAATCTGCACGATCCCCTTGAAAAATGCAATTTAGAGATTTCTCAGGTAAAAAATGTATTTAACAATCATGCAAAACATTTATTTGTGTAATGCAGTAACTGCGTCTTTGTAACTCCAAACCTGTTAGATTGTATTAAATTAAGTTAAAATATCGATCTTGTGTATGAAGCGTTTAAATAATTAAACGGCGGTCTAACTATTTGTTAACTTTAAATAATTACTCTTTGGATGGATGCTGTGGCTCTCTCGATCATATTAATTCCCAATTCTTTCAAATTTCAGTAGTTTAAACTATTTTCTATTGATCGTCATATAATTTAATTCTTTTTATCTAATCGTCTTAATGCTTTCGCCAATATTTAAATAATACAATCCTCATCATGTAACATTCTTTATTTTTAATGTTAGGTAGAAATAATCTGTCTGACACACATATATCCCCCCCCCTCTCCTTCTCTCTATCTATCTCTATTTCTATCTCGCTTTTGTATTTTATGTCGATATAAATTTATTCGTTCACATCGAATCTACTTAAATCTACTTGAAAACGGTCGCACGGAACATTTAAATTTCGCTGAACCGTGAGCTCGATAAAATTTCGCTAAATACCAACGCCGTCGAACGTCTCGGCAGCCTAAATTATACTCTCCTCTCCTCTGCTTCCGAGATAATTCGATTCTGCTCATCTGGCGCAGTACAAGAGAGACATACAAGAGAAGATTACGTGGGGGAATAGAAAGCATCGTTCGCTTCGCACGCGTCGCGCCGCGACTCTCTCAAAGCCGGCGGCGGCGGCGCCCGAGAATGACCAATTAGCGTGCCCGGGAGCGCGACGTCGGGTATTACATTAATCAGGGTGAAAAAACGAAATTTTCCCTCAACGTATTTTCGCGTTAAGGGGTAACCGCGACTTTCATTTAAGTTACCTAGTGGTAGCTAAACTACCCAGTAACTCTCTCGGTCCCCGCGACTTCTCCACCTGCCCTCTCGCCTACCACCCCCTCTGTCCCGCGCCCGTTCAACACCAGCCTCCCCCGGGTTTGCGGGCACAAGTCCCACCATCCACCGCTAACGGGTAAAATGAGTGCGAGAGGAGGAGGAGGGGCGGGAGATGAGAAAGGGAAGGGGATCGTCAACCTTCCGCGGCCTCTGCGTCGGTCACTTTGTTCATCTCCGGACCCCTCTCCCCAAACCCCCAACCGCTCTTCGCGGCCCTCTTGCGGCCCCCATTCGGCCCGCCCGCCCCCTCTTTCGTCATCTTCCTTTTTTCTCCGGTGTCTCCGCGAAGAACGAAAAGGAAAGGCACGGTTATTTTAATGAGAATCCGGCTCGTTTATGCCGCCATCTCGTATCTTCGCCGCGCCGCGCCGCGCCGCGCCGTCGCGCTGCCACTGCCGTCGCCCGTCTAATGAACGCTCTGTGCAAATATTATTTCTGTTTATGTACTCGCCAACTTAGTGCGACTTTGGTTCTAATTAATAATGCTAAACAGTCTGCCGGGGCGACCGGGAGCTGGCGTCGCTCTTTGCCAGCGCGACTAGATGCTGCGGCGAGTATACCTATTAGGTAGTCGCGTTGCGTATACACGCGTGTATTTGTGTGTGTGTTTGTGTAGGAAGCAAAACGCTCCTCGTCGCGTGCAATTTGTGGGATTTGTGTCTTGTTCGGACATGCGCCGTGATCTTCAGGATTGTCGCATTAACTCTGCATTAACTCGATCTTTTTTGTCCGTATTGTTAAATTTTGTTTTATATAAAATATATGTTTTGCGAGAGAATTTGCAACTGAACTTCGACATTTTTAAATACTAGAAGTAATATCACGTGTCTGAGAGATATTTATTTTTTCATATTGGTTTACGATTTGATTTAGAAATTATGAGATATCTCTTCTATCGCGATGTAATGTGAGTTATACGTAAAATCGGCTTTAGAAATATTAAAATGTTGAGAAGCAAGATACTTACGATGTTCTGGCAGTTGTGATTTCTTTAATTTTTATACTATCCACATAAATTATAATTTTTATACTTTATATTATCTTTTGTATATGGATATTTTATCTTTGATATATTAGTTAGACATTGATATGTCCAAAAAAATTATATCGAATACAGAATATTAGCACGTCTAAAATACTAATTAAAGATGTTAATATTTTTTGGAATATATGATTTCGGAATAGCGCCTATATTTTTAGAAAATTAACTTAATATTCAAATTTTTATTAATTTATGACAACTGAAATAATATTTTCTCTTATAATTCACAATACCGATTAGAGCAAAATCATTGTCGCGTCAGTTTGACGATTCTTCGGTTCTTGCCGCGATAATGCATCATGCTTTTACATCGAATCAATTTTAATTGAACGAATGAAGTTTACAAAATGAAGTCATACCCGTCGCGATATGCGTATAATATGTTAATTACACGACAATTATTACCTTGTTCTGCGTATGCGTATGATACTCTGGGCAAATAAGCGTTCTATATCGGGCTGTTATCGTAATTATAATGTGCAGCTAATAAAGCGTATCGTGCAATCGCGTTTGGAGTAGCGAGTACGTAATATGTTAATGATGGACTAGATCGGACAAAGGACGTATCAACGAAGGTATTATTCGATAATAGACGACACAGAAAAACTAGGAAGATCTGTAGAAAAGCATTACGTTATTAATTGATTTAATCGCGATCGTCAAGTCTTCTTGGAGATATATAGTTTTGTGCTAATATATGTACTTATACATATATGTAAATATAGAACTTTTTTAAGCACGAGATGTTCTACACGCTTCTACCTTATCACTTTCTAACTGTAGCCTTTTTACAAATTTATAGTTGACATTTTACTTCCGCGAGGATCATCTAATAGTCGCAATATTTTTGCAACTGAGTCGCAAATAGAATTTTTGCTCAAGTTTAATGAGTGAAAAGTTCGTTGTATTTTCATTCGTTAATTATTCTTGGAGTGTAGGTGTCTTAATATTCTAGAATTCCGTACCGTTTCTTATAAATTTTTTATAATTACTACAATGTTTTTTAGATAATACATAATAAAGTACTTATAATAAATAGATAGGGGAACCCAGGGCATAATAGGAACGCTAAGGTTTATACAAGTTTACAACGTATTAAAAATAATTAAATGAACTTTGTTTGGCACTAAAATATTCTTTGAAATATCCACTATAAAGAAAAAACAAGTTTTACTACAAAAGAATAGTTTGAAAGGACGAAATTATTGTTTTTCGAAAACGTGAGTTAGTATGGATTTTATGCGGGGCATAATGGGATACCTTATGAAACTTGTTTATTTCTCAAATATTAATGTCTAAAACTTCTTAGAAATGTTTTTTTACAGCACGCAATATATGTAAAAATGTATTATTACACTTTCAATTAATAATAATTATTACACTCTTCTTATTATTAAAATATAAATAAATATTATTACGATATAGGTAAATGAAAATCAAAATGTGGTGTAATAATTTTTGGTACAATATATTGCACAACATAACATATATACTGATATATCATATGAAAAGGAAAAATAAAACATTTGTCCCGTTATGCCCTAAAATGTATAAGTTTACTTTAAGTAATATAAATCATCACAGATAATCGATATTTGCACAGACACTTTACTAAATTGACAAGAAAAGATCATTTAACGTAAATATACTTACGGTAATAAAAAATAGAATTTTATCTTTGCTTACCATATGTAAATGTCTCAAAGAAACTGTAACTCAGTTGCGGAGAGCATAGCGAACGCATTAAATAATTTCTAGCATCTTTCAGCTAAAAATAATATGGAAACTGATAATAGCACGCGGGTAGGGACATCTGAGAGTAATAATTTCCATACATTTCATTACATGGCAGCATCTCTGTCTAGACATATCGACTATATCCCATTATACCCCGTAGTCCCATTATGCCCCGCTTTCCCCTACAGTGTGAGAACATTAGATACGGTGAATTAGATTAGTGCATCTTATCGTTAAACTACCAATTTCGTAACTTGATTTCTCTATACTTTTCCGACGGCATCCGTCGAGTTCTCCTTATCGTTGTTTGCAGATTCCAGTAGGTCGGCTTGCCGCTCCATTGATCTGCGTCCCATCGGCCCGAAAACTAGTCTTATTCGGGTCTCCTTGCTGGTTCTTTACTTTGTCGGGGCAATAAGGTTAGGCAGGGCGGGCATCGGGAGATATTAGATAGACGACGGTTTGCCCGAAATCAAGACCCGTTCACCATCCCCCACCTGTTCCTAAACAAATTTAATAAAGCCACGATTTCCGTGCCAATTTCCAAGCTCAGCGAGAGATTGCCGTCTTCCAAGCCGAGCCAAGTACGCCTTAGCTTCTAATTTGATATACACGAGACTAACGATCGGCTAGCTAGATCAAGTGTCACGCGGACTAATATTTATAAATTAATTGCTGGCTAATCCGGACGATCGAAGAGATACTTGAAAAATAATTGTAAATTTTATATGTAAATCTTCGACTTGGATTTATATGCATTCTGCGAGATATTTGAGAGATATTTATTATATTCTCGCGCGTGTGCGAGAATATAATAAAGAAAAATAAATGAGGCGTGTTACAGCAAAGCGTTGTAAGTGCCAAAATTGTATAGATGCGTTTTATTGAATGGGTTGTAAGTGTTGTGTTCTACCACATACTAATATCTGGTGTGGAAAGTGCTACTACAAGCGAAGAAAAATAGGCGATTTCTATTTACATTTTTACTTGGACTTATAATGCTTTGAAATTTTAACCACTTTAACATGATTTTTTTAAAAATTAGAACTTAATTAAAAATGTTTACAAATATTGATTGCTTAGATCTTTAGTTATTACAGTAATTTTTTGTAGAATTTTCGAAGCGATAGAGTTTTTAAGAAAATAAATTTTCCCTTTCTCCTAAAAAATTTAAGAAATGACTCTTGCAACATTTTGCTTTGGCACGTCTCAATTATACTTTGACAAATGTAGAGTTGGCTTGCAAAGAAAATTTTTCTGGACTTTAATAATATATAAATAATTGCAAATTTTCTAACAAAAAAGTTTAATTTACGGTTTAATTAAATCCTATATAAAATACATACATTGAATATATAAACTGAATCTTGAAGATTTTAACTTTCTAGCTGTATTATGCACATATTCGTTTTATAAATACGCATGTAAAATTCTTTGTATTTTTTGTTTTACGAATTATTATTAATATTCCGAAGCCCCCGAGCTTATAAAGAAATCCCGTATTCCTACCGACTTCTTTAATTTAACGGGATGAATTCTCGAACTGTATCCCTATTTTCCGAGTTTCTACGACTTTTCCACTCACGTTCCGCAACTCTCGCGCCCTCCACAAACTCCGTCGCTCACATGAGAGAACTTTCTCCCTCTCTCTCTCTCTGTCTCGCACGATTTTACCCCGCACCTTCTTTCAACTGTACAACTATATCACTGTCGGTAGCGTTCTGCCTCGAGTATTATTAGTCTTTGGAGTTAGGGAGTACGCATGGACTCGAATCTCCAGGCTCGCTCGCATGGTTAACTTCCGCAAACAGAAATTACCATTTTATTGGGTGAGTTCTGGCGCCCCCTTACCGCGCCGGTCCTCTCGGCTGCCCCCTTCCGCCAACCCCACTGCCGGCGAACCCGCCTTTTCTCTCCTTCACCCCCGCCGTACTTCACAGCAGCCCCTAACGCAACGATTGGAATACCTAATCGTCCGGGGACCATTCAGCACCATTGTTCCATCGACTTGCCGTTGTTGGTGCCTGTTAACGCCGAATCCTTTCACGCCCCGGCGCTGCCCCGCCGCTGCTTTTTCGCCACCCTCGAAAAAGATGATCGGCTTGCACACGTTCGCTGTCACGTTTGCTCGCGCAAACGGAATTTCCGAGCGGCATTTGCATCAAATCGCAGCGGCCGCTACGATAAATTCCCAGGCAGGGAATGTATGGACAGACCGAAATAAAAAAGGCCCATTTGATTGGTCGCGCTTGTACATTGGGCCTGATCGATAAGAGAGTGCAAAAATATGAAATAAACATTCAAGATATCGAGTGTAATCTTTAACGTTTCTCAAAGTGTTATATATTTTTTAAAAAATACGTTTGATACTGTTTCACTGGAATCTTTTGCACGTGAATGGTTAATTTCGACAATTTTAGGGCTTATATGTTAGGATTAAAAGTTAATGGAAATATAGCCCTATTTTATTTCTTTATTAGCCATGAAGCCAGTTTTTCTTATAAGTTTTAATTAATATTAGTTAAGGAAAGCGTAAAAAGGGCTGTTTATTTTCGTGTATAAAATAAAAATCAATTGATATTTTATTTTATAGATAACAAGGAAAATTATTCTTCTAAACAATCGTCAATTCTCGACTGTTCTAGCATTAACGGATTCCTCGTGTTCTAACAAATCTTCGGTTTTAATTAAACTCGAAGAAAGACGAATGATATCCTTCTACCGGTTGCAACTCTCTCTCTCTTTCTCCCCCTTCTCGGAAATGAATTAAGACTTAATTAAAGTCGTTCTTTGATATGTTAATTCCTTTGCAAATATGTATTACTTTCTCCGTAGGAATTGAAATTTTCACGGTATACATCTCAGACCGATTTGCTACTAGCGCATGAAAAATGCACTCCAACGATTAGCGATGTTATAATAAATTGCAGTAAATTTTCTAATTGAGATAATAATGAATAATAAATAAATTAAAGTAATAAACGAATAGATGATTCTTTGAAGTTTGAAACTAATAATTGATAAAAATCTCTAACAAAAGATACATTATCAAATTAAAACATTGGAGGGAATTTGTCTTATAGAGGAAATATATATTTTTTCAATTTTATGAAATATATAAATTTAGAAAATTGACAAGCATTTCTTTTTTAATACTTGTAAAATTATTATGCATTATTATAAAATTATTTTTGTTGATATTTCATGATTTTTGAAGTTTTATTATCTTTTACACACACTTGGCTACAAAAACAAATTTATTTATTTATTTCCTACGAAGGAACGTGTCTTGGATTTAAGGAGAGGAGAACATTGACAGTGAGAAGATAGTAAAATATTTGCTCTTGCATTTTAATATATTATCATCGTTTGTATTTTTATTTCAATAAAGGAGGCCCTGTCTTCAAACGATATGGTACGATTAAATATGTACATCGAATTTTATTCTGTCACGAGCGGGTATATATACAAATAGACGTCCGGGAAGTGACTAACTACGTTTCTTCGTTCTCTACGAGTGTCTCGTTTACGGACCGCGGAGGCTGATCGTCATCGATCGCGAACGATCCGGGTGCAAGCATCCGTGAAACACGGTCTGCAAAATCGTAAGTGAATATACATATGTCAGAATCGCTAGTAGCTGTACATCAAGATCAATATATTGAGTTATATAAAGAAGAAACTTATTATTCCGTCAAAATTCGGTATCATAAAATAAATAACATTCGAAATACACCACATGAAAAAAAAATTTGTTAACTCGACTAAATCTTTCAACTAAATAAAATTTATTTAGTTCAAGTATTTATTTATTTAACTTAAACATTTATTTTAAAAACAAATTTTTTTTCCGTGAGTCACGTAAATTAATTAAAAAGTGCTAATATAAAAACAAACGGAGGTCTTAAACTTTTTCTATTTGAAAGATGTACCTTACGATTTTGCACATCGCGAGTCGAGTTTCACATCAATCATTAAACAATACGTTGGTCGGAAGTGACGTGGCGAATCCTCCTCCGCGCTCTCTCCTGGAATTTACATACCACGATGGCGTCTAGATAATATGCACAATTCTTTGTCTTAACGTATTAATACTGCAGAATATTGTTTATGTCAAAATTCACTTTTCTCGCCTCCGTGCGCCTTTACCCTATATTCTACAAGAGATATTTCGCTAGTTCGCCGATCGACGATTGACATTGACGACCGCCGTCGGGTTCGTGAGCGCCGCCGCCGATCCAAGAGGTTACCAAGGGACCGACCGACATCCGGTTTACGATTAACGATTCACGTTTAACCAAACGCTTCGGTCGCGCGTATTCTGCTACGTGGGTTTGTACGCAACTCGCCTCGAGTTGCGAGAAGATATTCGGCCAACGAGCGTGAGTCGGACACACTTCACAAAGCGTTACTCGATTTGATCGGATTTATTGATCGCTTATCCGTGTATCAAGCGAGGTCCTTTCTCGCTCATCGTTTCGCACGGATGTTGCCTGTTACCGAGCATCCTGTATACTTACTGCTGCAAGCAGGATATTCGATGATAGGCACAATATTGTTGAGAAAACCGATATTTCTTGTCGAAAACTGAAACGATTTGTTCTCTTTTCTACTTCTTCTTCTTCTTTTATTGCGATGTATGGTCAACGCAAAGCGCAAGTTTGAACGAGAAAGCAGGAGACTCGATCGAGATTCCGTTTTCAATTCGAACGTTCATGCGTAGAATATCTGAATTATCACTTTACATGTACGCGGTCTAAGTAGATAATTGATAAAAAGCGACAGCTATTCATTATCCCTCTAAATTGACCTACGTACGTAAGTGATAATTTAAATATCCCATACATAAATCAATACTAGTTCATTGACGTTTGTTCGCGTGTTCAATGGCTGTGAAATGATATAATTATTTTATGAAAGGTATCGTCGGCTAGTTTCCCATGTACCGATTATTACGTAGCATCGAGTGACATGGAATGTGTTTGTATGTTACGGAATATTTCACGTCGCATACTGCATCTCGAAATCGACACTTTGCAGTTTTATAAACTCAATCGCGTATTAGTGAATTAATGAAAAGTTAATAACCTATTTAGAAATAAATTAAAAAGTTTGTTACACACATTTACTCTCATGACGGTCGACACCAGCACATTTGCACCTGCGTTATATTGCTTTATAAAATTAAATAATGTACACCTCAATCTTTTGACAATAGAGTCACATGTATACGTAATTATTAACCTCGAGCGCCAGATATTTACGTCCTTTAAAAACTATCCGCATAACTTTCATGGCAATACGTGCATACGTCTTTTTCTATTCACGGTTTGAAAAATAATTTATCGTGAGACTCGACACACAGATATTTGCAATAAGTGTAAGTCGTGAATAATAACGGCAAGTTGATCAAAACTGATCTTCTTCGCTTTCACTTCAGTTATGCAACAAGTTTGCGCAACACGTAATTCTTTTTGTTTATTGCACAATGCCGACTTGGACCGAGCAAATGCGGATTTCCACACAAGTGCAATCCGCTCGAAAATCTTTCGTCAGATTAAAAACATGGATTTTTATCTGTCGGTCGGCTATTTAGTGGCTGCCGTTGTTATTGTTATCAAAAGCACAAATAACACAAATGCCTAAAGAATGTTTTAATCTTGTAGACATTTCCCAGACACATTTTATGCTGTTTCAGATAAAAACTCAATTTTCCGTGTCGTTTTCATGAGACTGACCTCAATGGTTAACCCATTTTCAATCATGAACACATGCCCGTTGATCATAAATACTTGCCAATTATCACATTGATAGTCTTTATAATCATCGAAAATATACCCACCGATCGTCGACTGTTTGCAATATTAATCTCTGTGATTTAACACGTCACCAATGTACATTAGATCGTCCATAACTGTTGGTATCGAGAACAAGATCCCTTTTCAATCAGGTTCACTCCCCAAACACGGACGATCGCCTTCTTCTTTGCCTAGCTTCTTGTACTTTCGTCACGTCCAGCACCGTCGGTGATTTTCTTTTCACGGAACAAATTCTCTCGCTCTCGTCGGTCGATATACCGCTCGCGCTGCTCAGGCGACTCATCGCGATCTGGAATGTCTTTGGGCGAAGGATAGCTCGCTTGCTCGTCACGCCGTCACGAGCGTGAGGTCGGTGCGGCTGGCAGCGGTGCGCGCCCTTGGCGTATCTTCAGTTAACCTTCAGACCATCTGCAGACCTTTGGTGATGCTCTCGACGTGCTCCTTGGCCCGCATCCTGAGCGCCTGGATGCTCGAGGTGCGAGGATCATGTCCCGGCGGACTCGGCGGCGGTGGTTGCACGTGGCCGCCGGCACTTATGCTCGCCATACTACTGGCTAGCGATCCTGCGAACAATGCGATTTCTACTTCTCGTTGGTATGCTCGATGATAAAGATAATTGTGATGGACTGTTAATTAGTAATGCTGATTAACTCATTAAGTATATTTTGCATTGCGAGAATTACCGTGCAGTACATTTTGATATATATGAGAGAGTTTCTAAGAGAGAATTAATTTTCTTAATAAATACTATAACTCTTATTTTTTATTTCATTATATTTTAATTTTATATTCTTAAATTTATATATATATATATATATAATGTTTTTTAATTTTAAATATATTATACATATTAAATTAATTATATTATGCTTGGCAAAAAAAAGAGTGGGATGTATTAGAAATAATTGTTACCTGGAACGGGATTGGCTACGGCGCCGACATTTGGCGGTGATGGTAATCGCCTGGGAGACGTGAGATAACTGGGATATCCCGTGTGAGGCGCAGCAAGGAAACCAGGAAGCGCGCTGAGCAATCCTGGCGGTGCGAGCCAAGGATCCCCTGGCAGACCTAGGGCTGGACCGGCAACGTTCCTGAAACGGAATATCTCCGCACTGTAGTTTTGTTATATATTCTGTCTATTGCGAGAATTTATGTGGCACTGGTTCTGTTACGTGAGCATTCGGACGAACCTCATATTAGCAGCGTGATGGTACTCGCTCAAGCCTAGTCTCGCAGCCTCCATTTTTTCCTGCCTACGCCACTTGGCTCGCCTATTCTGAAACCAGACCTGAAACATAACGCATAACGACAATTTGTCATTATTTAATCGGAATAATGACATAAATGATAAAACGGACATGCATTTGCTTTAATAAAAATTTACGGAATAGTTTGCGAGCGTAATAAATTCTATAGCTCTTCCTGCCTTTAACCGATAAGTGACAATATTAGCCGTATTTAATATTTTGTGAGCTTAATTTCGCAAATTCATTAAGTTCGCTACGGCGTTTGGCTCGACGTAAATCGGGAACAATGGCGGCACAAACTCTCATTAGCCGCCGAGACGCGATAATGGTAACGTGTCACTACCGTATACTTGAGGAAGAGGGCACCCTCCTTTCTTCCCATTCTTCCCGCCCCGATCTCAACAGCAGACTCGAAGTATCGCTTTTGACTTTGCAGAATGTTCGATTTCTGTCGTATTACTTTCATCATACTATACTACGACTTTCTTATACTACTATAATTATAGTTTTTTAAAATGAAACAATTTTTTTTAAAGAATTTATATTAGAAGTATATAGCTATCATCTAAATATTTATTCGATTATTTTACAACAAGGAAAACCCAAAGAGTAAAACAATAAAAAATTTATTGGAATTGTTTAAAATACTCAGTGAAAGAGGGAGGGGGGAGAGAGAGTTTCCTTTTCATTATTATTGCCGCTAGTGTTTTTATCACAAATATCACTAATGCGTTTTTCAAAATAACATAATTTTTATTAAACTGTGTATAAATAATGTCTAAAAAAAATTTTAGTACAGTTAGACTAGTCGTTCTATATTTATTCGTATATTAATAAAGGGAAAGAAAAATTTGCATTTTAAATTTCCTTATTAAAAAAGGACTTTGCCAATTTGATTATGCATGTGCACATTTATAAATCATTAGAGCTTTTTAATAATTCTAATATTGAAAACATGATCCGGTAAAGTTTTTCGAGCAAACATTCGTGTTGCTGCATTCCTAAGATTGACATTAGCACTTCTAGTTGAATTAAAGTTGAATTAAAGAGTTTCGACTTAAGAAGGACGGCACTTGCTTTTCCGACAGAGACCAGTCATCTGTGAAGATCTAACCGCGAGAAAGCAGACGGAAATGCGCAAGATAGTAACAGTAAGTCAGAGCAAAAGTGAAAAAAGCGATAAGAAAAGAGAGAGAAGAGATTCAGAGGGTTCAATAGAAAATGGAGTTCCTTTGGTGGGGTGCGATCATGCGGAGGGCGAGAAAAGTGGCTGCCAAGACTTTCTCCCTTTCTTGCACACTCTCCTCGCCTAACTTTCTCTCTCTCTCTCTCTCTCTCTGTCTTCTTCCCTATATTTCTCGACTTCTGCTCCACAAGGAGGGTTGCAGAAATGTCTCTTTGGGCGGGTCTCGTAGGTCCAACCCTGAAAGCGGTGTTGGCTAAGAAAAGGGGGGGCCAAAGAAGAGGGTCGGTCGGCGAAAGATCGGAGGGTGTGAGAGGGGGTCCACCCTTCCATCGGCATTAAGAGGGTAACGAGCCCGTGGGGCGAAATCGAAAGTGAACGAGCGACGCGACGTGACGCGACACGGTGCGCCTCCAAGGTGGACCCAAGGAGGGAAGGAAACGCCGGAGGGGGCACCCCGGCTCGCCGTGACGGCTCGGCCATGTTGATTTCTTTATTGTAACATGGCTGCTGTTGGCAGCTCGCTTAAGTCTATTGCGTTAAGAGCCGATGCTATCGGGGTCTCGGCTTATGAATTATTCAGTCTCGTCTCGAGACGCGGCCGGGTATAAGGCCCACCGGGTGCCCCGTCCATGACGAATTCACGCGGCGGCGGCGGGGTGAGCGTGCATCATTCAAGCCGGGATCCATCAGCGATCGATGAATCTTGCTTTTTGCCTCGGCAGTCTTAACGCTTAAGATCGGTTAAGTAATGCTGAGCAATCGATCCCAGCTTCTCTACGGTAGCTGACAGCGAATGGTTAGAGGATAATTGTTCGTACGCGAGTTACTCGTGACCTCGGCTTCCCTGCTATATTATACATTTTGACGCGCGCGATCATCAATGAGACCCTATGGGAAGTTACGAATCCAGAAATGTGAACGCACGTTAATTTGAACAGTGTCTTAATCCAGCTATTTAATCAACAAGGATTACAATCTTAACGCGCGTAAGAAATGTGCGTATTATCCAAGATCCTTTAACAGCAATAACACGAAGCTAATAATGTAAAACTTTATTAGTCATGTTCCGTATCGCCGCGTGCGCTTTCGAGACCACTTCTTCGCAAATTTGTTTATTAATAGGCGACGTAAAAATTCCTTCGGCGCCTCCGAAATAATCGGTGACAGGGTGGAGCGAAGCGTCGCGTTCGAATAACGAGGCGACTAGCAAATTGAATATTACCGTCAGGAATGAGCGGCGGTGAATCGTCAGGAGAAGAGAAAGAGTGCAAAGGAGAGAAAGTGAGAAGGTGAGATAGAGAGCAAGGGAGACACAGAGGAAAACGCGGAAACAAAGTGAAACGAAGACGGGGTTAAACGTCGGAGGCATCACCCGAGGTTTGGAGCTCGATGCAGGCGAAGGGAGGGGGAGGAGGAGGGTGACTGGGAAAGGGGAGAGAGGGATGCGGGGGAGTGGATATCGGAGCATTCCCGGGCTCATCAGGACGATATTCCGCTCTCGAGAACGAGAAGCAATTTTCTTTCCTGGCTCCGTGGATGAGAAAAGGCTACGGACAAGATGCCACGCCGAAATGATGGGAAAATAAGCGAATTTCCCTTCGTATCTCTTATATATCCTTTTCCATCTCGTGCCATCTTGCTTCTCTTTCCCACCCTTTCCGCAGTCTCCTTTTCCCGCTCTCACTTTCTCTCTCTTTCTCTGTATCCAGCGCCTCGCCGTAAACGGCCCGTCTCTCCGTCTCGTTCGCCGAGGACCGACTCGCGTTTAGCGGCAAGAGAGCGCGCGAGCTCTCTCTCTCTCTCTCTCTCTCTCTCTCTCGTTCTCGCTCCTCTCGCGGAAATATAAAGAACAGGGCTAACGCGGCTTAATCTTTTTAGGTCGTAAATTTATTAGAGCAGGTACTTCCACCTTTTCCGCCCGTCTCCGCCGACGTCCTTCTTATCTCTTTCTCTCTCTCTCTCTCTTCCTTTTCCCTCTCTCGGGCCCACTCCTACCCGACCCGACCAGCCGGCGACGATCCTCGGCAATGATATTGCGAAGGTAAACTCGCTTAGACGGTTTAAATGCAAGAAAATTGAAATAAAATGGAAGTAATTCCGAGATTAAAATTGGACGTCGTTCCGTTGTCGCTGAGAAGCGGCGACACTTTTTCGTGCTCCCCTCTTCCCTCACCGTGCCCCGCTTCCTCCTTGTTAGTCTCTGTGTGATTTTACGTGGCACACTCTCGCCCGAGAAACTTCGTGATGTCGGAGTTGCATAATTTGCAAGATTTCGCTGGAAGGTTGACGCGCGGATAAGAGGGCTAATTATCATTATCGCGTTAATGTTCTAGTAACATAACGGAATAACAGTCCCGACTCTTTCGCATAGAATCATTGAATCCAACGTAATCGGTGAAAAGTGTGATAAAGGCTGATAAACATTGCGCAATTTAATAAAAGTAAATTATAAATAATGCATCGTAAATGGTATAAGATTGTGTGAAAATCTCTTCCATGGAATAAAAAGAAAAGTAAAATCTTGCCGTGCCATTTGCCAGATCAAATCATCTTATCTCAAGACAATTTTCAATTTGATAAAATATTTTGCAACTTCTTGCGTAGGCGCACGTGCGTCCTTTTTGTTATCAGTCTACCTGGGTATACTAGACATGACATAACATGCGAAAGATATGAATGTATGGATGATGTGTTTCCGGTGACTGGACGCAGCCAACAGCTTTCGTTCTCTTTGGTAACATACGGTGGCGAGCACTCGACGAGCAAGAAGCATATCGCGCCGAAAATCACTCCTGAACACTGTCTATCACACGAATTTTTTTTCTCTCTTTACCCTGCACATATACGCGCACGCACACGATCGCCTCTTATTTCTTTCTCCCTCTCCCTCCCACCCTCCCCCCTCTCTCTCTCTCACTCTCTCTGATGAAACGCATCGTTCCGGGACGATGATCGCTTTATACTCGACGGCGGCTCTCGTCGAATTCGGATTAGCGCCGGCAAAAAGGTATTCGAGGTGTTCACGCCACGTCGAATTCATTGTTGCCGACCAGAGTATTAACAGATTTCGGGCATTGTTCCCCGATGGTGGTGGCGGCTTGTGAGGCCCCTAATAGAGTCGCGCGGATGCGCGCGAAGACGTCGCGGTGGCGTCGATTTCCAGCGATGCGATGAGGATTTTGGTCGGAAACGCGCCTTTTAGAAATTTTCCTTTTCCTAATCAACACTGAGAAAAAAAAGCTGTTGCTTCAATTAAAGTGTTATCACGGGGTGCCAATAACATAAAGTAGTTCATTCAATTGTATTATTATTAGACCCAATGTCTGCATTTTTTAACCAATAATTCAATCATTGTTTTAATAATCCCAAATATTGGGTCTATTAATAATACAATTTTTGGCACCCCGTGATAACACTTTAATTGAAGCAACAGCTTTTTTTCTCAATGAATATTTTAGCAAATCCATAAAAGTGATTTATAAATCTCCCATTGTCCATAAATTCTGTTCCCGAAAGTGTAATGCTACGCAGTAATAAAATGCATTGTAATGAACGAAATAATATATCCAAGTAATAGGAAATTGCTATCGAAACGTTTAAGTTTACATATGCATGAAAGCAGAAGAAACATCGTTACACACAGACAAAGTGGCTCATTAGATAAGAGATAAAGGAACTAATAAATTATATTAATATCGATATTGACATTAATAGCAATAATAGTACAATAGGCAGGGAATAACGTTTGTTCAACATCCATAGAATGGATATTTCTAAGTGTCCTTTTTCTAACAAACTGTATCTTGTATTTTTCGTATCCCACTCGCACGAGATCGCGGCTCGATGAAAGTCGAAGGTGGACCGGTCGTGCGAGATGGATATTAAAGTCTTTACGATGGAGGAGATTAATGTGTCTTCCTATTAGTGCTCTGCGCAAAATCGGGATGACGTTGACGTTGATATCGACGTCTTTCCTATAGAATGCTGATAGTCCACGAGCGTTTTACGGGCGCGATGCGGGGCGGCGTCAAACATGCATGAATTATTTATTTTTTTCGCACCGTAGCGCGTCACGCGAGACACTTAATTGAATCGACAATACTTCAGTGTATCAGCAAAATCCTTTTCTGCACGAGGGAGCAGCTGCTAAACTTTTTCACTGAAGAAGTCACGTAATACGCTTTTCAGTTCCGCAAACTCATATTAAATGTTGATTTAGATCCAGAAAGGTAGAGTTTCTTTTTCACTACTGAAGACGAATTATCAAACCGCATATCATCCCCTTCGATGAAGAGAGATTATCCGAACAATTATTACCGTCTTTTGATAATTTGCACAATCGTTTAATAGCCATTAATATTTTCTGCATGCAGCTCGTTATCAAGCAAGTTCAATCAACTAATTTCGAGAATCAACCGACGTGTGTATGTGCATGTGTGTGTGTGTGTGTGTGTGTGTGTGTGTATGTGTGCGTGTGCGACATTTGGATGTTCAAAGTAATAGACATCATCGCGTCATTATTATACATGTCAATAATATTATCAGAAATATTAAATATTCATCGCTATACAAATTGACCGCTTGTACATTTTTAATATCGTTTCTATATAAAAGCTACTTGCGATTCAGCGGTAATTTTTTATGTATGACGCTCGTTTTATGAGACTATGCGTAAAATTAGTTTTAATTTAGCATATATTGACTTATCTTTTTCAGAAAAATTGTCATCGCTATTAACTAAAATTTATTATAGATAAAGTGGTGCAAAAAATATGACTTCTAATTCAGAGTTTAAAGTATATTTGTCCTATATATAATTATTTTTATAGATATTATAGATGTAATTATAAATGAGATTTAATTGTTGCTTTATCTTCTTTCATGTCGGTATTAAAAAGAAATAAAGCGTCAGTTAAATCTCAGTTAAGTAACGTTTCATAACGTTCCGTAGAGCGGATCATTTCTGATTATTCCGATTATCTTCTATTTTTACTCGTTCAAAGGATTACCTTGGCTCCTAAGGACAACACGCTGATAGTGGTTCGACTGTTACGCGTGCAGCACGGTAGACACGCGTTCAACAGCGCGTATAATCATCGATGTTAATAGCCCCCCGCTAAAAAAGGCCAACACAACGCTACCACTAATCCGCGGACAAGGAAAAAGACAGACGAGGTTATTTTTCTTCCGGGTGTATTACAAGTCTATCAAAGCCCTATCGTCGGTACACTACGACAATCGCGGATAGAAGGGAGAGAGAGAGGGAAGGGAGGGGAACAGAGGGTGAAAAGAACGCGCGAGAGAGAAGGGAGAGGGGACACGTTTCGAATATAAGCCTAGATTCCGGTCCAGGCTACCGCGGTATGCATAGAGAAGGGAGATGTTTGGAGAGGGTTGGAGTCTATTATTCACCGCGCTTTTTATGCCCCCCCCCATCCCCCTCTCTGCCCTTCTCTCTCCCTCTCTCTCTCTCTCTTTTTCCCCGTACTATTCCCCCTTCTCTGCTTCAGCCCTGTCAAACTGTCGGCCAAATTCAATCCTATGCAGTCGTTCTCATTTAGCTCTTCTTCTAAACTCCGCTTATACATGTGCGATTCGTCCGCACTGCGGTTGAATCGTTGCTAATTGATAGTCCTACATTAACATTAATTATGTCGGTTTACACAAATGTGTGAAATAAGTTTTTCATTTTACTGCTTCTTTCGCGTACGCAAGCTATTATACTTCATTATACTTAACCGTATGTTATGATATGATCA
Organism: Aphaenogaster floridana; assembly: GCA_003063835.1. Classification (NCBI taxonomy): domain Eukaryota; kingdom Metazoa; phylum Arthropoda; class Insecta; order Hymenoptera; family Formicidae; genus Aphaenogaster; species Aphaenogaster floridana. The sequence goes on along the minus strand of NJRP01000144.1, from coordinate 466,684 downwards.
CATACACAAGGATGGCTGTTAATCACTACTTAAACTATTAAACTGAGATGAAACAAGAAAGAAATTTGATAAATATTTAATTTATATAATCATCAACTAAATAATTGTAAAAAGCAGTAAAGAGTATAATATATATATATAAACGTGATATATGTACATATATAAGAATTGAGAAAAATACAAATCTAATCAACGCGGATGAAAAAATATTTGTGATGAAAAATTTAAACTATATATGTATGTATAATAGTATTATACATATTTATAAAATTATATAACAATTAAACAAACCGATATATCGCTGAACTTTGTTCGATGATCCAAAGATCATATCTTTCTTTTCAGGCGATCAAGCTGCGATTTTACAACACCAGGTATATCTATTCTTACAATTTCCAGAGAACTTCTGGTATGATATAAGTGAGCACCGCTGGCGGCATCCTCCAATAAAGCCACCCCTGTCGTTGCGTGTAATCACCCTTAAACACTTCAACGCCCCGACCTAACCCCGTCGTACTGCGATACAATACTAATGTGTTACAAATAACATCCCAAACACGAGGCGATTTCACTTTTACAATGCGACTAAACGGCTCGCCGTAACGCCGTTCACGGATCTGCCGCGGATCGTCCGTTTGTTGTTCTGGAGTGGAACCTCGCGTCGCACAATGATTTTGTTGAATGATCCTCAGATCACGAGGACTACAAGAGCTTTTGTCATGAAGTCACAGAAATTTTAATGTAGACGCGAGTATTCTCTCATTCGTACAGCATTTCATATTTGAAAATTAACTGTAAAAATGTATAAAATAGTATAACAAGTTACTCCACGCTTAAAATTCAAACGTATATAAATGCCAAACAATCATTTAATTAATAATTATTAAAAAATGTTAGAGATAAGCCCGGATAATCATTTAGCATTATAAATTGTATAATAATTGAGACACGCAAACATTATACATAGTCATTATTAAAGTCAGCTACTAAAAATATTATTATAAATTTCTATTTATTTTATAATATTTTTCTCTCGCAGATATCTAATACTCCATCTTCCGATTCTTAATTAGTATTGAAATTCTTTAAACCAGAAGCCAAGAATGCAGTTTGCTTCAATGGACAACGATGAAATCTTCAAATAAACGAATTTTTCTTTTAAATGTTTGCAATACAGTTGCAATCATTTTAATGTCCGACATTTTACAATTCTTAGAAAATTAGTCGCAATACGCAATACGCGAACAACGCTTTCGAGCAGCGCGTGCGACCGGGAGGGTGGCATGAATGAGAGGCCACGCAGAAATTCGACAAATTAGCCGTATGGTCCGCGTATTTTGACACCGTACCCACATTGTCTGGCCCGGTCGTTGTATTTTCTCGCTATACACGTTCTCGCGGCGACGAGAGATCGGGTCCGAGTGAATGCATCCTTTGTGCAGGAAGCTATTTACCAGACAATATGTTTGCGCCCAAAACGAGGCTTTCAAACAGACCTCTCTGCGTATGTGCGCGGAGCTTTTGTCACTTGCGCATAGTTCAGAGGAAAGCTCGGTGAAGTCGCCGAGCGGAACGATGACTTTCCAGATCTTTTTTTCTCCCAGCCGGGATACCGCAGATACACAAATAGTATCTTTCTAATTCCACTAGGGCTAAATCCGTCACTATAACGTGTGTTCCCACATTTTGCGTCATATCTTTTTCCTTACGTCATGTGCATTGTCGGGATTCACGCTGTAACATCGTGAACGATAGTAGGTAACGATAGGTAAGAAAAGAAGCATTTAGTTAACTTTGGTTAGCGTTAATAGGGAAGTCGAAGGAATTCAACTCGAGGATGAATTAGACCCGGGAACGGGATCGCGGCGCGCGCGAGCATTTAATACCATTAATTCACGTCTGTACGTTCGAAATTACGCTGCGTTCGTGCATTTACAGTAGCAACGCGTCATCGTTTCACGTTTCGCGGCTGTGTGTTCTGCCGCATACAATCCCGGTGACTGTGCCGCAATTAAGACTGCTCGTTTATAGAGATACTCATCAGAATCTGGCCAATGCGCCACTTTCAGCGTACCTCCTTTCATTCCCTGTCTCTTTCTCTCTCTTTCTGTGGATTACTTTTAGTTAAATGAAATTAACATAAAATACCGTTTATATTGGATTGTAAATAACTAAATGGAATAAAATCACATGTTCACTACTAATTGCATCACAAGTGTAATATTTATGATATCGTCAATCTCTCGGATATAACGGTGTCAACCAACAGAGCAGCAAAGGCAAATCACATTTCATAGTATAATCAGCTCTAACTGCAGTACTTTTGTCCCTCTCTTAAAATTGTACTGTATTTCGATTAAGTTAATTTCTTGTTAGTACAATCAATCTATTTTTGGCTAACATTTAGCGCTTTATTTTGTACGTTGTTTTGCAGAGTACCATTACGTTCTAAAACATTTATGGCAAATGATGGCTCTAATTTTCACCGTCGCTTCTCTCGACGGGAAAAGAGCGGGGAAAAGAGCGAGCTCGCGAAAACACGAAGAAGAGAAAAAAAGTCTCGGCGGTGGAAAAAAAAAGCGAGCGAGATATAAAAGAAACAGCGCTCGCGACCGTAAGTGCGCTACACGTGAAAATCCGTCGCCGATGTAATAACTCTAATAACTCGTAATAAAGCCCGGGTGGAGTCGTATTAGCGTCAGGAGCACGCGTGGGCGCACAAAGGGCGGCCGCCCTCGACAAACACTGTGACTTTTGATGATTATTAACTTCATGGGCCAGCCACGGTCGACCGGGAGATGGGTATGCAGAGGAGGAAAGGACCAGAGTGGTGGAAAAGGATGGGGACGGGATGGAGGCGAAGGGTGTAGGCCGTAGACAGTAATCTGTTGCCCCGGAGGCTTTCTGGTCCTGGTTGAAACCTCCCCTCTTTCCATCTTTGTCTCTCTCTCCCTCCCTCTCTCTCTCTCTCTCCACAGCCCTTCCTTCCACCTTCCACGTGCCCGCCCTTCGTGGCTCTTCGCTCGTACTTCTGCCCCTACCTCTGCCCGACGCCTGGGAACCAAATTAATAGTTGGTTCTGCCTGGATATATCTCGAATTCGTTGTATTCCCCGGCGAGAGAGTGACCCCGAACTTCCCTTCCTTCCTTCCTTCTCTCCGTGTAAATACATGTCGCGCGTGGGCACTGCCTATACGTGTGTGTGTGTGTTTATGTGTGCGTTTGTCGGTCTCTTCTCCGGCTGCGTTTGACATCGGTTACTCGTTAAAGGGCCGCGAGATGCCTCGATAAAGCGGGGGCTCTTTCGTAGTCGAATGGCTTTAATCAAACGGGATTTGGAAATTGATAATTGGCACGATCTCTCTACGTCAGGGTCGTTTGAAAGAGAACTTTTAACGGGATCGAGCGCTCCGGTGCCAGGCATTCCCCGAGATACAACCTTGCACCTTTCGAAGAATCGTGGCATGGTTACACAGTTCATATTAAATTTACTTCGTTTCCTCTCTGACGAATGCAACATGGATTATTCACGTGACAGACAAGAATTTTTATCAATCGCAATCAGATTACCAGCAACCAATCATATTGATCGATTAAGTGACATCTAATTTACCGGAAAAAAAAATCGAGAACTCGTGTTATTCCTTTAAATTTATCATATTCTAGGCGATTTTATCTCTCGACAGTTTTAGCGTTTATAAATTTTCATTTTCTATTCATTCGCTTCCTGTCGAATTAGTAGAAGTAGTATAATAGTATCGTATTGTTAATCCCTGTTTCGACGCCGCGCGGCAACGATAAACGATGTTGGAGAACGATGTCCAAGATGGACATGTTTATCCGTCGGACAATTCGTCCCGTCTTTATCGCAGTATCTCCGCGCGAACACGGCAGTTTAACGTTACTAATCCTACGGCCGCTATTGCTGCGCCGTACGCGCGTGGTATACCGGGTACTACCAGGGGGACACCTGCGCGCGATCCTCCACGACTCGAAATCTCAAACTGTTGAAACGGATATATTTTCACGGGGTGACATTCATCCCCGCCTATGTAGAGGCTCGCCCGGGCTGCCTTTGTAAGGGATCCCACCACGGCTGCATTCTGCATCTATGCGCATGCAGCGGCGAGAAATCCGATCTTAGAGGACCGTGGAAAAAAAGAGAGACGAGCCAATAAGGTCCCCGTGGGTATCCCGCAGGGGACGAGGGGGGGAGGGGGAGTGCCGCCGGCTCTGAAGGTACCCCAGTGGAACTGAATACGTTTGTACCTGGGCCCGCGACAATGGCCGCCGTAATTCGATTACAAGGACCGCCAGCTAATTGTTAATTGCCGGCCTCAGAACCGACAAAACGCCGACAACGGCTTCATAATGTTATACGCGATATTAAAACGAGCAGGCACGTACCGAATGTACCGTGTGTCCTACATGGAAACTCCTCCGCCCACTCGTGACGCAGAATGAGGCGGCGAGTAGTCAAGGAAGCCCCTCCGTGGGAAATCCTTTGCTATTTTCTCGTCTTATTAATCCTCAATTAACGTAGTACGTCTTCTCCGCTACTGGCGGTTTTACGTTCGTAAAATCTAAAGAATGAATTGTTCTCCCTCTCAGACAAGGCCATTTTGAATTGTTTAAAAGAATATCGCAGCCTTGATCTCGAAGCAATGTATGTCGGATTTGTTAAGTATATATTTTTAAGTAAATTTTTTACACATGTTTGTGATCTATAAAATAGTAAAATTCTACATTTTCGCACAGACTACGCTATTCCCTATTACATACGTTTATCAAAAATATTACATCGTATAAATTATAAGATAATTATTAATCGTATATATTATTAGATATATTAATCGTATATTAATATAAATTATTAGATGATTACAGAAAACGATAAGAAGATTGATTGTGTCGTGTTTAACTTATATAGAATCGAGCAAAAAGTTACAATGCAATATGTACACGGAAAGAATAGTTTTGTTGAAATACCTGAAAATTTGGTCAGATACAAATCTGAAAATAATTTTGTTGGACTATCAAAATAATTATGTAGGACGCCCAAAATAGTTGCTGGAATATCAAAACTTTTTGTAGCATTATTATAATGTTTGAGCGTCCCACGTAGTTACTTTTGATGGTCTAATAAAATTATTTTCAGATCTGTATCTGGCCAAATTTTTAGTTATTTCTCCAAAAGCGTTCTTTCCGTGTATGATCACCTATAAGAAATACGAACAGATAATACGTCATCTTCTTGACAAATATTCTCTCGATTAGATCCTTGTTCTAATCGTTTTAGTAATTTGCGCGAACAAATGGTACGGGGACCAACACGCTTTTCTCTCCAGACACTTTTCGTGCTTATCGGCGATAGCTACGGCGCGTGCACCCTTAGTGTTTAACAGCTAATCTGCCAAATGAAGTGTTTTTGTGTTTGAGCACAACACTTCGTCTCAATAGAGGAGCAAAACCGCCCTCGGGAAAAGGGTTGCTCCGACATGATTGATGCTCGAGGGGGCAGGGCGAGGGTCTCCCAACCCTTTTTAGTCAAGCGCTAAACGGAGTGCTTAATTGAGCCACAGACCTCAGAACCTTGGACAGCTAATCTCCCGAAGACATCTACGGGAACGGCGGACTCCGTCGACTAACCTTCGGCTTTATTTGCCCCGAACGTTTTAAGTTTTTTGTCAAATGATCGAGAGCCGAAGCACCGAAACTTCATTCGATTTTGCCATCACCGAATACTTGCTTTGAATTTCACGAGACTGATCAGACCGACATTTCTTCGCATAAATTAAGCTCCGTTCTAGAAAATAAATTATTTTAATATTTTAATATCTTCTGCGCGTATTACTCTCTCTTTACATTCATTTTATTTCTTTTGTCTCCTACATTTCAAATTATATTCCCGTACCTATATGTCTTGGTTATTACATTAATGAAAGATGCAAATATTTTATTTAGCGTGTGATAGTTGACGTTAGAAAGCTGATAAATGCTCCTGGGAACAATGCTCGCGTAACGAGCTACGATAGGAAAAGACTCACGACTTTCAATCTCAGATTCCATATTATTCGCTATCTAATTTCGTTTATGTCCCCAGATAGATTTTTCATCGCGTGTACCCTCCCCGATTGAAACCGCCCTTCGCGTCAGGCCGCAACAAGGTGGTGTGCGTGCGTGTACGCGCGTGTGTGTACGCGAGGAACGAAAGGACGAACACTGGCCCGTAATGGAGTTTCCAAATATTCGGGGAGCCCTCGCTCAATTTCGAACAATTTGCATTTAGGGTGAAGTGCAATTAATAGAAGCGGGGTGTTGTCCCGCGCCATTCCACGCCTATTAACACTATATTCCGCGGGAGTTTAGCATATCGAGGGTGCAATATTGAGTTACGCGACAGTAATTATAATACTCGTTAGACGGCGCTGCGACAGGGTTCGTTCTCTCCGCGGTCTGCGAGGATCGAAGGACGTGTTTCCTCCTCGGCTCGAAGCTTCTGACAGTCTGCCACGGGGGAACATAACGAAAGTCTCAAACGACGTCATATTTTGTCGGCTGTACACGGAAAAAAAAATTTGTTAACTTGACTAAATCTTTCAACTAAATAAAATTTATTTAAATTTAATTTTCTAAATAGTAATAAACATATGTAATAAATTTTTAAGTCGACCCGACTGGCAAGAGATGGTATTTTATTAATTTTCTAACAGTTTTCGTGATGGGAGGGTGTTGGAGGGAGGGGGGAGAATCTAATAGATGCTTTAGCATTTATTAATATTAAATTTATTACACGTAGAGGACCACAATCCGTATGGTTGATACGTGATAATTAATAGAATACCATCTCTTGCCAGTCGGGTCGATTTAAAAATTTATCACAAAAATTTATTTAGTTCAAGTATTTATTTAACTTAAACATTTATTTATTTAACTTAAACATACACTAACGAAAGTAACGAAAGTCTCAAACGACATGCGCCATATTTTGTCGGTTGCACTAATGACTTCTATTTAATTAAGATAAGTAGGGATAGGAACTTTATGCTTTGAGCATAATAGCATAATGTGTCAAAAATTGTTCTTAAGCTCTAATTTTAATAATTGTGCATAGTACACACTTAGTATTGACAGATTTCAGTCACATAATAACGCATAATGAGACCCTCCATTTCCGCGCAGCATAATGCGGTTCTCGCATAATTTTCGCATAATCGCCGCAAAAAGTCCGTTTTTGCACTTAAAACACTCGGATTTGGGGAAAACGACGTATATATTTTTTTTTTTCAAAATCATACACTTTTCCCGCTCTGCACATTTTATTGTCCCACATTTAACCGTCCCATACTTATTTCTCTCTCATGTTATGTTTTATGTTACTTTTATTAGAATAATTGTAAGAGATTTTATCAAGACCCTGATTGATGTAATGATTGTTTGTTACAATGTGTGATAGGAATTCACATTCCATTGTTCTGAGAACCATTCTGTACTTATGTTCTCTCATATAAGTTTCCTAGTTTTATAGAGGAATAGTGAAATATTTCAATATTTTATTCAGATTTTAATTGAAAGTTTTTGTTTAATGTGATACCTGATACGCTAGACTTGACTTGACTGTGCTGAAGCATTCTGTTTTATTAAGTAAATATATGTATTTTAATACCCAACACTTACTTTATTTTTGTCTTGCATCGTCCTTTCCTTCTCACGCATTAGAATACATGGTTTTTTGGATTTTTGTTTAAAGAGGGTTAAAATGCCCCAATTCCTATATTTCCCATTTTCCATACAATTTCACAAGTCGTCATAGGCTGTTTACATATTACGTGAAAGGTCGAAATTACATAATCGCGCATAAATGACGGATTTAACACGCATAATTGGGGCATAATCGCTAGATTTCTCGCGCATAATAAGGGCATAATCAGACATTTTTCCCTGGCATAATCCATAGGTATTCAAAAGCATAAAGTTCCCATACAGCACAGAAATTGCAGCAACATTGCAGCAACATTTCGGCAATATTGCAATATTGCTGCAATGTTACTGCAATGTTGCTGCAATTTCTGTGCTGTATGGGTTCCTATCCCTAACGATAAGTGTCTCTACTACGTTGCGAGTATTGTTGTGCCTGCAATTACTGTTGATTCAGTCTCATTTGTTGCTTAATTTCTAACGACAGGAGGATTTTTGCGATATGCCTAACAGGAATATTTATTAACACTTGTCACATATATTTCATCGCATCGTTGAATGATTTTGTTTCGCTTTTCTTATCTCCTTCTTCAGATATATTTGCAGTAAAAATAGAATTATGTTGCACTTCAATGTATGAGAGATAAATAAAATTTTCCATATGAAATGATCGATTTGATATGGAGATATCAACTACAATTTTGATTTTGCGAGCTCTTGAATGTTTAACTATTACCCTTTGCTACTGGGAGAGATTGTAACAGCAGCCTTCCTGGCGCTTCACCATTTATAATTCTTCCTTTCTTATTTTTCACATCTCTTGTAGCGATGTATTGATCTCAGATGTTTGTATGTTGCAATAAAGAGATCATTATTATTATTATTTTCATATTCAGGATAAAAAGCCATAATATGGAAATAGTATTCGCCGCTAAAACGATTCAGCTAATTTCGGATCGGCGTGGCAGATCAGCGCTACAACAATTGAGCCGATTAATTCGCGCTACGGGTCTGCACAATTTCTGGATCCGCGCAATTTCGCCCTGTCCGCCTCGGAAGCCAATCGCGTCCCACCGTCTGATTTATTCTCACGCGTTTGTCACGGTGACTCGATTACGCGATATCGCGCGCGACATTTCCACCGTGTGCTTCCTCCCCGTCCTCCCTTGGGGTCCCGCCCGAAGGAACGCGCCCGTCCCTTTATTTTTTTTCCTCTCCTACGGACGCCCTCCATTCCGTCGTGCGCGGGGCAGGTGTCGTCGCTCCCACGATCTTCGCTATTTCCCGCCGGGCCATTTTCCCCGCTCGCGGGCTTTTCGCGCCTAGCGCCGGGCCATTATCTTATTTTCCGCCTGGAAACATCGCACCCACAAGAAAAACGATCCCGGGTAGGAGGCCGAGGGGTGCGAGGCGGACGGAAGGGGCGACCATCGGACCGGGGGAGATCGGGGAAGTGCTTTCGCGTAATAACATTTGTATCCGCGAGCGCCTTTCCTCTCTGATATCGAGCCGGGCGTTTTATCCCGGCTAACGCGAGAATCTCCCTGACCCGACGCCTCGGAATCTCCCCGTGTCGGAATTAGAAAGCGCGTTATTGGCGCCATTACCCGTCGGGCAAGAAGCAAGTCTCCCGTAGGCGGGCGCGATAAGGGGGAAGGGGGATGATAAAACGGGAGGAGCTGCTCGTAACCTTCGTTGATGCAATTAGCGATGAGCATAACGAGGCTTTACGACTCCACTTCACGCTCTCTCCAGATGACTTTTACTTCTTTATAATTATTGCTCAGCAAGATTGAAATAATAATTGAACCAATCGTCGTAATTTTCAAGACATCTATAATAAGATATTTTTATACAGTTGCTACTTTTTCTACGAGCTTTCGTAAATAAATGTTTTTTAACAATTAAGTCTCTTTTGTATTAATTTTCAATGCCATCTGGGTGCATCTGCTAAGAAAATCACAATTAAAAGATATAACATACCCATACAGCACAGAACGTTGAAAAAATGTTGCGGAGACGTTGTAATGTTGAATGTTGAAGGATGGATGTTTTTTCAACATTGAATCTATGTTGAATTTTCTATATTGATTCTTAATGTTGCTGCAACGTTGAAACAACACTGCTCACCCACGAGCAGTACGCGGTATCGTCGCCAGGTAGACGCGGCAGAGTTCTATTTCTCGTAAGTAAAAAACCACCGGATGGAATATAAAAGACACAGCATTATAAGATTTTTCACTCATGTTTTAATGATATGACTCTTTGAAGGAGAATCCCCAAAATTGGGCCCCAAGAGTAAATATTATTTTGGAAGACTGAAGAACCAATTTCAAATAATAACAATTAATATTATTTTTAAAATTTTTACTTTTTTCCAACAAATCTACAATTGAATCAATATTGTACAATAATCTGGTCTGTCGAATAAATGTTGAATCAATGTTCTTAAATGTTGATTGCAACGTCTGCAAGACATTACATCAACGGACATTGGACGTTTCTGCAATGTCTTTTCCATGTTGAATCTACATTTCGCAACGTTGATGCAACATTCGCAATGTTGCAATTCAACGTTTCTGAAATGTTGATTCAACGTTCGTGTGCTGTATGGGATATGCAGGGTGGTCCAATAATCGTGGTATAACCAGGTACATAGGAGGTGATTCTATGGCTCAAAATAAGTCGAAATGATAGAATAAATTTTTCTCGAATAAAGCTTTGTTTTCGAAAAAGAGGACTTTAAAAATTATTCGAGTATGCGTGCATTTGACTGATGTTTAAAGAATTAAAAGGACAGAATATATTAGAAAAAATTTATTCTAATGCAATTTCAGAATATTACTTTGTATGTGCGATAAAATGGCAAGCATTTTTAACAATATTTCAACTAAACAAGAAATGAAATTTTTATTCTTCATCTCACACAAATTCACTCGTTTATCTTAAGAGTCAACTGATTGAATTAGTTAGTCTTAATAATAAACAAACTATACAGAACGTTTCTAGCGGAAATCATTACGTGAATATCAATCAAGTACACGCGTACTCGATTAATTTTCAAAGTTTTTTTTTCTCGAAAACGAGGCCTTATTCGAGAAAAATTTATCGTATCACTTCGAGTTATTTTGAGCCGTAGAATCATTCCCTTCCCGGTTATATACCACGATTATTGGACTATCCTGTATATGTATATCTCTAGATTTGTTTGCATCACAGGCGGATGCTGTATCGGAAAAAGGACAATATTTGTCTATTTCATGCGATATGTTTGGAGATTATTGACCGCTGAGTTTACGCGAACATTAGTTTGATTTATGTATTACGGCCGGCAAAACAGATTCAGGTGCCATTAGTCGACCGTGACCTCGTGCGAGAATTCTCACCGCGTCTGTTGCGTGGTAAACAGGTTTATGGTGCTCATGTATGGATATTAATATCGCGGCGAAAGCTCACGGGTCTCGGTCGGTTGACTGGGCGAGGGGTACGTGAGAATCGCGCGCCCCCTCCCCCTCATGTAAACCATGGGGGATTACTTGATCCGCTTGGCGGGGTCCTCGCGAAAATTGCGGCGACTCGTTCGGAGGAAATGCGCGCGATGCACACTCGAGTAAATAAACACGATTCGATCAATTGAAACGCTATAAAATTTGACGCGTTAAAGCATGCAGTAGAAGTTAGCAAACGGATAAAACAAATTCGAAAATAGTAATACGTAGAGACTTTCTCTAATAAGAGTCACGAAATAACGTAAAAGTTAGGTCGGTGACGCCATTTTTCAGTAAAGACTGGAAATAGCTATAGCACGGAATTTAATTTTTAAAGAGTAGTTTTTTAAATTAAAGAAATAAGTTACATGTATAATAAACTTTTATATTACTTTAATTATATATATTTAATTATTGTATATAAATTATTATATATAAATATATTATTTAATTATGTATGTCAAATTATTTTAAGAAAAGGTTCCAATTTCGTCCTACATTGAATACTCATTTTACTTATCGCTCATGATCACGGGGAAAGACATCTTATGTCCCAATTTTGAACATTGTGTTGTCTAGAAACCTATTTCTTTAATGAATCTTTGCTGTTTGTGCAGAACTCATTGACACTTAAGATTATTTTAAAATACAGATACAACCGTGCTGGTATAATGACTGTAAACAGCTGTACTATTGGTTTATATCGGCGTCTCGACAAAAAGACGTAAGCGACAAAAATCTGAAAATGCACGGAAAAAAACGATAAGGTTGCCACAACCACAATTCGTCCAACAAACATAGTGAATGTTGAGACAAACATAGTGAATGTTGTCTCAACATTCACTATGTTTGTCTCAACATTCACTATGTTTGTTGGACGAATTGTGGTTGTGGCAACCTTATCGTTTTTTTCCGTGTGAGATTACTATAGAAAACAGGTCGTGTAAAAGTCAAGCCTTGCTAACACTACGGTTGTATTCACCATAAATTCGAGAATTATTACTAGTTAAAAAAAAATTGCACCTTGCATAACATTTTTTGGATTTTTCTCAATTTTTGGATCTCCTCTAAAATTTGGTAAAAGCAACTTACGCCTTTTTGTCGTGACGACGTTGATATCTACTAGTTTGCTGAAAAATGGTAGCATAAAAATTAGGGACGCTATTTCGTGACTCTAATTAGAGGGTTTCTAGTAATATGTGCGTGCAAGTGCGTCGCTTCCCCCTCTTTTTCGCGCTTAAATGAAAAAAAAAAAAAAATAAAACAGTTGGATAAATAAGGAAAAACATTTCTGCGCGAGACCTAACGTTTATCGAATAACGTTACGTATCCGGTGATCGCTGCATTTGATTTGCCGGACACGATCCTTTTCAAGCGTCGGCGTGTGTGTGCGTTGTTAACGTCACCGGCGCCGATAAATTCGCCATGCGGAACGAGCGCGAGCAAACGCAAATTATTACTCGATTTTGCGAGCGCGGAGCGGACAAAAAGTTTTAATTTTCATGAGGTGACATTTAACGTGGAAAAAAAAACTAAATAAATAAGCGATCCGTCCGTCAATTTTTTAATTCTCCTCCACTCCCTCGTTTGCGGCATGTTGCATGCGCAATTGCGCTCTCGTTGCATCGAGTCGCGTCGCGTCGCGCAGAGAAATTCGCGGCAGTAGCCATGGTTACGCCCGTTACGCCGACGGGTTGGGCGGAGGCGGCGTGCGTGACTAATTTGACACCCCGTAGATATAGGTGCGCCCCAGACAGTCACCTGCGATTCGTGCCGGGCTCGTGTCAGCGCTAACGATCACGATTCGGCCCCTAATAATCCTGAATTAAACGCTCCGATAAACGCTTTCGCTATCGACCGTCGGGAAAAGGATGCCGCCGAATCCGCCGCAAGATCCCGGTAGCCGTGCGAACAATCAGTTGTGCCGGTTACCCTTTAGATATTGCCACAGGTCAGATATCAATTAATTAGCAGCTCTGTGCAAAAATATCGTGAAGATGCAAGAGACAAAATATAGTACTTTGTAATCCAATATTTTTACGCCGATTAATGTATTTGAAATGCTGCTCAGCTTTAATCAGTTAATTAGCGATTAATGCGGTGTTATGCTTTCTATAAGCATGGATGTCTATTAACGTCGCACATTAATTTTCAGGAGATAAATCGCATGTTATAACGTAAATTATACAAATAACAAATGTCGCATATTATAACGTACTACATCTAAAAGTGACGCCGATATGACAGCCCAAGTAGAACACGAAAGTCATGATGACGTTAAAATGATGCTAAAATGACGCCTTTGACATCATTTTGAAGTCATTTAGACGTCATCATGACTTCAAAATGATGTCAAAGACGTCATTTTAGCATCATTTTGACGTCATCATGACTTTCTCTTCTACTTGGGAGGTAACAAAATTTTTGTACAAGTAGTAATTATATTGTTAATCTGTGCAAGCGTAGCGAAAATGCACATTTCGAAATATGCGTTTGCGTTAAATGCCACTGAATATTGCAACGCTAAATAATTTATTTGTCGAGCGTTTAGCGCAGATGTGTGCGAATGCATGCGTCTTCGAGCGAGGTTTCCATGCCGACATGCTGGTAAATAATGTTAAACAGCGCCGCGTGAAGGGGTATATTCCATCTGCACCCCTTTATTACGTCGACATTGCCTCGCCGTGGTATCATTTTTCTGTCGCGAGAAATCCTGGCGCATTATGACCCGCACGAGGAGCTGGTCACCGCCTTTTGAGATGCGAGGAATGCTGTAAATGATGCAGACCCAAGCCGCAAAGAGAACATCTCGGAAGAGGGCAAGAAGAAAATGATGCGAGATTCTATAACGCAAATGAATAACTCGTCTAACCCAGAAAAAAGTTGCAATTTTTCTTGAAAGAGCATAACGCTCTTTTGCCTTTTGTCTTACGTTTAGCTTACTTTCCAGAAGTTTTCTTTCCATAAATCGAGCAAAATTCCAGCAGTTACAATTAGTTACAATTAATTTCACGCGCGTTAATCTTTTGACCGAAAAAGTCTTCAGTCTTATCCGATAGACGATCGTTTCGACACCACGTGAAAATTATTAGCGATGTTTAATCGCTTAAATGACCGCATCGAGGAGAGATATTAGCGATACTCGCGCAACGTTTATTGATAAAAAATAAAACAGCGTGCAACCGACACGGCCCGAATTTCCTTCCGGATAATTCAGGAAGGCACGGAAGATCGTTTTTTTAATTGCGCTTTTGAAAGCCGTTAGAAGGCCATCGGCAACTCCGATATCAGGTCCTCGCGACCTCTCTTCGAGCCCGGGATTGCCATAGTTTCGCCGTCCCGCCGAATCGTTTTAAATTTTTCCGCGCCGTTGTGTGGGGCCATCGAAAAAAATTGTAATCGAATTGGAGTATTTTTCCAATTGGCAATCGTCGAGCGGCCGGACATGGAACGATGGGCATCCAACCGCGTCCTCTCTCGCTCAGCCACTCGCTTTATTCATCCCCCTGTTCCTCCTATTCCCCGCGCGCGACCACCCCGCGCTCCTCCACCCCCTCGCTCAGTACCGAATTAGTTGGCCTACCGCGAAAAATCAATCTCTCCGTTTTTTCCGCCTGCCCGGTAGATTCGTCGACAACACCACCGTCGATTCCACTGTCCGCAGTCAAAGCAAAAATTTACAGATACCATCCCCATCCATATACGGACATATCGTCGCGTTTTACTCCCGCAAAGTGCTTTGTAAGCTTTACACATTAACTTTTAGAACGGTATTGTTTATATAAACATATCTGTAAAATATATAAATATAGGTATATACACTGAAAGAAAGGCTTGGTTATAAAAATCCAGGCTTGGTTAACTTTACCAAGCACCTTGGTGAAATAGTTTCAACTAAACGTATAATAAGTATTACATAATTTAGTTGGCTCGACTAAACAAAATTTGCTCTTTAATAATTATTACAAATGTTTATAATTATTATACAAAATGTTTTGTTATCATTATTATAATCGGTAATAATAATCAAATACTTCAAGAGAAAGTATACTAAAGTATACTGCATCTCACAAGTTTACCAAGAATTTCTTTTTCAGTGTATTTATATTTACAATATAATATAATATAATATTTACAATGCAATATAATATTTACAATATAATATAATATTTACAATACAATATAATATTTACAATATAATATAATATTTACAATACAATATAATATTTACAATATATTATATATATAATAAGTTAGATGAGATGGGTATTTTACCCTTAACTACACTGGCGGGATACAAATGTGCCAGTGTAGTTAAGAGTTAAAATTCTCGTTTGCCATTATCGTCCCCTCGATTTTCAAACTTTCGATATCAATCGACTCGTTTACAAAGCTACACATATACGTTCGCGCTTTCTTCTCCGCGATACACGAGAGAGAGGAAATAAAAAAATAAGATATCTATAGTTGAAAAATAAAAATAACGTTCTCCGTTGAAGAAACTTGTTATACCGATACCAAGCCGCAGGACTGTTCTTTTTAAACTTCTAAAGTTGCGGCTGCAGGACGATAAAGCGCGGATGTCGTATTTATCAAAACGCATGCGGAACACGAATTACCCGCCGAAATAAAGTCGACACCGGCACGCGAGGTAATAATTCCCCGGTGAGAGCCGGTGCCGCCAAAATGCAATCGACTCCATGCAACGGAAACAAAATTCTGCTTTCATTGAAAATGCCGGGACAGATGCAACAATGAGTATTCAATAATTAATTTTCTTCTCTCTTTCTGATACCACCAGAATCTTCGAGATAAGATGAGATATTATTGTGTAAAGAGTAAAACGAAAAAAGTATCTTATTTAGATATTATTTTCTCTTTACAACTGCATTTTTAGTTCATCCAGTGTAATGTATTATAATCTACCGGACAATAAATAACTGTAAATTCAAGAAACGGTTTGCTGAGCCGTTCGGTAATCAGGATTTGGAATGATCGCGTTTAGGCTGCTTCCCAAGTAGAACACAAAAGTCATAATGACGTCAAAATGATGCTAAAATGACGCCTTTGACATTTTGACGTCATTATGACTTCAAAATGATGTCAAAGGCGTCATTTTAGCATCATTTTGACGTCATCATGACTTGCTGTTCTACTTGGGTTGTTGGTGGCTTAATCAGTTCACTGGTAATGACTCATAGATGAGCGAAAAAAAATGCCACAACTAGTAATGACTAATATATGAGCACCATGAATAGCTCTGCCAATTTTCAACGGATTTCCATTAAACTTGATAAATCCTTATAGATAAGCTTCCATGTATAATACGAAATTATTCACTCTCACCAGTTTTGACACAAAACGTTGATTTCGGATCCACCAGTTAACTGATTAACCGTCGCTATCCTACGACATCGCGCTACCGCGCGTTACGTGACAAACTTTTAAAAGGTCTGCAGGTGTGCTTCCTGCCGGGGTTAATTCCGGTAAGTGTTTCCACCGAAACGCCCGGGCTCCGTATCGATTTCGGGCAAGTCGCTCGGCAAATCGCCGAATTAGTCGGCTATCGTTTATTTTTTCGACGTGGCTCTCTCGCGATCGCGTGACAGGCGAGTAATGCGCGCGGGCTCGCCCCGACAATGGGTCCATAATAATATAATAGATCGCCGTGTAGTTTCGCCGGCGTTTTGGCACACGAAAACCGATAAAAAGCCAGACTCGAAACGGAAATGACTTTTAGTGCTACGCTGAAATTAGATTATCATCGGACGAGGAGACATTACGGCTAAGGGAATATGAATGCCAGTGTTTCAACGTTACTAACGCATCACGAGAAGAAAATATCGCGAAATATCGGATATTAATTAAAATTCCTTAATTTGAAATCCTTTAATTTGAACACGGCACGATAACACACAGTTTAAAAAAAAAAAAAAAAAAAGATATCGCATCTGGATCAATAAGCCGAAAGGTCGGTGGTCAATTTATGCGAATCTGTCAGCCGTGTTATTACTGCCTTAATTGTTGCTTTTCAGATCTTTGACATTTTTGATTTTGATTTGCTGTAGAGCGAACAATCACCGAGAATATCGAGGATAACGTTGGCCGGATTTTATTTCGTAGAATCTACGTAACCGAGTCTTGCGAGTGAGGTGCTCTTTGACAAACGATCGTGATGTACGATCGTGCGAGGAAGCGCAGGATTCCGGAATGAAATTTTTATTGTCGCGATAAAAGTGGTAAAAGGGATAGGGAGGCCCGCGAGGCCACGTAAACGTCGGGGACTTCGCCGAGATCGGACATCGGCGATGCCGAAGAATCGAAGCTACAAAACGGTTAGTAATTTACGAGCGAGCCCGCTCGTAAATCTAACCGAGTGAAGTTGCATTACCCAATTCCATTTATCTCTTTGAAAAGATGCGGCTTCCCGTATGATTCCCCCGAGCTTTTATTCCCTTTCACATTTTCTGCAATCTATTTTTCGATTTAGTACGCAAACAAACATTACGCGCGATTTAAAGCTAAACCATTTGCCCATTAATTGATTCGGGCGAAATATTTTTGTCGCAGCGTATAAAATAATGTACTTTTAACGAATAACAAACACGGCAGGTGTTTAAAACCGTGCGCGTTACATTCTTTTAAAATCCGCCGTTCCCGTTCCATCAGGCAAAAATTGAAATAAAAACAGATCCTATTACAATTTCTACAAAAATGTTGGCTAAAATGTCGCCCAACAAACATATAACAGTAATTGTTATTAAAGCTTTATTATGCGCGTGTCGCATTACGCAGCAGTAAACAACTTAAAATCGCTTCTATACGAGCGTGCGTAATAAAAAGGATACCTTTCTCCGTCGTAGACAATGCGATAATTCCAAAGTATCGAACCACCGATCTAAGATTAATTAATCCGTATTGTTCGCGATTCAATCTCCGTAACGCCGTGCGTAACGCAATTTCGCGTCATCCCGAAAAGCGATGACGATCGCCTGGACGGCGTAAACTTACGCGCGACCTGCTCTCGCGCACACGTGCAGTGCACCGGATCGGGAAAAGCTGGAAAACGCGCGGCGCTTTTCCGATGACAATCAGACCGCAGCGACCGCCGACGGAATCCCGTCCGCGTTCCGCCACGCCCAATAAAAACCCCCCCGGCCGTCCCTTCCTCAACCCGGTTTTCCACCCCTGCCCATCCCCGTCCCTTCGAAACCATCTCGTCGAGCGGCCTAATAAATCCGACAGACGGGATTGGCGTGCGCTATCAATTAAAAATGATGAAACCGAACGGCGCGGCGCGGCGCGCGGCTCGCCGCGACCGGGCGAGCGGATAGAGCAGCCCGCTGCATCGCGAGCAAAGCTGATTCCACAACCGCCTTGTCCGCTCCGGCGTAATAAGCTTAAGCGATTAGGTATACCTCGGGGGCGGCTCGAGACGGTGCGTTGCCACGGTTAGCGAGAGACCGAGGGGGGTGATGAAAATAAACGAGGGAGCAAGACGCGCGCGCGGACCGCGCGGACCTGTTCGAGAGAAAAATAAAAAGGAAAACTGGGAAAAAGCGTTTCCGCGCGAAAGGAGGAGCGGGAACGACGCGAGAAGACGGAGCGAGCGTCGGCAGCTCACGGCGGCTTTTAAACGCAATTTAAATTTTTAATTGCGAGTCCGTCGACCCCGAGGAACGACGCCTCCCTCGTCCTCGCGCGGCACGCTGACGTTTTGTCCCAAAGCGCGGACCCGTGTTTGCTTAAAAATCCCTTCTTCCGAATCTTTTTGACACCGGCTAGACGAACGTATTCTCCCTCGGGGTACGCAGCCTCTTGTGCAGCGTAAAAATGTTATTAAAGTTTCGTATAAATACAATATTTAAGTTGCGTACAAGCATATTATGACACGATTATTATGTTAATAATTGTGATTTAATTTTACAGGATCGAAACCAATTGTTATATTACCGGCTAGATGAAAAGATTACGAGTATACGAAGCACACATTGTATTTATTCTGGCTTTGTGATAACGAATTGCTACCTATTATATACATTTCATTACCCTTTTTGAGTATATATACAATATCTTATTGTTGGAATAATGAGTTTTCGAGAAATAACTTATAAAAGAAACTTCATCTATTAGAGCTTTCTTCCTTCGGTGTCTTATACTATTGTAATTACACCTATATTATATCGCTACACGGAAAAAAACGATAAGGTTGCCACAACCATAATTCGTCCAACAAACATAGTGAATGTTGAGACAAACATAGTGAATGTTGAGACAAACATAGTGAATGTTTGTCTCAACATTCACTATGGTTGTCTCAACAATTCACTATGGTTGTCTCAACATTCACTATGTTTGTTGGACGAATTATGGTTGTGGCAACCTTATTGTTTTTTCCGTGTAGCATTCAGGAAATAATTGAGAAAATAATTTTATCCTTATAATAAATCTTCACAATATAATTAGTCTTTTATGTAATTTTTCTGTGTATTTCGTTTTTCTACTGCTTATTGTCTACCTATCGTCTATTCGACGCAGAAAAGTACGAGGGAGATAAATTATAGGGCAACTTTATTACTGGGGCGACGTGCTTATCTCGCAATATAAACTGCTCGTTAATTGCGACAATGAAAGCTCCAGGTTTCCAAGAGACGGACGATTCATACCTCGGTCACTTCCATGCCACCGTTTACCCTTCTTAAGGCCCATCTATAATCCACTTAAGGCGCGAAGGTAATTCCTACGTTTCTCGCATTGCGTGTTTAATGGTAACTCTAACGAGCCGAATGCCCGCGACACTACGAATTAGCATGGTCGCCTCGATAGAGCCCTAATTGCAATCGACGCGTAATCTTAACCATCGTCGGCAGGCGAGAGCCCTTCGCGGCAATGGAAACTTAAGGCGGGCGCCCGGTAAAAATCAATTCCGCGTTTGAGGAGGTAGAAAGAAAAAGCAGGTGCTCTCGTAAGGCTGCCGGCCGGGTTATTATCCCATGCTGCCGAGAGCCCCGCCCAATAGCGTAACAAAGTGGCCGATGCTCATCGAGGCCTGTACCGAGATCTCTTGCGAGCTCTTTTTCTGGCCCTTTTAGGCCCTTCATCTCTCTTCAAGAAAAAAAGACATCAGAAATTAATGAAGATAAAACAATTGCTATCGTTTTTCCATTGCGATTTGTAAATGTACTAATTTGTAAATAGATTTGAGAATACTTTAAGAGTACACGGAAAGAATGGTTTTGCTGAAATATTTTAAAATTTGGCCAGATACAGATCTGCAAATAATTTTGTTGGGTCATGTAGGACGCCCAAAATAGTTGCTAGAATGTCAAAACTTTTGCATTTTCATCATGTTTGAGTGTCCTACATAATTACTTTTGATGGTCTAACAAAAATATTTTCAAATCTGTATCTGGCCAAATTTTTAGATATTTCAGCAAAACCGTTCTTTCCGTGTATATATACATATTTAATAATTCATTATAAAATTTTCAGAATATATATTTAATAATTTATTCTTTTAATATTATTTTATATTATTTAATTATTTTTACTTTATAACGTGCGCGTGGATTCATTACTTTTACTTTACAATGCGTGCTTCAAACTTTTATCTCAGCTTTTAGCTGAGAATAGGTACACGAAAAAATATATTTGCTAAAATATCTAAAAATTTAACTAGATACAGATCTGAAAATAATTTTGTTAGAATATCAAAATAATTATGTAGGAAGCTCTCGAACATAATAATAAATTGCAAAAGGTTCTGACATTCTAACAATCAGCTTGAGCGTTCTACATAATTATTTTCAGATTTATGTCAGATTAAATTTTTAGATATTCAGTAAAATCGTTTTTCCCGTGCATTTAAATTCTCGCGCAAAATTATAACGATAGAATAAGCATAACGTAAATGAAGAACTTGAAGATTACAAGATTACATCTCTCGAAATCCGGACGGTCATCCTGTGGAACCATATGGTAGCTGCGCTACTGGTTCTGGCATGTACGTGCCGCTCGGCAAGCGTGCCCCCGGGAGCCTAATCGATGCGTCGTCGCACGCGACTGCGTGCTTTTATCGCTGTCACGCACATAATTAATTTAATTTAGTCTAATACGTCGGCCCAGCGCGCCAGGCAGCGATTGTCGTTCCGATTGTTTGCACGGAAACGCCAGCGTTAACCCCCGGCCGGTTCGCCGAACACGATATTCGTATCCGTCAAATTTCGGCTGAGGAAGAATAAATCCTGCTGTATCGTGCCGCAGGTCGCACGCGCGAATTTTATATCGCCTTTTGCAACTAACAATAAGTACAAGAAAAACGTTCGTAGCAACGTAGTCTTACACAGGATTATTTACGTACCTAATCGTAATAAATCTTCTGACATGTTGATAGTCTTGCCTTATATCAAAATGTATATTTTATGCTACCTTATGCATTTTATTATGCTATAATAGCCTTTCGGGTCCACCCTCGTTTTGCAGAATTATTAAAGCATTTTAGTATCAACGGCATTAAAAGACATTTTAATATTAAAACCCTGAAAGAGTTTGGGCGCACGTGAAGGCACAATCTATAAATCTATTAAATGTCCTCGGGGGGGATATAAAAAGATTTCTCACGTTTCTATATATCTCCTTTTCTACTCTATAAAAAGAAGATATATTTTTCCCATCGAGCGTCATCACTTCAAACTTCGAAAGAACGTTTTCTTCATTCCGAGCACGTACGTTGGAAGTCGTGCGAAGAAAACGTTATCCCCCCCTCGCCCCTCTTTCTCCTTGTCGAATTCGTTCGGCAAATGACTCACCTGAACACGAACTTCCGGGAGGTTGACCTTCATGGCGAGCTCCTCCCTGGAGTAGACGTCCGGGTAGTGGGACTTCTCGAACGCTCTCTCGAGCTCGTGCAGCTGGTAGGTCGTGAAGGTAGTCCGGTTGCGGCGGTGCTTCTTCTTGCCCCCGTTGCCGTTTATGTCCTCCCCGCAGCCCGCGCCGAGCTCCTCGTCGCTGCCGCCGCCGGTGGAGTTGCAGCTGTTCTCACCTGGAAGCCGCGAGAGAGAGAGAGCGGTCAGGTCTCCTCGGAAACGGTCGTTAACGGGTAATAGGAGCGGTAATGGTGATCGATTTATCCGGAGTCGCAGCTATTACCCCCATTATGCGCGCATAATAGTAGCTATTAGAAGTGCCGCAACGCGTGGCCGGCGCGGAATCGCGTGCCCGTGTGCGTGCGTGCGTGCGTGCGTGCGGAAACGCGTTACGCGTGTATGAGTGAATTCGGTCGCGCGCTTTAAAGCGCCATTCGCGCCTGGATTTCTTCTCTCTCGTTTCTCTTCTTTTTTTTTGCGTTTCGTGACCGAGCAAGCGCGAAATACGACGCGTTACGCTTTGCTGAATGTAAAAGAGACAACGAGGATTAATTAGAGTATTTGACGTTTAATGCACGCGATGCTTAAGGGGAACGGAAGGACGCCGGTTCGACGGGTGGATTATTCTCGGCGAACGAGATCGTATATGTAAAGTATCGGTTGTCATATTTCCTTTATATCCGAAGGTACAGAGTAATCTCGCAGTGAGCTTGCAAAAATAAAATGTGAATCAGCGGTAATAGCACGATGCACCATTATGGAAGTTAATAAACTTTTTTTCCATATGATTTCGCCGGGTAACGAAGCGAATGAACTAAATTGCTATTTTTTCTTTCGTCAATAATTTGAAATAAATAAGAGACACTTCTTTCTTCATGATTATATTAATGCGAAAGTGGAAAATTGGATATCGCGGTTATTGAGAATAAAGTTCCCGGAAAATGATCTCGAAAAAACTTGTGAAATACATTAAATATTTTATAATGGTAGCGGTAAAATGTCTTTTTCGCTATAATAGTTGTTTCAAATCAGACTCCTCAAATATTTTTAGAAATAAATGCGATATAAAATGTGGGGGGACTCCTGTTTCTGATAAAAAAAATTATATATATGCAGAAGGTGAAAGAGAAAATAGTATACAATAAATTGTAAGACGACTTGACTGGCCATAGATGGTATTTTATTACTACGTATCAACCATACGGATTGTGGTCTTTTACGATCGAACTGGTACGACGCCCGCCCGGAGTGTAGGGAGGTCCAGGTTCAAATCCTGGCTGAGGTAATATTTTTCGCAACAAAATTCTTTAACAGATTTCGTGATGAGAGGGTGTTGGGGGGAGGGGGGAGAATCTAATAGATGCTTTAGCATTATTATTAAATTTAATACTCGAAGAGGACCACAATCATTATGGTTGATACGTATAGTAATAAAATACCATCTATGGCCAGTCAAGTCGTCTTACAATTTATTATATGTTAATTATTTACTGGCGATTTAGGAATATTAAAGTTTCTAGAAAATAGTATGTTTATAGAATTATATTTATTATATATATTATGATTAATATAAAATAACTTATTAAAATAATTTGTTTAAACCCTACATTTTTGAACAGAAATATAAATCTGTAGGATAAGTATATACATTTACGATTAAGGTGTAAAGTTAGTAGAGTACCTAAGTCAAGTCGGAAACGTCCTCATTTCTAGGTGTTCGAAGGAAGGATGTCCTGAAGGAATCATCTAATCGTTCACGAGATAAACGAGAGCATCGCCGTAAGTGCGCGTTGGCACGCACTCTTTTTATACCGAGTGACACGTTGTATTTGTGTAACTAGGCTCTATCGTTTTCGTCGCCGCTTATCCGGCATTTTATTAAGGCGACGGCCACATTGCCGCGTCGTTATCGTCGTTAACGAAGGGGCCAGCGCAACGAAAACGACGGGGATTTATTTACGCTGCCGAACAATCACGCGATCATTTTCATTGCAAATAACGACGACGCACTCCGCCGTATTTGTGTATTTAGAAACGTGGCCACGGTAGGTATTCGTGCCCCGGTATTCCGGTCGAGGTCTAATCGATTTAAGCGCGGAATTAATTGTCCGACCGACTACGATATGCCGTGCCGCACTGTGCTTAATTGTTTCACTGTCAAAGCGCAGGTGCATTGTAATGAGATTTGCATTGGCGATGACATCGTCGTGTTTGCCGTAGTCTTGGAAAGTATAAGCTTCTTTGATATGACATCTTTGCTTGATTCATCTAACACGGGAAACAGACTGTGTGATTATTTACGACTTAAAAACAATTGTAGACTGACGACATAAACGCACCTAGAAAATTCAGAGATAAATTACGAACATTTTGCCAATAAGTTTTAGAGCCAGTTATGCGATGAAAATATATCGAAGACATTTGATTTACAACGTTAACTCTAAAATCCATATCTACTTTTAACATAACAGAAATTTAATTCTGTGTCATTTCTTCAAGCAATTATTTGGTACTTAGTTTTAAATTCAATTTTTATTTCAATTTTATCTCGCGAAGATTTTTCTTCTAAAAACAAATGTTGCAAAAAAAAAAGATGTTGCTCGCGTGCATTACACAGTTTGGATGCATTACAAAGTCCGCTGCTTCGAAGGAAAAAATACTACTACTGTGTCTTACCGTGCATTTTTACCTACTTTCGTATAAATTACAATTTTCTTCGCAAATTACACGATCGTCGCCAGACCGTGCAATTTCACGGATTAAATCATTAAGTGAGTAATCACTGGGTAATTTTCGAGCACTTTGCGTCGCTGTGAGAGAACTTAAGGCGCGTCAACACGCGGCACTTCCACCGAGCTATTACGCTATCTCTTTCCTTGCAAATTACACCTTTCGTTGAGGCTGATGATTGCTCGCGTCTGAACGCCCAATCAGAATTCGCATTATTTTCATTTTCGAGGTAATAAAGTTCGAAAAGCTGAATCTCTCCACGATTTTCTCGTGTATTAACTTGATAAATAAATATTGACCTTCGTGCAAGAAATTTTTCTCTCAACTACTGAAAATATATTATTTTAATTTGGCAAAATTAAATATATATATAAACCGAATACGTATTAAGAATTTGCATAGGGTAACTCCGGTATTTACGCCGCGCGGGGATTTAGAAGTCAGAAAAAATAGAAGGAGTACAGGTAATTTGCTCGCAACCACTCTGTTATGTGCCTTTATGCCATATTAGTATTGTGTTGTGATTTCAGTTCTTTACTGTTAATATTAAACGAAACCATCGTAAATTGAATCGATTTCTCAATGCATTAAGTAGCGCGATCATGCATGTATTACGACCTACGTAAAAGGATTACTGTAAAGAATGCAAAAGGCTTAATGGTTATTTCATGATATTACATAAGTGTAGAGGAGTTAATACATAAGTGTAGAGGGATAGTAAAGGATGGAATACAGCAAAATACAAGTGCATAGCTCTTGTATTCTTTGTTTAGCTTGATATCTTGTATATCCCACCTATTTAGGATATACGGCATTTTTAGCGTACGGAATTTATGCCGTAGTACAAACGCTCTGTAGTCTAGACTCCTAAAAGACGCGAACTTGTTCCCACTTCCTGATTGGTGGTTATAGCCACCAATCAGGCCCGCAAAGATACAAGATTATTATTATGTTTCGTGTATTTGTTTATTATTCTTATACTCTAATAAACCATTTACACACATTTATAAGTTATTGTATATCATTTTATTGCCTTATTTATAAACATTATATGTAAATGTTTTATAAGGCGTATATCCTATCCATGAATAGTCATATATCCCACCCCTATGGATATATGGCAAAAATGGGTTTCTAAAAGTTTTTTTGTTAAATACAAAGAATAAATATTTTATATTTCTAATTTTTTTTATAGTAGTAGACAATATAAAGTTTTTATTGGTATAATTCATTTGCCTCAAACATAGTAAATAGTACTTGATAAATTAAGTTTTCCTTAGGTGCGGCGTATATACCGGAGTTACCCTAGTACGTAAGATATACAAATGTTGCGACAGACCCTACGAAAGCTACGGATAAAAATTGCGCGGTGAGCAATTAAATGACGAATAAAAATAAATTGTAATCTATCGCTCCGCAGTCCTGTCTTGGCTCTGCTAAGATTAATACGACTGCACGCTATTACACAATGCGGAACGCGTTGCGCTCGCTGGGCGAGCTATTACGCGATCATTTTCCCTGCAAATTACATCCATCCCGGGTGCTGCGGTTACTCGTCGACGAACGCCCGATCAAACCTCGCATTATTCCCGTCCCCGAGTGTAATATCGTCCAAGAAACCGAACGGCACCACCGACGAAGAGATTGATCCTGCGGGACCGCGGCAGCAAATAGGTATTTTCCACCGTGCACCCTCCCGCCGCTACCCCCCTCCCTTCACCCACCGCGGCTGCTACCGCCGTAAATCCTAACTTCATCCGACGATCCGTCCTGTCGACGTAGCGATCAAGGGAAGTTTCTCTTTTGGGCAGTGTACCTCCGAGAACCCCCTCCGATATATATGTATCCATATATACATACATGCGGATATACATATATCCAGGTACTCTCTCATTAACTGCATAATTAACCTTCTCTCGCGTCGCAGCGCAGCGCGTTAGATCAAATTGTGGGGGGGGGAAGGGAGGATAATCGGGTGGCTCGATGGCGGCGTTCCGCGCGCACTCGCGCGACCGTGCGCAGCCGCTAGCACGGCACGCATCCCGCGCGATCACGCGCGCACGCACCCCGACACACGCGCATCTACATACCTACACGCGCGGCGCCCACGCATCCCCGGCGTATAGCTTCCTCACGAGAAGCTTCGCCCGGCGAAGCTAACCAACAACCTAATAACCTCGCCTTGGCTGGCGATTGACGCGCGCTTGTACCGGCTAATTATCAACAACAATCGATAATGGTACCCTCCCTTCCCCTCCCCGTCCACGAGAATGCCGACGCTACCATCCCGCCGCACTGCTCCCCTCTTTGCCCTCATTCTCCTTCCGATCCTTTCTCCTTCGTGATCCTCCCACGCTATATCTCCTTCGATATTTGAAGATTAGTCTATTCCAAGTCCTGGTCTCCTTTTTTTTCTTCAGGGACGAGTCTATATGGAAGCTAACGAATCATAAACCAGCGAACCTCAGCTAGCAAACGGCTGCACTGCTGCGAGATAATTTTGTATAAAAATATTTGTCGATTTTTTGAGAGGAATCTTGCTTAGAAACTATTAGTCCAAATATCAATAATTTCAGATTCGGAAACATCATCAATCGCTTCTTCTCCATTTGGTGGAGATTTCTAGTATACTCTCTAAATCTGAATCAGTGCAAAGTATGCCACTAAGTTCACTGAGCACAGTGAATAGTCACTGATCTGGCATACTTTGCACTGATTCAGATTTAGAGAGTAAAGAAATGTTGTAAGTGTTGAAAATTTTTTTAGATTTTAGTGATTTTCCATCAGAGAAACAATGTTCACTACTTTTTATATTTTTATTTGATTAATAAGGTAAGGGCTCAGACACAATGAGAGGAATAAGGAA
>NJRP01000144.1:398564-409756 GCA_003063835.1 Aphaenogaster floridana | reverse complement strand
CTGCCATACATAGTAATTTTTAATATAAAATTTTCTCCGTGCACCCGCAGAAATTTCAAATCTTGGAAAGCTTTGAAAGGCATTCGACGCATTCACTCTTGGAAAGTTATAAATTAAATTATAAAAAAATATATGGAGAAATTGGGAATATTTGCCTTTCAAGGCTTCTCGAATCTCGAAGTAGAAAGTCGAAGAGAGAATGGGAGAAATGAAGAGCGTACGATACTTGAATAAACATGTAACGTAAATGGGTGTACATATCGATTCGTATTGTGAACGCGCTTATTGCAAAATGTAGATGTTGCATTTTAAGTTGCAGTTGTACGTTGATAAGTGCGGGTAGGTCGTATATCAGAGCCTGCGATCAGATTAGCGTCAATTTAGCGGTAAAAGCCAGGTCGTAAATATTTCCTACAAACTCGAATCAGATGAAGCGGGGTAATGCACGTAGCCACACGCGCAATAAGTAATGAAATTGTGATAACGCGAGTCATGCCAGCGAAGAGAAATATATGAACTTTTCAAATGGGAAAGGTGAAATAACAAAATATTTATTTATTTGCAAGATATTGTTTCGGCAGTGTCCCGGATACCGCATTCGAGCGTAATTTATTACTCGTCTGTTCGATACTAATTGATGCCAACAATTGGCGTGACAGTAGCTTCACGCACTTGTCGAAGAATCCCATAATTTAATCGCTAGATTAATCATTCACTTCGCAAAGAAGCTATTTATTTTCTTGCACTGCAAGTACGTACTTCACGTTAATTTTTTTAAAATTAAAATGATAAATAATTTCTTTTTTCAAATATTGATCGAATTTCTCTAGACGAGTCAGCTTTGCCGCGCGGATCATTTTGCAAAATTAATTATTTACTGCGAATAAATAGCACGTTCGAGATTGCTGCAGATAATTTGTCGTGGTAGTTTATCGTAATTAGCATGGATATTATCAGTCGCGCGCACGATTAATTGTGGCTCCGTTCTCGGAAAGATGACTTGGTATCGGGAATTGAATTAGACGGAATAATTGTGAAGCTTGCGAGGCAGATGATGAAATTATGAAGCGGAAAGTTAACGACGTTAGCGCGGCGTTAAAAGGAATTAGACAATCGCTGGGGAACTCATAACACGACGAAGAATTAATTCGAAGTGTGTTAACGTCGCTGTTCACATATGTCGCGGGATTGATCTCGCGTACTGAAAGCGATTTCACATTTGCTCGACTAATACGTTGTTTAATCGGCTTATCCCGCCATTATCCATCTTACGCTTTCTATCCTTTTCATCGGTCGGGGCAATAAAGCGCAAGTTGCAATATATCTTTCCAATACCGCAATATTAATGATTACGATAAATTACACAGTAAAAGCAGAGAATTATTTCCGAACGGTGAGCACTCCGATTTAAATAAAAAGGAAAGAACTCCTCTCGCGCGTGGCAGTAATACTAAATTAACAGTTGCATCGGTGTAAATATTTTATTATACATTCATCTCTCTCTTCATTTTAAGAACAATAGTTGTATATGGGAATAGCGTGCTGCGTTTACAGAAAATTAAAAAGATATCTATAAAATTTCATTTTAAATGAACGAAAATACAAGTTGTCGTTATGGGAAAGGTCGTGAGACTATTTATCAAAAACATCTATTTCGAGCTTTATCAGTAAAATTTGCGTCGTCGATTCTATAAAAGACAATATTTCCTAAGTATTTATGCACTGACATATTAGCTATTGCCTGCTATAAATCAGATACAAAAAAAACCAGTTGTAAAGCGCACAGTGCATACGGAGGATAATATGGTAGCATCAATCATCCCGCATCAATAAACCGATCGTTTCACCGTCTAACTTCGACGGTGAATTTATCCTTAACGCGATTTGACTTTATTTCGGGAGACCGGGAGCTAAAACGGGGGACCGATAAATACCAAATTCACAATGTAGCACGGTGACACGTGTACAAATAACGCGTGTCGTGTTCGCGCGCACGTCGCGACAACGGTCATTCGTTATTCCAGCGAGTTAATTTCGATCAATCGCGGCCGCACGGTAGACGACCGATTCCCACCGAGGATAACAGACCTATTAGCCCTGTGTTAAAACTATAAGAGCGATAGAACGAGAAGAAGAAGAAAAAGAAGAAGCGCGAAGAGGAAAGAAGACGAGGCAGGCACGATCCATTAGTAGGCACGTCAATTCACCTCTTAAGAAGCGACTTAAAGCCGCTTCCACCTATCTCTCCTCTCCCCCATTTTTCTCTTTTTTTCTGTCTTCCTCGTGCTCGTCTCGTTTCCCCTGCTCTCCTTCATACTTATTAGTGGCGGCTGGCCCTCGCCTTTTACCTCTTCTTTCTGCCCGTGCGTACGGTATCATAATTAATGATAATTCGATTAGCGGGACAAGATTGGGTCTCGGCTAAGCAGCCTCCGTCTTTTTCTCAGCACATTTCTCTCGCGGTTGGTCCACCTGGCTTCGCCATAATTTCCTTCGAAAACGATCAACGTAAATCCTCGGGAATAAACGCCGACAATTAATCCTACGTCGAACATATTAAGCTTGACAGGCTTATTCAGGCTTGTTATAGTTTGGAATCAGATAAGAATGGCTTTATTCCGTATGCGTTTATTTTCCAATTCGATGTAATTTCTTTTATCGACGTTTTCGACTTCCGATAAGATTACGAGTTATTTGATTTATGAAATTTAATGAAAATTGTTTTCTAAATAGAAATACAATGCTCCCCAAAAAACAAAATAATAAACTTATTATTGATCACAACGCTACATTACGATGTTTGTTAAACCATCCTCATTATATTTTGCAGAATTAAGGATTAATCGCAATTACTACTTTACCAAAATACAAATACAGTAAAATGTATCGCGGTCAATACAAATTTTTTTAGCATAATGCTATTAATCATAAACAAATTGCGAAGTTACGGTAAAGCATCGTGACAATTAATTGTGCTATGATCATTTTAGGGCTTGATGTAAAAATGAACAAGGCTGTGAGCACCGCATCAACCATATCCAGTCTTTTACATGCATTCTTAAATTTTTTGAAGTAAACGGCTCACAAGCGAGCAATTTGCGATCGATTGACACGCAATAGCTCGCGCTATGATATTTATGTCATTGTCGGTCGGAACGGAAACTCTATTGTTATCGAGAGAAACAATATGACGTTTCGTTGAAAATTAAGCATTGCAACACTATCGATCCGCATGCTTCTGGTTGCGGAAACGCGAATGTGACGCTCCGCGATGACGCTAATTTATATCACTTACGGCGATAATATCCGATATAGCTGTTTGCCCATTTTTTTCGCCCGCGCGTCGACCAATAATGGTAGCGCCGGCACAAAATTGTTTTGTCGATTCCGACCCTTCCGCCGAAAGTGTTGCGTCGATAACTCGCGCTCTCGCCCCGCTCGTGTGTGCGCGCACTTTCAGAATGACACGAACGACAGTTCGCGGGCAGCGTAGGCGAGCCGAGACGAAAGTGTCTCGAAACAGGAATTATCGGATATACGTTTCATCGAGCGAGGGGCATGCTCCACCTATAACCGACCCCGAGCGGTCGGTTCGATCGCTCGATTCGGTTTCGACGCTGAATTAGCGTGTCCGCCTAGTTTGGAGAACGCGATCTACGTCGCGATACTAACGATTTTCCAATTATACGCTAACGCGACCGACGAGACGTCCATGTCGAGCGCTCACGTGTGGCGTGGAATCACACGTACACGACAGGTGTAGGATCGGCCTCAGGCACACTGAAAAAAAATTCTTGGTAAACTTGTGAGATGCATTTAGTAATACTTTTTTTTTTGAAGTATTTGATTATTATTGTTGAGTCAACTAAATTATGTACCTAACACTTATTACACGTTTAGTTGAAACTATTTCACCAAGCCGGCTTGGTGACTAAACGTCATAATTTAGTCGGTTCAACTAAACAAAATTTGCTCTTTTATAATTACTACAAATGTTTATAATTAATACAAAATGTTTTGTTATTATTATTATAATCGGTAATAATAATCAAATACTTCAAAAAAAGTATTACTAAATGCATCTCACAAGTTTACCAAGAATTTTTTTTCAGTGCACAGGAAATTGACGCCAAGACCTATGTATATCCTTAGAACGATTGGTCTTTGGACAATATGTTATCCGTGGCCTTCGAGGCTTTATACGTTTTAATAAAATGAAAATAATTATAATTTATGTTCTACACGGGAAGAACGGTTTTGCCGAAGTATCTAAAAATTTAGCTAGATACAAGTCTGAAAATAATTATAAGACGCTCTTTCAAACTTGATGATAATGCAAAAAACTTTAACATTCTAGCAATTGAGCATCCAATATAATTGTACATATTTTGATGATCCAACATAATTATTTTTAGATTCGTATCTAGCTAAATTTTTAAATACTTCAGCAAAACAGTTCTTTCTAAGTAATGTTGTCAGGCTCATTATTAATGAAATTAATTTTAACTTTATTTATACCTTGTCGTTTAGAATATCTAAGATTCTATCGACAGATAATCATCTCGTTATAATTTAAAAAGATAAATGTATTTGTATAATTTTATTTTCCTCATTTTTAATTTACACGGAGAAAGAACGGTTTTGCTGAAGTATTTAAAAAATTGGCCAGATTTAAAAATAATTTTATTAGACCAAAAGTAACTATGTAGGACGCTCAAACATAATAATAATACTGCAAAAAATTTTTATATTTTAGCAACTATTTTGGGTCGTCCTACACAATTATTTTAATAGTCCAACGAAATTATTTTGAGATCTGTATCTGGTCAAATTTTTAGATATTTCAGCAAAACCATTCTTTTCGTGTAATTAGTTAATAAAAGACATTTGTCTTCTCTCTTTCCTTTCTCTCTTTCCATACAGCTGATTATTTATTATCACTATTAAATGGAATAGTAATAACAAAATACATAGGATCTCACTACATTTATAAGTCGGATTTGAATGTATTAATCATTGATCTCGATGATTAATATCTGCGACCACTTGTCTTCGCAGACATGTAGTCCATTAATCATCGATGTATAGATCATGGACGTACGGTGAAGTGGTACAAATATAAATTATTTCGACAAAACAGAAATAAAGCAGTGGCTCCGTTGTTAAAATAAATCTTCACCGGTTGCGAAAAATGCAGCGTAAATTTAATAATGCGGTGCATAAAATGTCTCGTGAGAAGGCAAAGAAGTAGTGTGCGGTAAATTGATTTCATCAGTACGATGGAAAATCACGCAACGAACATAATTATTATCTAGATCTACACATACCTATCTATACCATTACACGTTAATTTCATCGGGTTACAACTTTCATCAATTGTAAGTGTGTACGTATATAAGTGCCATGTTACAATTTTGTTTTATTTGGCTCGAGAAAATGACGTGTGGCTATTAACATTTCTTTTTCGCTCTTGCGCCTGTTAGAAGACCAGTCGGTGTGGAAGTACTTCAAGCTCACCAAGAAGAAACTGTAAAACTCTCTAAATGGAGAAAACTCTTCTAGTTTTATATTGCATGTGAGATAAAATGTGGCACAAGTGCTTAGCTTGAATAAAGCAGCGCAATAATTTTCCAATGTTAAGATCAATAACTGTCGTTTTACAATAATATTCTAATAATCATTTAATTTTCATTGCTTTGTGATAAATTGATAATCGCTATTAATTTCATTATCGAACGATTATTGCATCGCGCCACTTATTCGAGCGTCCAAATTATTCGCGTGATTCTATTACGCACGCTTCTCAATTATTTTTCTTAAATTTCGTCCTCTCTCGGGATAGAGGGCATGTACATCGATCAAACGCGACCCCAGCGATAATTAATCGAAACTCGATCAAACTGCATTACTGGCCGTAACGCAGCTGCCAGACAGGATAGCAAAGCGAACTCGCGGCGCTTGATCGTGTCTGTCCGGCAGGATGCAAGATTCAACAGACGGACAGTGGAACGGTTTAGTCTGCTAATCGAATTAGTCCGTAAATGCGAAAAAATGATCGGACCCCGTGGAAAACTAACACGCGGCCGTCGGTCGAAATTTAGTTAGGTTTTCTATCAATTACGCTATTAGCGCGCTATTGATTTTTCGTTTTGGGGCAGTGATACCACAAGTTTATATCTGAACACATTCGACTGTGAACGTTACTTCGAAGCATTTATTCTTAAATGCACCCAAAATTGAGCAATTTACCGAGATCTTATAAATTTAAAAGAAATTAAATACCAACGATTTAAGTAATAATTAATAAACAGATTGTAAACTGTTTAATACATTTTTAATTAATAGTCGAACACGATAATGGATGGGTGATTAATGATGTGATGGCGACTAATAAACCGTAGACGGATAGTAGCGAAGGAGAGTAATTGGATGGGACGGACGACCAAAGCTGCATCGTTAATGGATTTTGAAAGCATTCGTAATGGATTTCAGTAGCGTAAGGTGTTTTGTAATTTAGAAATCGATGCTTTGCATGCCTCGCGAGGAGAAGGACTTGGGAAGCTAATATGAGGAGTAACGTCTGCGTGGATCAATCCGACGGCGCGAGAAAGCAACGAGATCTCTTGCGTCGCGTTATTTCGAGAATTTTAGCAGAGAAACTGCTAAGAAAAAGCTGTATTTCTGTATTTGTATTACATCAGCTGAGCTATACGTATCGCAAATATATATACAGCATAACGCTAATTTCGTCTTGAACAAATTCGTTTTCGACAAATCATAAGGATGTTTTTAATATATCGCTGTTCCAGTTTAAATATTGTTCAGTTCTTCGTGAAATTTTGAAATATTAAACGTCGGAATACCAAAAAAAGAAGCCACTACTATTTTTTTAATTTAGACGGCGGAAAATAAAAATTTAAATCAGATCCTTAATTTCAATTCCCTTGTAAGTTCAAGATCATTCCTGAGAAAATATAAAAATAAATTCAAACCCTGTGAATATTATTAATATTATATAATGAGATTATACGGGAAATAAATTGATACCGGTATTTTCCTGCGTGTCGCGACTGGTGTCCTCCATTTCCTGATGAGTTCTTTTATGGCTGGCCAATCCGAGGATCGCGTCGATGCTGTGTCGCGGCGTGCTGCTGGCCGGTTTCGGTAAAACAATATCTTGACTGTTCTGCGAGGCTGTATCGACTAGTTGCTGAGAATCCATTGTCGGAAACTCGTTTCGACGGACTCTACCCGGGGACTGCTTCGAGTTGGGTCACCACCCTCGCAGGTTAAAGGTCTCGCGAGTGACTCCGCAGATACACTAAAGCTCGACGATCGCACGACAAAACTCTTTGGCACACGTGTCCCTCACCGTGAAGTGCATTTCGAACAACATCACGCACTGCTTGAGAGATTTGTCAGTTTCGGGGCAACGTTTGTAAAACTTAGGTACCTTTGAACATCTGATTTCCTACAGATCTAAAATCTTCGTTATTGCGGAGTTGGCCGGAGCGTTTGGCCCGTGTCAATCGATTAACAAGATCATGTCATCGGCTCGAACAACCGCGGGACTAATTCGATTCACCCCAGTGTTCGATCTCTCTCGCAAGATTGGACGAACATTCAATATACGGAGTTAAATTTCATAATGAATTTCGGTAGTCACATGTCACCTCTTCACGAATCATGGCATAGATCATGGCACTTTCATCAACATTTTCTGTCGACACGGAACTGATCTGTCTCTTCTAACAATCATTCAGACAACAATAAGACAACGGGTGTTCTTTCAACGAAATTTTCCCAAATGTTCATCACCAGTACAAGTTGGTTCTCAAGAATGATGCTTTTTGTTTACTAACACCACGTTATCGTCCAAGATCCGAGTCTTTTAACGGTTCCTTGAATGATCTGCATCCACAGCGATCACCTACTTAGCTCAGGAAAAGTGAAATCGATTACGGGAGGGAACGTATCCTCCAGTTTCTCGGTAGGACGTTCGACTTCGTCCTCGCTCATTCACTTTCGCAGGCGCCAGATGGCTAGATGGAATCTTTCCCGTAAGGTCGAAGCTCTTGAGCGTGCGTCGTGTCAACGAGGACTAGCCGGCCGTCGTCTACCGGGGTGGCCTTTGTTGCAGCTGTACACAACTACTCCCGAAGACTATCCGCCGGTGAAAGAGGTGGTCCGGGCATGAGCCGCGCGGAGGCGTGGCCTGGATCGACGAATCGGCGACGCCGTTCGTCGGATTTGCGACCAATCGCGGCTGGGATCCGGGAACATGGCGAGATCAGTGGTGCTCAACCGACGGGTTTTAGTGGTAACCCTCTCTCTCGGACGGGGTAGCCGCAGGGGTTGAGGAGGGCGGACGGGCTCCCATGACGCCGTACGCGCGTCTCGTCCCCCACCAGCGTGTACGTGTGAGCGTCACGAGGGATGCTGCTGTGTGCGCGCGTGTTCCTACGTGTGTACGAGCGAGTACGTGTAAGGGACGAACACAGGGCGAGCGGAGTCCGCGCGCACACGCGCACCGCGAAGGGGTGGTTCACCTAAACAGAGGTGGATGGTACACACACGCGGCCGGAGTGGGTTGATTCTTGCGGCGGATTCTGGCATCCCCTGTAATTGCCAGAAATGAGGTAAAGCTTACCGCTTACGCCAAGCCTCCTACGCTTCTGGATGCCCCGCGGATCCGCGGGACCTTACGGGCGCCGCTTTTGTTTGCGATTCACCTATGCACCTGCTTGCGTCGAGACGATCGTTTCGGCGCGTACAGCGCGCGACTCGTTTCTGTTCCCCGATTAAAACTGATGTAAATTTGATGAATTTCACTTCCGATGTTGGCGCATGAGAATCAATGTTTATCCGTGACATTAGAAACCCGGGACTTTACCAAAGTTTTCGTGGGTTTTAAAGAAGAGCGCGATTCATCACGTTCGAAATGACTTTTCCGACAGAGCAAAGTATTTATTTCGCAACTGTTTACCGCGGTGAATTAACAAACAAAAATATTATTCCTGCGTGGACATTATTTAAAATTTAGCGCAATACAATAAAATAAAGCCTCGTTTATTTTATTAGCCGCAGTCAAAGTGTTAGTATATTTACGTAATATCATGCATTATATTGATGATCATGCATGTATATTATAACGTTACACGTGCATACAATCCCAACGCCGCTCACGGAAATGTCACGAGTTCAAATAAATTCTCTCGTTTCACGTGTTTAAAAACAAATATCACGTTCGTAGATTCGCAATTATTATCAGAGCCAATGGTATTCTTATCAATTCTACAATCTAACGTCGTTATCGCTTATGAAATTACCTATCAAAGCTAACTCTTGAGCCAATCCGCGGTCACTCTCGATATCGTCGCAAAATCGCTCGTATGATAAGACGGGAATTTATTTTTGGCGAAAACAGTTTTATAGCGTTTTGCAGCGTTTTTTTCTGTTTTACTGTTATTTCCTTCCGCAAACTCCCAAAATTAGCTTCGCGACAAAGAGACGAGAAGTGGACGTTTTCCGGTTACCAGAATGGCGGATCCGGGTTGGGAAATTGTTTCTTTTTTCGAGCGGTGCGACCGGCCGAAAACCGTGCGCACAAAACGAATCCCCGTTTCCCATTCCACGTTCGATTCCGCGTATCGTCGTTACCATTTGGCGTTTTAGCCCGGAGGGAAGTGTACGCCCACAAAACCGCGCCACAAAAGATATCCGCCTGTAGCGAAACAGTAGCTACTCAAAATCGATCCGGCTAAATCGAGGCAAATTATACGTTGCGGAGACGAGAGAGAGAGAGAGAGAGAGCGCTCGCTCGCGCGTTTCTCTTCCGTTATAGAAAAGACCCCCGGCGCGCTCGTTTGCGCGCGGCTCCGGGCCACCGTCGCCGAAAATGCGCCACCGCCGTAATCGAATTGTGTGTATATGCGTTGCACCTCGCGAAAAAGAACCACGTTCGACGCGAGAATAAATCACGGCGGCGACGGTATCGATATTGCGTTTACTCATCATTCTCGCGTTTACGATCGCGCGTGACTTCAGAAAAGAAGAATAATTTGGAAAATATGACAACACCCACTGAGCAGATCTGTCATAGCTCTACGTTAGCGATCAATGTTCAGTTGTGCCATCACTAGCACACGCTTTCATAATTTGCAAAATGTAAAAGAATTAAAAATTCCAATCATCTGGGCAGTAAAGATGTCTTTTCTCTCTCTTTCCCTTCTTTCTCTCTCCCTCTCTGTGTCTTCAAGATTGACATTTTTCTCTACTTGTATTTAGTAAACAGCAGTACCTAAGAGAGAAAAAATAATTTGCTTTAACTCGGAATTAGTGATGTGCCGTGTAGTTTACGTCAATTCTTTACGTGATTATTTACGTGTAAAGAATTAATTCTTTACATTGTTATCTTCCACGTAAAAATGTAAAGAATGTAAAGAATTTCGTAATTGGCTGATTTACATTTATAATAAACGAAAACGTTTTTTTAAATAACCTTTATTTAAATTTTCCAAATTAAATACAAGTTTACCATAATAATAATAATAATTTTTTACTCTACTTTAATTCAACATAACATAATAAACCAAATATCACAATTATCCATTGTCAGATGTGAATGAATGAACTTTATTTTATATTCATCAGTTCTATTAGAATCGGTTATTCTAAGAGAGTAGTATATATGTAGAAGTTTTTTTTTACTGTTCAAAGGTCAAACTTTTCATAATTCTTCACATATTTTACATTGTTTACATTCTTTACGTATTTTTTACTCCATATATAAAGAATTAATTCTTTACACGTAAACGCACATTACTGCTCGGAATTATTATAACAAAGTGACTTATGATAATTAAAATCATACACTGTTGGAAAATTTGTGTACTTTTGTGAAAAAATTCGCTGGTTAAAGTTTTTGTGTTAAGTAATCAACACATTCATATGTAAATTTGACACATGTCTGCTTTGTTAATTGAATTTAACAAATATAAAATGTAAAATTATTAAAATGATTTTAAAAAATATGTTAAAGTAATACAATTTGCACGTATTTATTAAATGTGTTAAAATTGACAGAAAAAGAGTGTTGATTTTACTCTATAATAGAAGTGGGGATGACTGCGTGTTACTTATTACCATTCTTATATGAAAAGAACATTTCTTATATGTTAATTTCATCATAA
>NJRP01000144.1:285426-398289 GCA_003063835.1 Aphaenogaster floridana | reverse complement strand
GACCGTTTGAGACATGTGATTTATGTTAAATTTAACACAAATTTTCCAACTGTGTAGTGTAACTTTAAACATGATGAACGTATCAAAATTCTTTGTTTTTTCAAGTTATATGTCTTTTTAAATCGTAGTTTCGCTGTAAAAAACTAAGAACTAAATTTGTTATCAATACCGATATAAAAATAACGTTTTTTAAACAATGTTTTTTCGAAAATCGAGCATAGATGAAACAGACAGGAAAAAATCGACAAGTGAGATCAGTTTAATTAATTGCAACGATACGTCTATTCAGCTCGCGTTTCGAAGATTGCGCAAAGGCGACATTCCCACGTGCTTTCTTGGGCGCGTATTGTGTTCGCACACGGGCGCGAATATCCCGCGAACAATTTCGACAATGCCATTTTCATCGGCGCTCAATCTCCGCTACGAATCTGGCTCGCGGCACCCTCGTGAGGCCGGTCAGGCGGGCGAGAGGAAAGCTTTTAGGTCCCGCAGAAATCAGATCACGAGTTGCATTTAACCGGATCCCACTTACCGCGATAAATATCTCGACGGAGGAGCGAGGGATCGGGATTGGCCCGTGTTAGATCGGCGCGTTTATTCCGTTGTGTCCCGGCGCCCCGCTTCCCCCCGGTGCACTTAGTTCTAGTTTTAGCTAATTTTCCAGACAAAGAAAGACAGGGATCTCCCGGTGAACTCTTAAGAGGTAAGCTCCGAGATAAAGCCAGGTAGCTGCTCCCGTCCGTTAAACGTTTCGACTTAAGTGAAGGACTGACGGCTGGCTAACGATTTTTTTTAGAAGAAACGGGAGCTGCGGCGCGTATAATTTCACGTTACGGAGAGATACGGAAGGCTTCCAATTATTGGGATCTGAAGAGCAAATGTTTTTAATGTTTTGAGGATGAATGTAATAAAGGAAAACCCCGATACCATTTAACTATATATGAACATTAGATTAATGAATTTTATATTTTAACATTATATTAAAACTTTAAGAACAATATGTCCGCATAATTTACTATTATACACTCTGAATATATTAATGATTTTTCTTTAGCATATATGTCTTTTTCAGAGATAATTAAAAAAATGGAAAATGTTAGAAAGTTATAATAATTTGGCAAAAATAACGGATATATAAATTTATTAATAAAAAAATATATTTATTTAATAAAAGACATTGTTTAAATAAGGTTGGAAGATTAACGTAAGGATAAATTTTGGTAAGATTAACGTTTTCCATATGAATCATAATTTAATTTTATTGAAGAAAATTAATAAGTACACGGAAAAAAAAGAATGATTGTGCCAACCAGAATCTGGTTGGCATAAACATTCTTTTTTTTTCCGTGTATAAATATAAATTTTTCTATAATCGCATAACACTTGTTTGAATCTTTTTTGTAAACTGCTCGGCAATTATCGAGCAATTAAGTCATGATTACTTGATATCTTTATACCGTCGAAAGAGATCTCGTCTGCATGAATACGCTGCATTCTTCAGAATAAAGGACACTCGACACCACGTCAAAGCGACGTTTCAAATTGTATAAAAACTCGCTATTCTCCTCCTATCATCCTCGGTCCATCGGGAGCGGATCGTACCAAAATTACCGTAAATTCGGCTTCTGTGTATCGAGATTTTCCCATTTGATACTCCTCGACTATGTCATTGTGGCGTGTCTTCAGATCCGCCATCGGCTCCTCTCGGTCGTTCACAATGGCGCGTGTCCGGCCGTCGAAAGGAGCAACGTCGTGGCCTTCGAATGCACGCTCCTTTCCGAACTGTTTGCAAATCTGACGCGAGCGCTCGAAGCGACGAGCCACAAAGGAAGGACCGCTCTTCGTGTTCATTCTTGAACTACCGCGAGTGCAGCTGTCCACACGGATCCGCGATGATCGAGATAAGTCTAATTTCGTTTCGACGGCTCAAGCCCGAAAATCCGCTCCAATTTTCTCTCTTAAGATCTTTCTTTCCTGCCCGCCCTCTCCGCCTCCCTCTCACCGCCACCTCTTTCTCTCGTAAAGACTCTCCTCGAAGGTGCGAATCGAGACGGAACGTGGAATAAAAGACGAGAGACTCCGGGGGTGCAGCTCCGTTTCTGATGCCGAGCCCCACCGCGGAATTTACGGATCTTGTCGATTCGACACGAGAGCTTGTTTGGTAGGCCACGGTAGCCGTTTTCGCTTCCATTATAAAAGCGGTCAGACGGATTTCACGACAGGTTTTGGGAAAACTCGCAGCGGGTGGCGCTCTTTGAGGTCGGATCTGCGGATTACTACCGCCTAATCCGTTGTGTACAACGGGCGCACAAGTGAGGTGCACGCTGCGCGAAGGTCTACACATTGGCTCGTGCACAGCCTCACTTTTGAGAGAGGGAGATAGATAGAAAGAGAAAGAGAGAGAAGAAGCGGATGCTTCCCCGAAGCGAGTTGTCTCGAGAGAGATTTCCCGAACTGAATAATACGCGACAATTAACGCACGTATCGTACGCGAAAGATTTTAACGTCGGTTCGCTCAGGGTGCTCTCTATTAAGCCAAGTGTCTCGCGGCACGTACCCGCGTTCAATTACCCGAATTTCTATCGGCACAAAGGGAAAATTTTGACGTGCCCGTCTCCCACGCAAAAAAAGGGGCAAAATATCAAATGTCGCGGTGTGACAGGCAGCGTTATTACCAGCCACGGTGAGAACCGCTGGGACTGCATATCCAGAGAGCAAATTACGTTTGCAGCCCACAGGACAGAGCAGCGCATCCTTCTGTCCCTCTCTCTTTGCAGCGCGCATTTGCTTCGTCCGACCTCCGCTTTCCTCTCTCTCTTCCTCTCTCTCTCTCTCTCTCTCTCTTCTTCTCTTCGTCTCTCCAACTTCGCTCGCTCTGCTTTACTCTCGCTGCTTTTCATCCGACCAGCTCTTCCTCCTGCTTCGTTCCTCCCTCCCCCCTTTCTCTCACTCTTCCTCTCTCGTCGACGGTGCATCTCTCTCTCTGGCTAGGTCCCTCCCGCTCCTCCACCGGCGGCTCCGCCGTGGTACTCCAGCTTAATTAACTGTGTATACACTGCAGTCAACTCCTACCGTTGTCTTGCTCCCGCCAATTGGAGCTCGGGCCCGAGTCCTCTCGTGCCTCCACACGCCCGCAACACCGACACACGGGCCGGGGGTATCCTCCGTTTAATTCTCGCGGCATGATTTCATCAAGTCAACCATCTCTGTGCCATCTCGCTCGCTCCTTTTCTCTCTGTTCCTCTCCCCTCCCCTCTCTCTCTCTGTCTCTCTCTCCGTTTTTCTCCTCTCCGTCTCTCATTCGCACAGTAACTTCTCATTTTAGGAGTACCTCACGGCCTTCACAGCCGTGACGAAGATTATCGTTACCGTAACGAGATAATCCAATGTGCAATTTAGCGTCGATTATTCTACATTTTATCGGCTCGCACGTGAATTAATATCTGCGAAACGACAGGATGAATCGCAAGGACGGACTGCAACGATCCAGAAATTTTATTAGCTCTTATACGAATGATGTATACGATTCTCTCATTGGTTAGATCAACGCGGCGATCTTTTGTACGTCGAATTAGCGGAGCTCATGAGTGAGGCGGAGTGTTTGAATTTTCAGTGAGCGCGGGACGTGAATTGGAATTGCGAAATTCATTGAATAAAGCCTCTACATTTCTCATTAGAATCGTCTATGTAGATCAAAGCTTCGTTATTCCCAATTAAACAGTGGCGAATTTGTGGATAAGCGGTCGCGTTTACAATCTCTATTGTGAAAGATTCTCAAAGTCTGTGAAATTATTTTCTTATTTCTTCTCTGAAAATTGCGTTGCGATTGTAACGTTTAACTTTACTTTCTTCGTGAGTGTACGACAGACGAGAGCTAGTTACAGCGTTACGTTAACACCTGCTATAATGAAATGCGATTTTAAAGATATTCAAAATTGGATTACTTCGTAACGGACTTGTGCTCTTGATTCTGCGATTCGTCCTGATTATTGCGGGATGCGTCTTCATTGCGTAATGAGATTGAATGATAAAAAATTCGCGAGCTTAGGTCGTGACCTCGTGGGCCCCGGGCGAGAAAATAGTCCCGCTGTCGCGAGCGAGACGCGATGTACGTGGACAGCTATTTCGGCGCGCCCTGCGCCGAATTGTGCGAAGCAACGCAAAATAAACTCGCGTTAAACGACGTGGAAGCCACCACGTTGCTTCTGCGCTATGCCATCCTGACGCTCCATGAAAGCGCGGTGAAATCTCTTCGACGCCGGCGTCGCTCGCCCACCACCCTGCCCTCGTCGTTTCGTCGCGATGAAGACAGGGAGGACGCGCGGAGGTGGGACGCGCGGGCACGGGAGGGAGGACGATTTGGCGTGTACAAAAAGCACAAAATTAAATTTCGCTCCCCTCGCGCACGCAATATACGAGCCTTGGTTATACGCCGGCCGGGATGGGGGGACGTGAGGTCTCTCCTCTCCAATGGCGTTTAGCGGTACGTTAACTATCATTCGGTCTCGCCCTGGGGCCAATTCGCTAACCCGTGTTTACCGATGCCCAGGGCGCTGTTAAATAAACTACGGGGACCGTGGACCTGGGGTCAGGCAGCCGTACGTGCGATTAAAAGCGTAGCCGTCAAGAGAAAGTAATGCCGGGCGAACGGCGAAGTCGAAGGCTTCAGGATCAGGGGAACGATCGACAGAGACGTTCTGTCGTTTAGGATCGCGATCACCCCAAAACTCAGAATCCATAAAGATAAATTTTCAATTCTCGATTTCTGGACCAGCTCGATGATTTGTTTGAGAAAACGGATGAGTTAAACTGCGAAGAATGTATATAAAAGACTATAGGCCCAGTTTGGGCCCCGAATGAACAGTCATGAGTCATATATTAATCGATAGGGGGGTACTCATAAAGTACGAAACAGAAGGTTTTAATTGCCTAACTGAAGTCTGAACTCTAGAGGTATCGCCGTTATAAGAACAAAATACGAATTTCTCTGACATGACGGCATAGATGGCGTCTAGCCGGGTTGATGAACTGTACCAACAAGTACATTCTAGACATATTATTTCAATGTCTTTGGTCAACAATCCGTTACTGCCGTCACCGCGGGGAGATGCCCTGAACGCAGAGAAATCGGACAAGACCAGTGGTACATGGTCTATGATCTATGGTCATAATAGCGAACTTTGGGCAGCTCTAGCACTCAGGGGACTCGTTACAAGGTTGTGCCCATGGAACTTTTTAATCCTCTTTTGATGCCCTACAATTCTAGCCATGCGTCTCATTGCTGTTCACCGGGGGCCCAATTTTTCATATAAAACTGGGCATAGTCCTTTGCCAAATTAATTAATAAAAGGGAAGAATGTGTCCACGTGATAAATATAATTAAATAAGTATTTCTTTATTACGATCTATGTTATTTGTAGCAACCAGATATGAGAAATAAGATATAATTATAAGAACGCGGGGGTAAGAAATGTAGACGCTAGTAAAGCTGTTGGACATAAAGAATGTCTACTCGCGCGTATAGACGTTATCAGATTTAAAATCGATTGCAACAAGCCTTTATCTTAAAATCGGATCGCTCTGCAGATGGACACCACCCTTGCTTCCTGCTGCGTACATATGCCCAGGATACATGGCAGAACTAGGTGAGGCGTGTGTTGGAAGTTGCGACGTATTTATCTCTGTTGGATACCT
The DNA here is from genome assembly GCA_003063835.1 of Aphaenogaster floridana. Lineage (NCBI taxonomy): Eukaryota > Metazoa > Arthropoda > Insecta > Hymenoptera > Formicidae > Aphaenogaster > Aphaenogaster floridana. Next base: position 392,595 of record NJRP01000144.1, on the reverse strand, counting down.
TTGTAGCCGATACGGGAGTACCCTTTCGGGCCATGTGTTCCGTTTACTAACTTTCCTCTCGCTCTCTCTTTAGCTACAGAAGTTGCCAATAACATACTGATTTAAATAATGCGCTCGCAAATATTAAACATGTATCGATAATAAGAAATACTTATCGTAAAATTTTTGTCAAATTAATGTACAAATTTTCTCTCATTTTTCTTTCTCAAACGCCTGAATAATTCGTAAGTAAAATATATTCCAGATATCTAAAAAATCTCAACTAAAATGTAATATATTTACGTCGCATTATCAAATAAATATTAAAGTATAATTTAATATAAAATATCAGATGTTTAATATTATTATGTCACATAGTTTTTACTATTTCACATTATACTTATATACACCAATTTATAATAATAAAAATTTATATTTCAACGGCATGTTATATGTTGCAGATACTGTTTTGCAATATCGAGTATTATGCGACAGCTAACTAATAATTTCAAGTTGATGACTTCAACGAGGACCAACGTTTCTTCCTCAAATGACTCCTGCCTCTCAACCAAGTGTGAAAACTTCACACCGCGGTTAGTAGTTGCTCCATCTTTTCCTTTTTCTCCCCGTCGTCGCCGAGGACTCCCACCTTAAAACCCCTTATCCAGGATACGTGGTGCATGGCTGACTCAAATCCCGGCGCAGTTGTGTATCGGGATTCGCGGAAGGCGCGGTAAGACGAGGTGAGACGAGCAAGCGAGCGAGCGAGCGAGCGAGCGAACAGACGAGCGGGCGAGCGCCCTACGCCAGCCATGTTTGCGGGTTTATAAATTGGGTTCGGCGCTGGGGATTTTTCTATTAGGACAAAATTGGTTCTTTCAACCGCCACCAGAGCGGTCGGCCCTCCCCCGATCCCTCCCTTCCATCGATCCATACTCTTCCATACTCACCGCGACTCGTCGATCCTCCCTCTTTTTCCCTCTTTCTCGCCCTCTCTCCCTCGCCCCGTTCCTCCTTTTCTTCTCTCTTTCCCGATCCCGAGCACTTCCATCTTCGTCCTCCCTGTCACGTCCTCTTCGTCTCTTTTGCGCGACCGAGAACCAGGGGGATGATGGGTGATTTGCCAGGGGCTGGTGCACCGGTCCGGGAGAAGGGCAGGATACGCGGGAGGGCAGGACGCGCCACGGGGGAGGGATGCTCGTGGCAGCTCTCAAAAGTCGATATTTCCGTCACCGGTGTTATCGATGTTTCCTACATTCTGTGTCCAGCGTCACCATAAACGAGGTTACCGATCAAAGTGGCGCCGGCGTCGTCGCCATGGCGTTTCTCTCTTATAGGTGAGCGCGGATGTTGTTACAGCGGCGACTTCGTTCGTCGGAATTGGGATAACACATGGATTATGTTATCTGACGATGGTTTTATGTTATCGGAACTAATTGTTGCGCTAAAACGCAAATGTAATTTTGAAGCGCGTCACCATACACACATTAGAGGTTCCTGTTTGCTGCTCTGCATTAAACACGCACGCACGATCAATGTTAAATCGTAAAACAGTTAATCCATCCGATATCGACATTTTATTTAAATATGAAAAAAATATTTAAGATTTTGATTGGTTTTTTGAGTTATAACATTACAGAAAAAGTCACAATTGACTTGCAATCTTGTCGCGAGAAATATAAATAGTAAATAAGAAATGTAGCGACTATGCCAATTAGAAGCGAGCGTTATGACGCATGGAACGAGCTGTCTTGCAATTGTAATATAAACACGGACACGCGTCAAGTGTACATAATTGGTACTCTCGCGATTTTGTCAGACCTGTCGACGCGAAGGAATTTAGAATCGTAGCAGCTTAACAACGTGTCTCGTTAATTTCGCCGCTCGCACTTAGCGCGAGCAGTTTCCAATAAGAAAATTTAATTAACCACGCACTTCGCTCGGGCAGGAATTAATTAGATCTCGTCGTGCAATTAATGGGACGCGATTGTTCGCGATACTCGGGCTTAAGTGACGCCTGCCACTATCCCTCTCTGTCCTCCTCGCTCGTCCCGGGTTCTAATTAGCCATCGCCATTTTTCCATCGGGCGCCCCATTATCGGCCATTGAGGCAAGAGCGAGCGGGGCAAGCCGGAATAGAAGTTTAATGAAGTTTACCGCGGCAACGAGATGATTTCACGAATACCCCCGAAATGGGAACACACCCATTTCGCGATGTCATAAACCCGATGTGACGTGCAACGACGGCCGAATCGACCGCATTTATCTCCGTAATCGGTAAAACGATTGGCGGGTCTCCGCGTAAATCACGCTCGTGTTTTCTCGAAACGATTCTTCCCAGGTAGCATTTTGCGAGCGGGTAATAACGATTCTGGTAATAGCGGTCGTCGCGGTTCCATTTGCTTCTCGTCGCGAAATTTGCGTTTGCAATTTTATCACACCGACGTTACATTTTTGCATAATTCCATGTCTTTACATGTATATCTCCTCTCATGCTGAATATCGCATTTACCTTGCATTCCTATCGCATATAAACCATACTACGATTAATTAATAACAAATTATTGCATTTAAAATTTTTAACAATACAAAAATTTTGATTTTATTCTAAAATTTATATTTCCGTGAAATATGAATTGTAAACTATTATGAAATTATTATTATAGAGTTATTATAGATTAGTATTGTGTATATATATAATATATATACACAATGCTTTAAACTCTTGTAAAAAAGAAAGAGAAAGGAAACGCTGCACACATTCAAAAGTTGTAATTCTGTAACAACTGTAAATAAGTATAAGGAGGCAAAGAGAGCATAAATGAAGAAATAGCAATCACAAATTCGCAACAAAGTTAAAGCTGAACAAGCAGAACGGTAATAACAAAGTCAATCTATAATAGAAGGTAGCGTGAGGAGAAGCGAAAGAGAAGATATTCCATTTCATTCTATTGAGGAAAATATCTATTAATTCGCTCGGAACTCGATAAGCTTCTGTAATCTCGAAAAGTTGGATCACTGATTTTTCCGCGTCCTTCGATGCCCATGCTGCTCTTTGTTCTCAATGGGGCGAGCGTAATGCGCGCGATATGCGACAGGCAGACTAAACGAAAGCGAGCGATTGCGAGCTCTCCCAGGGTGAAATTATTCGATTTGTTGCGACAGCGCAGCACGAGATGTACATACGCGGTAGTATATACGTCCCGCGTTGACGAGCGGAGGGCCCGCCATAAGAGGGCGACGCGGCTTGGTCATTTGGCTTGACTTCATAAGTCATTAGAATCAGCCCCGAAACGAGTCGTTTGCAGCAAAACACCCAGTACGCGCACGGAAAGTTACATATGCGTATAGGGTGCCCCGGATAAACGGATCAAATTCCGATGAGAGACAATTCAAGGTCCATTACACGCTTCCGTTTTTTATATTAGCTGTTTTTGTAAACACATTGAGATTCTATTTTTAAAAATGATCTCTCGAGAGATTACGCGAAGCATAAAGGCCGCTGACTTTTGTCTCTCAAATATCAAAATTTGCGATAAATTATGCGATAAGTTATGCTTCAGCTACCTGTAAGTTAAAAAATATCGACGTCTTTTGATATTTTAATTAAACAAATGTTTAACTGCAATTTGGTGGTAAAGAAGCTGTATTTAAAGCATCATTTGGAAGTTCCGGGACACCTTGTACAACTGGCGGACTTTAGGCAGGAGAGGAACGCGGGGTTCGCCTAACCAAATTACATCAATCCCATTTCACATCGTTTTGACATGGCAATTGAATTGAGTCTCGCGCAACTGTTGTGTTTTTGGTCGTGCGGAGAAGAGGCTGCGAGGATGACGGGGGTTGCCGGAGTGGGAAAAAGAGAAAGAAGCGATAGACGTGATGTCGATTCTTAATAAAGTGCAACTAATGATCGGACACACGGATATATGTCTCTTTGTTTGTCTTTATTGCATATTAAATTAAATTAAATAATGTGGTAAAATGCTCGCAATAATTCAAGGTTTAAATGACAAACAGTAAATTTTAGAAGAATATATATATATATATAAATTTTTTTGATATATTTGAAATGTTAATAAATATTTATCCAGAATTTCTGAATTTATCTAAGAGAACATGTTTGGTATAGTTCTCATATGTATCTTTTATATATAGGGTAAGGTTGCTTAACTCGTACTGCTGCCTAAAGGCCCCCGCACAGACTTTTGCATAACGCATAAGGAAATCAGCCAATCAGAATCCTTTATTTTCATCCCAAGATGGCTGATTTCATCCTAAGATTGGCTGATTACCTTATGCATTACGCGTTATGCGTTATGCAAAAGTCTGTGCGGGGGCCTTAAGTCGTACCCCTTAAATATCTGAGCATGCATAGTGACAGCAGCGCCTTTAATGGTTTTAAAATGCACTAGCCAGCCGCCACATTGGTAAACATTGAGTGGCATGTAGCCGGCGTGCTCGTTAGAATGATTTCTAGGTGTAAGGATTATTACATTTAAATAGGAAGAATTTTATATCATTTCTTTTAAGTACGACTATAAAACGTCGGCGACATACCAAAAAATAATTTGATTTGATCTCACTTACCTAGGTATAAGGATTATTACATTTAAATAAGAATAATTTTATATCATTTCTTCTAAGTATGATTTAGGCTACAGGTGGTACGATTTGGGGGAAACCGGTTCCTTTAGTCGTACCGAAGGTACCATTTACAAAATTTGTTAAATTAATATAAAAGATACAGATATTCCTATGTTTGTTGTAACAAATTGAAACTTTGTTAATTATAGTTACAGATAATACACATGCTTTTGATTTAATTAATCTACCCTTCAATCTATAGTCATTTCTCCTTACGGGGTACGACTTAAGCAATCTTACTCTATGTAAGTTTTGGGAATATTACTGGACTATATAGCATACAATTTTGCAATAATTATTACGTTATGTTATATAAAATTTTTGTTACAATCGTCAACTCGAGCGTATCATACCAGAAATAAAAATTTGACAAAGAAACTTACTACGGTTTCCGTGTGCCTTTGCTACAGGTCTAAGCATCGCGCATCTTTCCTTCCTTCCTTCCTTCCTTCCGCACCCTCGGAAGGGAACGACGAATAACGGCGTGCGAGGGCGAATGGTATTCGAGTATTCACCCCGGGCTTCCCCCGGCTGTTACGGAGGGGGCGGCCGGTTCGGTGGATAATGGTGGCGCGAGGCAAGTGCCTTAACTTTTCCTTATCGAAAATAAGTCGTTAGCCGGCCTTTCATCTTTAAACGAGTTTTCGCGGCGCGCTGAGTTTTTACCCGACCTGAACCCTCCGTCTCTCCCTTCTCCATGCCCGTTCCTCAGCGTGCCGACCCTCCTGTCGGCACTTTCGCGCACGTTGCCTCGGTTTAAGGGATTTTTCAATTTCGCCACGGCAAGCTAATTTAATTTCTGGCTGTGGCCTGCGCACCGTAAAGAGGCGGTTATTATACGCGACGTTTGCTCCGGGCCAGCATGGCCGATTGTTTTTCTCTTCCTTTTTTTTCCTTTTTTTTATCGGCTTAATTGCTGCGGTAAACCTCCTCGGATGGACGGTTACGTAAATTTTCTACCAGAGAGCAGAAAATTTAATTTTAATGACGGGTTGGCGGTTTAAATAATACACCGATGTTATTGGAGTAAGCGGTATTGCTACCGACTGATTATTATTTCTATCACGCTTGTCACTTGGACGCATTCAAGCATAAACGTCCAAGCAATGAAAATATCGTAGATGAGATAAATTATATGAGGTATAACAATTGAAAATGCAAATGTGCATGTATATGATAATTTCTGTTGTAAACTCAATTTCTTATGGAAGCGTATTTATATTCGCAATGAAAAAGTCTTTTTCTCGTTTTCCAATTTCTTTTCGTTTCGACATTTATATATATATTTTTTTTGCTGATACGTGACAAATTTTTGCCATGACAAGCACACGCTCGGGGAGATAACGAGAAACATCACAGCGTTATCAGATAAATTAGTAGACAGGTATCAGCAGCTTTTCGCGAATAGCTGGCTTCATCGGCTGTCGTGTCTCAATGAAAGAAAAATACTCTTCTTCTGAGAGAAAATCGAGTTCGAGAGACGGGTAAGCAGGACGTTCCAGGAGCGCGTTGCTTCATTGTTACCGTCGGTTACTATACAGGGGAAGCGAGAAGTAACGGTCCCCTTCCCTTGCCGTTGTTGGTCTCGTGGTGTGGCTTAGAGGAGCACAATGCTGCAAAACCGCCGGCAATCCGCTTACAAAGTGACATCTTTACGCAATTACTAGTAATTGGTCGCTCTAGTCGTGCCAAATCCTCGTAAACCTAATTAGGATAAAGAATGCAATCGGAGAACGCTTCAAGGGGAGACTCCTCGGCTCCTTTCGTCGTGTCGCAACGGCGGGAATTCGTTTGCTATGTAAAAATGCGTAAGAACCTGGGAACTTTTTATTACGAATGTGTGTGCTCGAAATTCTTTAGCGTCAACCGTGAATGATGAATATTAGAAGCGGGAAAGTGCCGCGGTTGTGATTACAAATTTGTTTTATATCTCTATTTTATATATACAATATAATATCATATGACATAATATTTTATATGATTTAATATAAAAAATATTATTGATATTACGTGAAGCAAAGTGGAGAAGAAATAGCGAGTATAATTATTACGTTTTGATAACGATTTGATTCGACAGATCTATTATAATTTTAAGATACGATCTTTATATATTTAGGAGTAAATAAATCTTTACCATACAAATACTGCTTTTCATGAATTATTGGGTTTGAGACATTTAAAGAACTATTAAGAAAGTTTTATTACATGAATTACTTGGATACCAGGTACGTTGTAGCGAAACCGACCATGTTTTACATGATGCTTTGAGATATTTGAATGCTGCAGATATATTTGAAGTCGCGTAATCTAGTAATTCCGAGGAAACGAAAACGCAATCGATTTACGTTACGAACGTGATAATCGCGTTATCGAAATCGAGTAATAATCAAATGAAAGCATTTCGCCCCGACCCAGATGAGCGTCTTAACGAAGTTCATCCGAATTATCAGCAATTATCGAGCCTTCAATATAATTCCGTTAGCAACACTGTGAAGTTGGAAAAGGCGCCGCTAAAAGCATTCCCCCGAAAGGTCAAATCAGATTGTTGAACTGTTGACAGAAATCATTTCGAACGCAATTATATAACTTCTCGAAATACGTAGCGATAAATCTTATCGTGAAGATCGCGATTTTGAAATTGCCGATGGACGCAAAACGCGACAGCAGAACTTATACGGTACAACACTAAAATGTTGGGTGTGTTTAACAACTAGTAAAATGAAAGGAAATGATATTCTTTTCTGATTGTACGTACTCAATTGTAATATTTAGAATTTAAACTTAATATTTAAACCCTTCAGCGTCTATCGTATAAATTGGTACAACCTCGAGGGTAGAGATTGCTACGAGTGGCGGCGCGCGTCAATGATTCGCTCGAATAAGAAATCTCGGAACGGGGCGTCTCGTGTCTCCCGAGCTGGTGACAAAATTGCCCTCCTTTGCCCTCCTTTCTTCGAATTCGACGAACAGCAAACGGTGTTACGGCAAAATTGTCACTTATACGCCAACTTCGGAGGAGAGATAAAGAGAAAACGAGGGTGAGGGCAGGAGCCCGGTACGCGGATTGAAACGAATGAGGAGGGAGGGTGGGAGGGTAGGCGGCGACGAGGGGAGCGAGAGGAGAATTTTACCCTATATGCGAGTTACACATGTTGTTGCAAGTCGGGGAGGCACTTCTGGCGGAGGGTCTTTTTCTGAGGCGGCTTACACGGCGCGCCAGAGCCGCCAGGCCACGGAAAACGTCTTTTACTTCTCGAAACGCGACGTGTGGCGACAATTCCATTGTGCATTTCATTCGGTCGGCCGCTTTGAGATACAAGCACGCATACCCTTTGTCCCGGAGCAGCGCGGGGATAAAGCTGGGCGACGGGAGGACGAGAAGGGGGCTGAGGAGGGAGAGTTCTGTATAGGTGCCGGGAGGATTACGAGAGGTGAAAAAGTATTTTGACACCCCGTATAATGGACCGGCCACGGGGCGCACCCAATTAGGTGTCGTTGGGGCGTGAACGTGCGGCGCGGTTGGGAGCACGGAAAAGATACAAGACTGTCTTGTAAGTGGTTTCGCGGGATCAATGGCTATGAAGTTCGGGGCACCCGAAGTTGCCGCGTTGCGAGGATACGATCTTCGCTCGGCTTGGTTTCGACGTAGCTCGAAGGAGCCGTGAGCTTCGCGATTCTTGCAGTGTCCTTTTGAAACATGGTTTTTGTTCCTTCAAGAAGGCGGGCGGAGGGGGGAGGGGGGGGGAGAGGAAGAGGAGCAGAGGAAAACTTGGAGAGAGAAAGACGAGTGTTACGATTCTCACGTAATGGCGGTGTCTGCTCAAATGCGTCGTAGTTTGTTCCATGAAATAAGGCAAGACACAATAAGGATCCTCTAGACGCACACCCCGTAAAAATGGGGCACATTTAGCGAGACTTCAAGGAGAAGAAGTGTCCAATCCAAGATTATTAAAATAATTCTAATAATTATCCAATGCTAGTTAGCGCACCGATTCGATCGGACATTAAACACGGGAGGGTGAGGGAGGGTACGGTGCGCGCGGCGCGAAATTTCGCTCGACCTTTCGTCCGCGAGTATTCTCTCCTGATAATTTCACCCTCCCGGAAATTTCCCCGCTCCGTATAAGACGTAAGACGGTCCGCCAGTCCGCTAGCGGGAAAATAATGAAATTTCATGGATAACTGGTAGGCAATTCATAGTCGCTGAATGATTTCTATTAACGGTAACGAACAGTCGAAGGCGCCGAGAGAGACCACCAGAGAAATTGTAGGAAGGCAATCTCCCGTGAGGAGATGGGCCGTTTTTTCCCGCCGCCGCTACCGCTGCCGTCGTCGCCGCCGTTGACGCTCGTCCCTTCGCCACAGAACGCGATGATCTATTTCCTATCGAACTCATTCCTTTTTTCGCTTCAAGAAACTAATTCACCTACGACGCGATATCTCGCGCCGCCAGATCCCGCCCGGTTAATTCACCCCCGCCGTTCTTCTCCTCCGTTTCACCTGTGAAGCCCGAGAAGGGTTTCAAGCCTACGGTAACAAACGGAACCAGCGTAGGGGGAGGGGAAAGGGGAGCAAGCGGGAGGAGGTGACGAAGGGGTGATTTTAGGTCGGCTAATGTCGTTTCGCTTTTAATGAACTTCTCCGTTCGTTAAGTACGTTTCTCCATCTCCGACTTGCCGCCCGTCGAACGGCACCTCCGACGGAGGTAGAGCGAGAGAAAGAGAGAGAGAGAGAGAGAGAGAGAGAGAGAGAGAGAGAGAGAGAGAGAGAGAGAGAGAGAGAGAGAGAGAGAGGAAGGGAGAGACATTTTCCACTTACGATCGTTTGCGTCCGTCTTTTCCGAACCGGAACTTCGTACCTTCGTGTTGTCCACGCGCGGCGCTTGCGGAATAATCGCAGCGAAGATAAAACTTTATATGATTGTTGCACATGCACTATTTTTAACTTTGCGCTGCAGTTGTTGTTATCTTTAACAAGGATAATAAATGTAAAAATATAAAAGAAATATATTAATAACATGGGCTCTATCTTTGCCATTAATTTAACTCTAAGTATTGCTCTGTTAATTTAGACCATTTTTTCAACGATTTTCTTAGTAATCGCATTATATGTCCAAGAAGATGACGGTGTATTTTCCGATAATCGAAAAACGATTAAAAGAGTTAAACTTACATAGCCAGAGCTGTATCAGCGTGAGTTAACTATTTTTTAAACTTCTTTATATTGCTATGAAAATGTCATTAGCATGAAGATATTAGGGTAAGGTTGCTTAACTCGTAGGTACTGCTGCCTAAGTCGTAAATATCTGGGCATGCCATGCATATAGTGACAGCAGCGCCTTTAATGGTTTTAAAATGCACTAGCTAGTTGCCACATTAGTAAACATTGAGTGGCATGTAGCCGGCGTGCTCGTTAGAATGATTTCACTTAGGTATAAGGATTATTATATTTAAATAGAAAGAATTTTATATCATTTCTTCTAAGTACAACTATAAAACGTCGGCGACCTACCAAAAAATAATTTGATTTAAATATTATAAATTAAATATTATAATACGCTCGTGTTTCTAAACAACAGAATGATCCAATAGAAAGGTCAATTTATGACGAGCAATTATTGGATGGAAAAACAGCAAATTTATTCTTTATTACCTAATATAATTAAACATAGAGACGTTTCGACTTACTTAGTCGTCATCAGTCTATTAGTTAACATAAAGTGTTATTGTAGATACAAAGAAAGATAAAAAAATGTGAAAATTCGATCGCAACATAATTATATGACGGTGTATAATATGATCCGTTGTTAACATAAGTCATATAACCCAGTTCAAACTCAATCCAATATTGAGGAATGTCAACCAAAATTGAAGTTAGTAGATTCTCAACCCTTCAACGTTAGAAGGCGAAAAAAGGTGGAGTCCAAGATATAAAAATACATCCACCTGTCAATAATGTGAATAAAGTATTAAACATTGTGATTTTTGTCAATTGATGTCAAAATTGAGTGTATAGACGTTAAAAATTAAAATTAATTGTAATTAAAGTCAATATTGGAACTTAATTTGATTTGATCTCACTTACCTAAGTATAAGGATTATTACATTTAAATAAGAATAATTTTATATCATTTCTTCTAAGTATGATTTAGGGTGGTACGATTTGGGAAACCGATTCCCTTAGTCGTACCGACGTACCATTTTAAAAATTTGTTAAATTAATATAAAAGATACGGATATTCTCCTACGTTTGTTGTAACAAATTGAAACTTTATTAATTAAAGTTACAGATAATACACATGCTTTTGATTTAATTAATCTACCCTTCAATCTATAGTCATTTTTCCTTACGGGGTACGACTTAAGCAATCTTACCCTATCTTCTTGAAAATATAATGTGAAATAAACAAATGAAATAAAAATGAAATATACTGCCATTGTAATAAGCGCAACTATTTTGTCAAAAATCATAGAAACGTGCCAAATGAAATATATTTATCTATTCTCGTTACATAAATATTATTTATTGTAGTATATTATTTTTATATAAATAACTTTAAATCTCTTTTTGTATATTGATAATATAAGAATTTTGGAGGAGGATAATATACGAAATAATACGCAACGATATTATTTGCGTGACCTACGACGCATTCCGTGCACTTTTGATGTAATTTCTCCGTAATAGCAACTACGTTGAGGCATCTGAGGAACTTTCGCTGCGTCTCAATATTACTCTACCCCACAATATTATTCTACAAGCACCGATTAACTACGTCACGACTACGTCGTTACCTTGTTGTTATAGGCATACCAGCTTGTCGCTTATACAAAATGAAGATAACCTTTGAGCACCCGTATATTAACGCGATTATACTTTATTATTATTTTAATTGTTCTCGAGCATTACTTTTTTGTAACGATAAATCATATGAGCGAAATGTTTGTAAAAAGTCGAATAATGAATAATGACAATGATAATATCTGTAAACGGATACATTCAGAAGTGAAGAGACGGTTGTGGATTCTTTTTAATATTAAAATGGCAATTGAATAAACTAATTCGAAAAAATTGATTTTTAATAGAATAATCAAGGAGCTCTTTGCTTTACGCGAATAAAGTTTGATCGAATAAAGACGAAGATCGACTTTATCGTTTAGATTAAATGAAGCGGAGAAACCGACATTGGCAATCGAAATAGAAAAGAGAGGGAGAGAAAGAGGGATCTGTCGATATCTATTCGATCGCGCGGAAGGAGAGCGCTCTTCCCATCAAGAAATTTTACTTTTTCTCGAACTTAAGATTTGCTCACTATTACAAAGGAATACAAACATCATTGCGTGGAAAAGAGAAAACATTGCAGCCTATTATGTAATAGCTGCGAAAGTAAGCTTTAGTTAAATACGAAAACGGTATTACAAATGGATGTCGGTCGAAGTGCAGTCAAAGGACCAATCCACTTGATTGAGCAATTCAAGACCGCGAATTTCGATTCTTAAATAGGCACTCTCGTAACTTCGGCACGTGTTATTATTTCCGTTTCTCGATTCTCTTGGTTGTTATATCGCACGCTCGTAGCTGTTCTGAGGATATTTGTAGAAAAAGAAAATAAGTAGATTACGCTGCGCTCAAGATAGAATAATGAAAAAGAAAGATCTACTTTGACGCGTAATCAGACGATACTGATGTAGGTTGACTTATACTGATATCACCAAACAGGACGACTTCGATCAATCTTGGCATTTACATATTTGCGCGGATATTATCGACATACATATATAGATTTGTTAAATCTCGCGCAATGCGGTGACAGATTTGAAAGGATTCCAGTGCGATTACGGGAAATGAAATTTTGTTGGGATGAAAAAACAGAGATGAAAAAAGAACGGTATAATTTCAACCGCGGTCAGATTTACATATTTATCCTATAAAATTTGTCTAAATCATAGTCATCCCCGCATATTCCCAGCGTTGGAAAATCAGTTCTTATTAATATACATCACTACCGAGTTTTCATTCTTAATTTTCTTCAATATTAAATTGTTAAATCGTTTGTGTACGTATGTATATGTGCGTGTACCGGTTTTTATTAAAGATATTTATCTAGGTGGCAAACGTTTTTGCACACGAGCCAAAATCTCGTTTTACGTAATTGAAACGCTTACGTGCGGAACACAGATTTTTGTGCGTAAAGAAAGCTGATAACGTTATCCTCGGGCGTGCGATTCATCTTCGTCGGTATCGAAAGGGGCGTGGTATAAACAGTCCGTGATAGTTATGTCGTTATTCGGGCGATAACTTTTTTTATTATTTATAAATAACGTTATTATCCCAAGACCGGATAAAGTTCTCAATCGCCGAAAGAACGTGATAACCAGCAATAAGCGCTGTTATTCTCGCAGTTTCGTGTGAGAAGAAAAGTCGAACTTATTATTCCGGCACTTATCGGCGCTGACGTCTTCCAAGTTCCGTTCAACAAAGGCAGGAAGATCGCGACGGAGCGCGAGAAAAATCGCGTTTATCGCATTCGTCATTCCACTTCGTAAACGCGCTGCGCTCACCGCGTTCGAATTCCTCGCGCGTCTCAAAAAAAAAAATGCGATTCAACAAGTCGCCGCGGTGCCTTATGCTGAAATCGGAGACGCGAATCGAGATGTATTGAGTTGTAAATTAGTATGCCGCTACAACGATTATATGTAAGTCCAGAAATAGTGGCGCAAGGCACACTGGAGTAAAAATTAGTAAATGTAAAATTTTTTGTGCGTGTACATTTTTGTGCACAAGCTTACTTTGTCATTGACGTGCTTCACAAACTTTGCATAATGCATTTTTAGAAATTTCCTTCTTTTAAAATATAAATATATACATATATATATACAAACTATACTAATATTGTTAATGTACAAAAATATTATTAGGGCCGGTATTCATAGTCCATTCTTATTTTAAGTCTTAAGTAACATCTTAAGACGCTAATACGGCTCTGTGATTGGTTTATGGCATCTTAAGATTGTACTTAAGATGGTCTTAAATATAAGAACGGACTATGAATACCGGCCTAAGATATCTGAAGAAACTTACAGAACGAAATGATATAACGCGCGGATGGTTTTGAGAAAGGAGCGATGACCTATTCGAATCGTGCTTGCGAGTTAAAACTATTATTATATACAATAATCTATACAAGACAATCTGACAAATCAGGAATTTACGCTACTTTTTGTTTCTGCTGCTTTAATGCCCGCAAGGCGATACGCGATAGACATGAAAACTTTAAGGCATATAACAAAACTGAGGTCAAGAGCTATCTAAGAGCGAAGACAACATTTTATTCGCATATCAATAATACAATAATATTGAAGACGTTCCTTACAATGCAGTCATCTTTGAGAATAGCGATATTACGCAAAAGATTGCACAAGTAATTTATCGATATTTTTTTAGAGAAAAATTGTAAAAATTGTAAAAATGAGATTACAAATTTAGCTTGTTTTGCGGGACACTTTAACAAAAATAATGACGAATAAAAATGTTTATCAGGGTTGATATCTCATCTTACATGACTGGTTCAAGGTGAATCTATAAAAGACAATAAATTAAACAAGAGAATATTTTGTTAAAATCAAACAAAATTAAAAGAAAAATAATCTTTTCCGTATAATTATTATCTTTGCACAGAGAGATCACTTTTTGAAATATAACAGAAATGAAAGACGTTATTCTTTTGATGAGATTTCTATAATAATCCGCAATCTGGCGGCGAAAATGTTTACGAATTAATGCAGGCTCAGTTTTTGAATTTTCGCTGGCTCAATCGTACCCAAATATTCGACGCCGTTTCGTCATCTGGCTGGATGCTGCTGGTTTGACGTATTGCCGTTATTGGACTTTCCAACGATTTTGCAATTGCCCGATGTCAGTTATTAACGACCGATTACGCGTGCAAACATACGCATATCGCGCGTGTGAATACATATCCACATTCGTGCGTGGCGCGCGCCTGTGATTTGGATAAGTTACATCGCTCTCGTGAATGATAAACATGTGGGAGGAGACAATCGCGAATTTCAATATCAATAATTCTAAATCGTATCAAATTGATTCTTGTTTCATCGGCTGTATATACATTTAATAAATCGTTTTAATTGATAGAAATATTCTTACCTTTTTAATCGATGTATGTTGCAATCTAATTGCAAAATTTGACACTGTTATAACAATGTGTGAAAAAAATTAAAAGAGATTAATTCTCAACGTAGTATTTAAAATTACGCGATACATATGTAATCAAATATTTATGTAGACAGTCGTGTTATCTGTTGATGTATCATACGATCTTCTGACGTACGGAGAATACATTGGAAATTTAGTTATTTAAAAAAGTTTAGCATCATCAGAAGAGAGTAGCATGATGCGCAAAATAATTACGATAGACGCATTTTGTTTTCATCATCCTTTTCTTTCGTATCGTTATGTTCCAAGCATCGAAGTGAAAGTAGCGAAGTAAAGTCGACCGTTGCATCAGAATAGAGCTGACGAAATTTTAAATCAGCATAAGACGAAAACAAGGAAATAGTGGGAGCGATAGTTTTTCTAAAAGATGTAGTTTGGCCTGCGACGCAATTAAAAATTAAATAAAATAGTGTAAAAGCTTTCATTAATGTACGTCAGAGGAACTGCCTAGAAGTGCAATTGACCGTAATGTTTAATTGCAAAATACCGTTATGCATTTTTTCAAGAACACCATAAAATAATCAACTACATCATTAAAATTCATTTATTTGCCGGAGTCACTTTTGTCATGTTTGAAAAATTAAGATAAGGGCACTGGTTTTGGATTACTTTTAGAATAAAAATTTATATTTTTATCCAGAAAGATACCAAACAAACAATAAATATTTAATAGTTATAATTAATCGTAACGTATACTTTATGAATGTGATTTTGTTCTATTTTATTACTGTTTTATATATTTTAATTTTAATTAAATAAAATAACATAAATGAGCCGCAATTGGACTCTCATAACATGATTAGTAAATAACATAAATAAAGTGTTTTGAAGTTATTTTTAAAAATTATCAAAAGACGTAATTTTTCGAAGTTTATTAGTTATAACTTTTTAACGAAGAGTTTCCGGACCTATGTTTATAGGATTTTTTTTGTTCCAATATCAATTTCCTATAAGATCCTGAAGTTTCATTGACTTGAAACACCCTGTATATATCAGTACGTTTTACGAAGAATGTATAAATTTAATATCTGTATATGTGTATTAATACATGAAGATATAAAATTTATACATTCTTCGTAAAATGTACTGATTCGCGAACTTCGTCTATGTAGAGCAACAAAGTTTCACTATCGCATCGAAAAGATGGAAGCAAACAGAAAAACATTGACTTCGCAAGGGTGTCACTGTTGATAAATATTACTTTAATCGCGTGTACGCGATATGAGGGCGATTCTCCTAGATAACATCTAACGAGTAATAAATACGCGAGATTGTCTCAATACGGTTTCATCATTCATTCACGTAATTATTTGTTCGATTACATCATGATTGATACAAGTGCAAGTTGGAAAAAATTGGGAGTATGCTATGCGACGAAGACTACCGTTTACTGACTTCTGATAATTTCTGATACAAATTATCACTTCCTATGCACCTGCATTCCGTCTGCTATCTCACGAATGAAAATATGTAAAAAGCGCTCTTGTCAGAATAGAATATCTTAGACATTTTTAAAATATTAACTTCTTTTCAAGAAGTTCCGAAATGTAGCTTTACATGGAAATACTTATCACTGCGATTTTAAGAAATATTCTGCTAAATAATCTCATTCAAAGATGTTAGTTAATTTTTCGTTTTTAATCAACCGAATGAGAATTGAGACAGATCAAACGTACGATGATGAAATTGATATTGGCATGCACACTGATCAGACGTGAGAAATCGTCGAAGCAGTTGTCGCAGAAAAAGACATATGTACTCAGATGTTACATTGATAGGTGTGTTTACGTTGAATGATTTCGCGAACATCTGTGTTTGGAAGATTGTCATTTTATTCACGCGCAAATGAAATACCCTGGAGAAATCGTGAAAACAGAGTGAATTGGAGCGGAAAAATGCATGTGAAAATTTCGAGAAAAATATGCAGTGTTCGAGTGTTATCTTCCCTGCTCTCTTTTATGTGTCAATGATTTGGATAACGCGATAATGCGCTTGCTTGAAAAGTTACAAAAGGTCGAAAAAAAAATTATTAAGGAACGCTGATAAAAACTGCGTAAAATGGGAAGTAATTAAGAGAAGAAAAAATATAATTTATAATTTATAATTTATAATTTACTGTTATTTTGTAAACAGTGTCAAACGTAAGAACGTTTTAAATTACGAGATTGTTAAAAAATGAAAAAATATGTGTATAGAACTACTTTCTTGACATCGAACATTGTAAAATTTTCTTTGCGGATGATAAAAATAATTTATTTTATTAAGCTCAGGGTTTACAAATCCTTCTTTTCATATTTTAAATATTTAATAAGTTATTTAGAAATTTGTAGGAAAAAATGACAATTGAATTGAAAAAATTTCAAAACGCGACATAATTCCTACAATTCATACATATTGTACGGCGCAAAAGATAATAATGGAAAGTTAAGCAAAATTATTTATTTTTTTTAATTATCTTGGCTTTCAATATAATGCTTAAAAGTAAGTTTCATAAATGTATTGCCAATTAAGCAATTTTTCTCATCTCGCTTTTCTCTCTACTTATCATAAGGGGAAATCACAGATATTCTTCCCCATTTCCTGAATGATGGGTATTCCCAGATCTGGATATTTCCCGATTTCTTCTTAACCTTTTATTTTTACAGTACTCATACTTATACTCATATTCATACTTATTACCTTCGTAACGACTAAAGTATTCCAGATATTCTTATGTTCAAATTTATGCAGTCCATATCCCTCCAATTCAGTAGTAGGATAGCCGCGGCAAGTAGAGGTAAATCTAATCAGATCGATAAAATATAATCAGGAGAACTATTAGCTACATTTTACTACACGTTTCACTATCACACATTTTACTACACGTTTCTTTTTATATATGCAATGGCTTTCTGACGCAATCAACGTGTTATCTCGAAATATAAAAGCAGGCATAGCCAAGCGCGCTGTCAGTGTTGACGGGGATAACAGAAGCGTTCAGAAGGATGTGTTCTTGAGTCCATTTAATCCGTACGTTTACCTCTCCGGAAACGATATTAATACAGAGAAAAGATATTAATATATAATATAGAAGAAGAGAACTACACACACGGACGGAGTGCTCGTTTGTTGAAGCAGACTTTTCAGATTGTTAATACCGCTAACGCGGTCAATCGTTTCATAAAATATTGTGTCAATTGTGATTGTGTGCCGAAAAATAAACAGTAACGTACTGGGACTCACGCGTGCGATTAATAACTGATCAATTCGGAGATTGTACGGATTTATCAAACGAGTGCGCGTTAGAACAGAGAGACATGGATTATTCTTACTTCATGACGGAAGTCGCCAAACGCAGGCGACCTGCCACAACGCGGGAGCTAAGTAAGCAGCAAGCTTTTCTTGTTATTGTCGTGAAGCTTAATTGTAATGCACAATACCAGTAATGAACAAAGAATAAATCAATGAACGATTCTCTCGACTTATATTTACGATAGATTAATAAAATTCCCAAGATAAAAAATTTACGCAGTAAATTGATAAGTTAACTTTTGTTTTAACTTTATAACGGTTACATAATTAATTGCAAATCAATCTTATCAATGACGGAATATTAACGTCCTGTCTCGATAAGCATATGGAGAGTACACTTTATAATTATACCACTCGGATGACAATGAAGATTTTTTTATCTGTTTCAGCTAAAAAAGCGTACTCCGCGCCGAAAAGCACCATTTCCTTAGCGGAGGGAATGCCGAACGAAGAAACGTTCCCGTTTACGGAAATCTCGATTAAACTCAGCGATGGTTCGTCCTTCACTCTCAACGATGGCGAGTTAGGTGCTGCTCTCCAGTATATACCCACGCAAGGTTACCCTCCTCTTGTGCAGGTAGAAAATATTCTCTATTCTACTTCTCTCTCTCCTGTTATTTTCCAAAATATCCCGTATAGAAATTTTCGGATAATAACATGACTCATCTTTACATTCATGTTTTACTTGTTGATTAAAAGGGAAAAGAAACGTAAACATAGCAGAGATAAACATAGTAAAAATAAACATATCAAAAATAAACATAGTGAAGATAAACCTAGCAAAGATAAAGATGAAAGAAAATAAAGGAGCAATACAATTTCGAGACTAAACAATTATAACATTCTGACCACGTCACACGTACGTTATTTGTGCGAGGTTGCGCTTCATGTAATCGACCATGTAGTTATACCCGAAATCTTTCGTTCCCGAGATAAGGGAATCGACTACAATGTGTCTAACAACGTCGGACATCAAATTGGTTTCAGGCCCTGAGGGAATACCAGAGAAGGGCACACGCGCCGCCCTTATGGGAGAGCCGCGACATAGTCGTCGTTTCGGGGTCTCAGGACGGGCTTAGCAAGGCTCTGGAGGCTATAATCGGCACTGGTGATCCGATTTTGGTCCCCGACCCCTTCTATCCTGGCGTCGAAGTTGTGGTTAGTGAATATAGATATGCTTTCATTAGAGAAAGAAATTTGAGAAGAATCCCGTACGTGTACGGTCGCGTCGCGTCGTTTTCATCCTATTAGCTACAAAGTGCGCGATAAATAATAGTTTGTACGATAACAGCAAAAACTTCTGAAAAATCTTGTAATATGATTTTATTTATTTTTCATATTGCAACATAGAGAAATATAATAAATATCTCTCATATTTGTTAAGAAACAACAGTTAAATTCTGTATGAGAATTGAGTTCAATTTAATCTAATTTTATTTTTAAAAAACAGTGTAACAATATGAAATTTTTGTGTTACAATTTAGTTTAATTTAATCTAATTTAGTTTTCAAAAACCAACTTCTTCCCCCTTTATCCCGAATTATGTCAAAATATTCAGCGATTTATTAGTTATTTCAAATTATCATTACTACCATAATACGGGTGTATCCTTGATTTCGATCACAGATAGCACCTCACAAAGCGGAGTTCATAACAATCCCGCAAGACGACGATGGTCCCATTCCGGAAATACTTCGGGAAACTCTGAGAAATCGGGAGCTTTCCGGTAGAAAAATGCCGAAAGTGATGTATATAAACGCCACGGGCACGAACCCTACTGGCATCATTATACCCCTGGAAAGACGAAAGGAGATCTACAGGATAGCCTGCGAATACAATTTCTTGCTTCTCGACGACGATCCTTATCATTTCATGCATTTTGACAAGGTGAGTGTAATCATTTCTATACGCGACAAACAAACGTGTTACTTGACGTGGGTGGTATGTAAAGAAATTAAGTCGAGTACGTAAATGTGAACATACGTTAATAGACGTATTAACAAACGTATAAATATACATGCGTTAATATTTACTACGCAAATAATTATACCGAAAATTACTTAAAAAATGGAACTCTGCAAAACGCGATAGTATTTTATAAACGGACCCGCAGATTACAGCGCAAATCAAATAAGTTTATTGTATGACGTATCTTTGACGTAATTTCGACATAATTTCGCAAACGTAAATTAAATTTTGAATGGCCCGCGCGATAACATTAAATTTTATATCTTCTAAAGCTGTTGAAAATGCAGTAGCAATACATTCGAAACAAATAAAGATATCTGTTAATTACAATATACATTAAATATTGTGCTACCTGATGCAAATCATGAACGGTAAATTATTAAAGATATTATTAAAAATTCATGGCCGTAGTAATATCAACAAATTCGCATATCATAAATATCTTTCATGATTTACATCCTTCATTAACATTTGAGATAGAACGCAATCTACATTTGAATTTATAATATAACTAATATATTATGCAAAATTATATATATATTAAAAAAATTTTTTTAAAGAATTTAAAAAAAAAAAAAATATATATAATATTGATAAAATAAATACTATTGAGAAGAGATTTCCTCCACCGTAAAAATAAAAAAATTCTATGACTTTTAAGATAAATTATATTCTTTTTTAGGAAGAGCCCAAGTCCTTCTTATCGCTTGACACGGAAGGTCGAGTGATTAGATTGGATTCATTCTCGAAAGTGATCAGCAGTGGCATCAGATTAGGCTTTATGACCGCCGCGGCTCCGCTGATAGCTTCTGTAGAACTCCATTTACAGAGCAGTCACCTCCATGCTCCTACCTTATCGCAGGTTGGTAGAGATACCTTTTTATCCTTTGCAAAACCCTTCGCTATACCCTTCGCTATACCTTTCGCTACCCTTACTTTTTCCTGTCGCCGGTAACGCATAAATATCGTTCATACAATAAAATTCTGAGGAACATATAAAATTCTAATTGACGGAAACTTATTTCGAATTATTTAAACTCGAAGCAGTATGGAATCTTCTTCAGTAATCAATCTTTTTAAATTAAACATTATATTGATTTTTAATCAGCAAAACACGTTGGGCATATTTGCGACGCGAACGTTTGCATTTAAATACAAAGTAAAAGAATGAGTTTATTATAATAAAAAGGGGGCGATAATCGTAAACATTATTATCTGGAATGACGAAACGTCGACTGCACGCCTTCGCTTAATCATCGTCTATATATCAAATCGACGGTGGCGCGTGTCGGTTCTTATCGGAATTGTAAACATTGACCGTCTTATCGTCAGAAAAAAATATGAAAGAAATGACTGATTTGACTTTTTAGGTGATAATGTACAAGCTGTTGAAGACCTGGGGTTACGAGGGTATGATGCAACATTACATGAGAATAAGGTGCTTCTACAAGAACCGAAGGGATATTATTTCTGCGCTGGCACGCAAGCATTTGAACGGTGGGTAATAATTGCTCTCGAAGCACACCTCATGATAATTTATTTAACTTTATAATATTTTCTTATAATTAATGAATAATTTCTTACATTAAAATACGTTCTTTATATGCTTTATGTAAAAATATAAAAAAAAATAAATTATTGCACACACAACAAAATTATTAATAAGACTCGAGGGCTCGGAGATAAAACAACAATTTTACATAATTTACATATCTCGATTTTTTTGCTGCTATTATATGCAGTATTTTTTACGTGCGATTAAAAATTTATGTCGATACGTGCAAAAATGTTTTACAGATAGTTGGTAAATGTTACCGCAATTTAAAAAATTAGAAAAAATATTGTACGAATTGTTTTATAGGTCTGGCGGACTTCAGCGTACCGAAAGGTGGATTCTTCTTATGGATTAAAGTGCGAGGAATCGAGAATACATGGAAGATGATAATGCAGCGCGGCGTAACGGAGGGCGTTATTATGGCGCCAGGAGCCGCATTTATGAAAGACTCCACGAAAACATGTAATACCATCAGGGCAAGTTTCAGCAAGGCTTCCTATCAGGAAATGGATCTGGTATTCTAAATTTATACAGATTTTAACATAAAATTATTAAACGTTAAATAGATTTAAATCATCGTAAGGGAGTTCGAAGATAAATATATATCTTTCCACAAAACATTTCGTATATATATAATTAGTATTATTAATTATAATTAATCATAAAGTTTAAAGTAAATATTTTAAAGTCACATATTCGAACAAAATTTAGGCGATTTAAATTATTATTTTGTTATTCTTTTTGTTGATCTATTTTTCTTCTTATCGACACACAACATCTAATCTATCGACGGTAAATAAGGTTTCAGTGAAACACACGTTTATCATCGCTACTAAACGATTGGCTCTCGAATATTTATATTTACACTTATATTTCAGGCACTGGAGCGATTGGCACAATTAATTCGGACGGAGCTAGCCGAGAATTACATTGAGAATATCGACTCGTGATAATATATCTATACATAATATATTATCAGCAAATAATATATTTGTACATGACTACACGGTTGATATCGAAGCAAACGAACACCAGTTGGTAATAAAATAGAGGGATAGGGTTGGACAGATATTATTAATAAAGTGAATTGTTGAATGGTATATGGTAAAAGAAAACGTACCAAACATTGATAGAATTGGGCCAGTTATGTTAGATCGAAATGAATTTTATACATTTTTGTCATTCTTAGAATGCAGAGAGTAGTCTCGAGTTTCGTTAACAGAGGACATTGCGTCACTAAAACGGCTGCTTTGCGCATTAGGGATAACAACAGTTAAAAGTTTAAAGACTTATTATTTTGTTATGACACAAACCTTTAGAAGATATCGATATTTATAAAGCCTGTTTTATTTTTGTTAAAATTAGGAAGAATAAATTTTACACACGTTTTTTATAACAAATGAGCACGGTTGTAGCATGGTGGTGACAATAGCTCGATTAATCTCATGAAATCTTTGCAAATGCGCATATTATTAAACATATTAAATTAAATAAACAGGTTAATTAAATCCATTTAAATTTCAAGCATGTTGTATTGCCACATTTACGGTAGATTATTTTTATCTTTCTATTTAAATCTTTGTAAAAAAGAGAGACTAATTAATGACAACTTTTATACACATTTATCTTTTAACACATTTTATTTTATAGTAAATTTTTACCTTTCTTAAAAAATGTGTTAAATTCTTTTATTAAGTATTCACACGAAATATAATTGCTTAATTGAAAACCATTGCTTTACTTTTATTATTTAGAAGAACTCTACGTAGGTTATCCGAACATTTATAACCTGACTTTATTTCATAAAATATTGTACTTAAAATTGTAGATACACTTGTACATATGTTTATTGTATATTAATAAATATTCTTTGCTATTACTTTATGACTTTATTTTATTTATTATAATTGAAATTGGGGGAATATATATATGCAAAATAAAATAATTTACCTTTAAAAGAATTATGCACTTGATTTATTATAAAGTTAAGAAAAAACTTGTCACTTTTTATAAATGTCAAGTTATTTAATAATTTTAATTGAAGATAATTATGGTATTAATAGTTCGAAAATTTTCTCTCTAGACCAAATATTACTCTTATTTTTTATTGTTCTCTGATAGCACGTAATTTAATTTTAGAATTTGATTGTGTATTATTAAAAAAAAAGAATCGTGGAATGAAGCAAATTAAGAGATAAGGAAAGGGCGAAAATGAGAGGAAGTGATTGTGCAAAGATGAACGCACGAGTAAGATTAGACAGTAAAAGTGGAAGAGAGAGGGAGTAGACTCTCACTTAACGCTAAACATCTTAACTACCAATTAATTTACCAGAATTAATTTAATCTGTTGCAATATAAGACGAGATCCGTTCTGCGGTTTGTTTGCTGTAGCAAGCAAACACTTTTCTTGGCTTTCATCTGTTTTGAATGTATGTAAGAAACCTTTCAAGCACCTGCACCTTTTGCACCTGCATAAGTCCCGACGGTCTCATAGCTCGAATAATATCTCGCCGTTTATTTAGTTAATTAGGATACTAACAGCGCGCAACTTGTGCCGTGTAAGCGTCTTATATATGACGCGTATATTCCTTAGAAGTACCTATCAACTTTAATGAATCAAACTAACAAGTAAATTAGATACGCATGAAAAGTAATAATAATTATAAACGATAATTTTAAAAGAAATTTATGGGAATATTCTTCCTTTTCCAATGTTTAATTAAAGCGTGGAACTTAGATGCTAAGTGCAAGCAATAAATGTAGAATATAACTTTTAACTATTTTTTCTTGAAAACGGTTTAATATTCTATTTCTCTCTCCCTCCCTCTCTCTCTCTCTCTCTGCCTCGTAAGCTTTTATTAAGTTTAATAATTTTCCAGTTTTCCGACACAATTTTATTTCTGAGTAATAAAATCAAACAAATGCGCGTTCATACTGCATGGTAATATGTAGGGTGAGTTTCACGACAGATTCGAGGGAACGAGCTCGTATCAAAACACAAATCGGTTTCTTTGCATGGTGGAAGACCATGAGGATAAACACATAGCCCCCCGAAGATATAGTGTATATTAAAAGACGTTTTGCGACGCCGCTGGGGAGCTGCACGGATATAGCCGATCATACGAATGGCCACATTTTCGCGAGAGTGGGATTTGAAGAAAAAAAACCAGAAAATATACACTTTTGTTTTTCGTACTCGCGAATCGCAACGCGATCAAAATGTGTAATTCCCGTTGATTAACATGATCAAACTCACTTACTCTTCTCTCAAATTGTATAAAAATTAAATTACCCGATGGTCATTTTGTTGTACGCAAGCACCTTTTTATCGACCGGATGCCTATGTTTATACGGAGAAATTTTTTCTATAAATTATAATAAACATGATTGTTTAAAAATTACTTTGAAATTTTTAAATCCAATAATGCTTTATTAACGCGAGGAAAATCTAATCTAAAGTTGCTTTATATTAATATTTATATTAATATATCCATAGGAATTTTTTAACCAGAAAAACTCTTTTCCTTTTTCTCTCTTTTTGTGCAAAATCTATCTGCCTTAATTATTTATCAAATATATAAAAGTATTAATTAAAACATTAACAGAACAATTTCTTAATTTTATATAATTTAATTGCATACTTAATAAAATTCATGTTTGAACAACTTGGTGTGTTAAATTCATACAGGGTAATTCACATAGGTTTCAAGATTAAAATGACCAACATAGCGGAAGGCGACGTCTTATACAATACGATCGAGGTGCCTTTAGTTGCCTCTGAAAGGAGTCGGTATTTTAATCAGCCGATCGTTCTGAACGCGCTTTCTTAAGTAGAACTGTATTTCCTCTCTCGTGTTCACGAAGACAGCGGTCCGATATAACGGTCCGATATAGCAAGAAGATAGGGGTTCGGTAGCCAGGGAAGAACGGCAGAGGGCGAGAGAGAATTCTCAGGATCCGGCAGTGCGCCCTTAGTCGCAGCGAGTGCTCGTGGGAGCCGCTATCGTTTCCGTCTCACCGAGGTTCGCCGGCGATGCGGCGCTCACCGCGGGAGCCGCTGTCGAGGGGGTTATTCCCTGGGGGTGGGTGAGATCGGTGAGGTGACTCGGGCGGAGGCGGGAGAGAAGGCGCACCAGACTCGTGGGTCGGTCGGTGGGATCTCGTGGGGCGAGGGAGGGGAGAGGGTGAGAGAAACGGAGGGACGGTGAAAGAACCGGGAGAAACGGACGGGGTGGCGTGCCAGGGGGTGTGAGAGCAAGACGGGAGCGAGGAGGGGTCGGTAAGGGTGCGCGAGGGGTAGTGCAGTTTCGTGTTGGCATTACTCTTGATTTCCGTGGTGACGTCGCTACCTCGCCAGCCCTCTCCCTCCCCCCCCCCCTTCCTCCCCGTCGCTACCCTCCACCTCCTCCTCCTTCTCTCCTCCACCTTCGGCGGCCTCCAACCCCACCTCCCCTCCCGCACCGCCGTGTCTTGTGTTTTGCCATTTCAGCGCGCGAAGGCCACCCACCCCTCGTACTACAGGGAAAGAGCACCCACCCAGACTATCTGGGAGAGATAGATCCTTCCGCGCGCGCTACCCAATATACCGTCCACAGTACGAACATATCGCGTCGGATGATATTTCTCCTTCTCTTGCCTTCGGCCTCGACGTGGCCGTTCGCCGACGGCCGGCCTCATGGAGAAGGACGGGCATTATGTCACGCCAAACATTCCCTTCTTGTTGGCCATCATCGGAATAATAAGAAATTAAGTGTACCTCACGTATGCTTTGGGATGTTGAGAATTTAAGTGAGATTCAGATCGATATTGACGGGCGGAACGTAAAAAGTTCAATCTTGATATCAAAATCGCAACATTGTCTCTTCACCGGATCCTAAAAGTTTCTAATCGAGACATAGTCCTTTGTTTTCCAACAATTTCACTCACAACGATTTTGGTCCGATCGATGCAATATATACACAAAATCAGAATAATCATGTTATGAAAGCAATTTCAAATTCTATTTAATTTCAAATCAAACGGTTAATCCTTAATTAACTCGTAATTTCTATTTACACTTCTACACTTGTACGGTGGATGTTTAGACAACACTGTTTTATAATAACTTGAATAAGTGTTATTTGATTATAATCAAACTTAAAATGGGATAGAAACAAAACATAGAGTAGAAAGCTTTTATACAAGATTTAACGTGGGGTACAAATTTACCCCACAAACGTAGTTAAGAATTAAATTATTTTTTTTGTCAGTACTCCACATCCATTTATTTCTCGTGCATCTTATTGAACAATTTTAATATATTTTTATATTTAAAATAAATTTTAAATCTATATATTTATAATATATTTATAATATATTATATTGATAATATATAGATAATAATATAGATAAATATATAGATAATAATAGATATATGTATAATAATAATAATAGATAATAATAGATAATAATAGATATATTATAAATATATTAAAAATATATTTATATAATATATTTTTTTCATTCTCTCTTGTACCACTTAACATGCGATTTTTAACGCCCAAGTCTGTGGGGCCGCGATCGAGAAATCTCGAAATCAGACTTACTCCTTGCTCGTAGGAAACAAGCGGAGACGCAGCCGATATCTCACGAGCGTGCGGTTTTTATTGTCCCCGGCTGGTACCTCCGTCAGCGACGTCGGCCACCGGCAGGAGGAAACCGTGCGGCCATTATATCACGCGTAAAAATTCCTGCTTTACGAAGGCGGGAAAGGGATAACCCATCCTCGGACCGTCGCGCGTCCCGAGAAACAACGAAGGGTGGTAGGTACGTACCTCCGTACCTACGAGCCCCTATCTCTTGTCCGCCACCGTCGTTCGTTTTCCTAACGTGTCGGCCGGAGAGGGCGGACGTGTGCTGCGAAGCTCGCTTGTTTGTCTCTCGCGGTTACGTACGGGCCTCCTGTTTTTAAATCGTAGCCGATGTGCGACGACGACGTCGGCGTCTACGTCGATTTATACGCTCCCTTTGATCCTCCCTCCCAAGTAGAACACGAAAGTCATGATGGCGTCAAAATGATGCTAAAATGACGCCTTTGACATCATTTTGAAGTCATAATGACGTCAAAATAATGTCAAAGGCGTCATTTTAGCATCATTTTGACGTCATCATGACTTTCTCTTCTACTTGGGCTTCCGCCGCGACGTATTTGGGATATAGCCCTCGAATTACTACGTGTGCATTCGCGTAGGACGTCTATGGATCGCGATTTGACTTCGGATAAATAAATGACGTAACGCTTCGCATTAAAAAGTTGAAAAGCGATGCCAATAAGTAAGACTGTTGGAATTTCGTTCCGTGTAAAAGAAATACGCAGATATTTTGTTATATCTGATTTCTTTCGTTTCTACTGTCGGCTGAGTTCATAGATTCGCTGAGTCGAGATGACATATAAATCGATATGTAATACGTCAGAAGTTATTTATTGTCTGATGATAGGGAATCTTAGAACGAGTTGTTTGTATCAATTTTATTTTCTAACTGCTAATGGACTTTATACAGGAATATGTATGGGAAAACTATGCGATGAATGCGATACAGGCGTGTGCATATTTTATCGAACTATCTCGCGGTCGGTACTACTATACAATATAATGAAAATATCGAAGTATGGGAATTAACGATAAAACAAGCTTCGACTTGCCTAATGTAGAGCGCATTATTGGACAGAATAATGACACACGCAATTTCGCTCGTTTTGAGAAGCAAAAGGCAAGTTTATACGAGAGTCTAATTTTACGTTTAATACCTAACTATTTTGCTACGTTGTTTCTCGATACGGGGGTAAAAGCTCAATATTTATTTTAGTCATTACATCAAACAGTCACGCGTGCAAACTGGCATACGTCAAATTTTATTTTTGTGGACTCTTATTGCGAAGCTGTCGAAAGACTTAATTATGTGTTGCAAGCGTCATTTGCCTAATTCTTCCTCGCGAGATACCTCAATGCTAGTCGACGGATTTATATCTTCAGTCCTAAAAAAAACCCCCCATGGGTCCTCGCCGGCAGCAGAGAGCGCGAAGTCACGGCCCTTCACTTATTCACCGGGCTGGTAAATAAAAAAAAAACTCGCTGCTGCGCGGCGAGTGCATAAAACATTGAAACCGCTTGAAATCGATTGCGTTTCATTACATCGCCGCGAAACCACGTCACTCGGAGATTTTTTTACTTTCGCGAAGATACCGTTTTAGGTTGATTCGCGGGTTCGTTGACCCGCGAGAATTCAGTCGTCATCGGAGGTCCTGCGAGAGATACGTAAAACGCGACGCCGCTTTTCATCGTTATAAATAAAACGATTGGGAACGATTAATATATATTTAAAGCGCGATGTGTGCAATACCAGCGGTGACGGTACCGCTGGTCCTTTTGGGCATCGACCCTGGAAAAACAAATAACATGGGCCGTCGTGGAATACGTGTAAATAGAAAAGATGAACTGCTGCGTCGAGTTATAAATTTTAATACGGGAAGAAGTAGATATTTTCATGATCAATTCGCGAATTATATTTCTATACGCGGCCTGCCTTATATACAACCGGCGTCAATATTTTATGGACTTAACTAATAGCTAAGAATGCGAATCAAACTTGTCACATTGACACCGGATAATTGATTCAGCTATAAATGAACCAGCTATACAAGGTTCAATGAATTCTTTAGGTAGCCAAATCAGCTACTTCTAATCTTGTGGCATCGTTACCTATGTATCATGTCCATTATCGAGTGAACTTTTCATGCGCACGGATAAAAAAGTAGTTTTATGCATTTTGGAGCATTAGCAAATGTGCTCTAAATCTGCGCAATTTTTACATTTTCTCCTATGTAAAATTCAAAAATTTTTTATTCGATCGCAATGCGATCACGCGGTTCAATGGGCTCTGCGGGATCGCGCGCGAGTCCTTTGATGTTGTCTTGTAGGCCCCGATCGGGAAGCGATCAAGAAGCCCGAACTCAGAACGCCAAGAGAAGGTAGGATGACGCTAACGTACGGTGGAAAGGGCTGTTCGAGAAAGGGGGGCAGGGCGGGAGGCAGGGGGTGCAATATAACCCCGCGATTGCCCAGTAAATATCGGGGCGAGGTTATAGCCGGCTCCGCGGCCCGTAAACCAAGACATTAAATTTTATAATATTGCGTCCCGTCTCTCGCATCCCGTCCCTCCTCGACATCCCCTTCGTTTTGTTCCCCGTCCACCCTTCCTGCTACGGCCGCCCACGCTGGGTAGCCTCTCCTCGACCCATCCTTCTCTCGAATGTTGCGTGTGCGCGCTCGCGCGCACACGCCGTGCTTTTATTGGCTATTTACAGAGGAAATGGCCTCTAAATTAACTGCAGACTGCCGGATTGCTACCTATATCGAGCGGCCTCGTATAACGCCTCGTCGGTCGCGCCCGTTAAGATCGAAATCGTAGTGACAGCGCATCGGGGAACGATTAATCCCGCGCGCCGAAATCCCGCGTCCCTGCGCGACGAGAGCCCGCCGATGAATCCGCCGTGCGATTCCTTAATAACGACGCGAACCAATACTTTACCTTAAAGGAAGTCCTGAAGAAGGAGATGAAGCACCTTTACACCTTTACACTTTTTTTTACACTCTTTATCAGCTGCTACGCTTATTGGACTCGTAACTGTACCAAATATTTTTTTTATGATTAAATATATTGATAGATTGATATGATTGATAGAGGGATTTGTATATATTTTTATCACAATCAGGTATAATTCTCTTCTTTCTTATAAAAAGAAAGTGTAAAAGTATAGAATTCTTGATATTTATTTATTATTTATTTTGTTAAGTTGAATGAAGAATAAATTGAGGCAATAAGATAAATGCGCGACGCAGCAATATATTTGAAAATAAAATACGATTTTATGACGGCTGGAAATAGTTATAGTAAAATCAAAAACAACGCTAGTCCATTTGCATACAGAAATACTCACGTGCACATCGAAATCACAGTGATTTAATTACCTTTAACATCTAATTTCTTAGTAGTTATTAGAAAATAAAGGCTGTCAATTTTATCATCGGAAAATATCCAAACGTCATATTTATGATTGATCCTATTCATTAATTAAGCTCACCGAAAATACCAATTCTCTGTAAAATTTATCTCTATAATCTCAATGACTTAATAACTTATCAACATCTATTACTTCCTTTAAAAATAATGACGGAAGAGAGAGAGAGAGAGAATAAAAATAATATATGTTATATATAATAAAAAGGTACGTATCATTAAGATAGTATTATCCTATAATTACAAAATAAAACAAAATCATTTTGAATGCGTTTTGAATATTTGTTTCGGGAACGACATTGATTCGCGTGGAAATCTTTATCGACTCGAAGATGCTGATCGGTTCCGACCTGTGTGAGCGCCAAATAAATTTCATGTCTCAATTAATTCTTGGGGCACGTGTCGCCACGTGGCCACCGTCGGTCCTGCTGCTCGTCCTCTTTTTTCTTCATTCTCTCGCTCGGCCTACTGCCGTCCCGTAGACAGGGGCGTAATACAAGTATAGTATACAAGCGCAAGTATATTAAGTTGTACGCGCCACGACTTCATTTACAACGCTTGTTTATTCGGACGGGCGATATGCATCTTTCGTATAATCATAAACCTGTCAATGAAATTGTAATCGACAGGATGAGCACGAGTATCGTCCATACACGCGGTAAATACACTGTTCCTTACGTTCAGTCATCGTGCTCAGTCGGGTGCTGCTCTAGTAATAATCTCTAATAGAATCAGCAAATGACGGTTGATTAATAGGATAATTAAATTAGTAGTTTAATTGTGGAAACATGGTCGCGCGAAGAATTTAGAAACCGTGCAACAAGTATAGCGTTTACGTTTTGTCTTACATATTAAACGTAATATGTGTAACGTTTGTAACGTAAATTGCATACTTCGATTGATCGTACCAATATCGATCTATTTTTTATATGGTCCTATTGATCATTGTTTTTTTTTAAATTAGAAAAGAATTTAATCGCTATGGTAATTAATTGGTTGATAAAATCAGCCATTAAAATTAATTTATTTTATAACTTTATTAAGAAAAAGAAATATATATACGTATAAGATATATATTTATAAATATGTCACATTCACTACTTTTTTCTTTTTTTTTTGTTTTTTCTTCAAATTATAAGTCTTTATAATATAACTGCACTGTATAATGTATATATATAACATAACTTGCTATAATAATTGTATCGCTAAACATTTATTTTTCCAATAGTAAAATAACAACTCTGCTAGACTTTTACATAGTTATTTTTGCTTATCTAAAATGTAGAAAAAGAAATACGTATAAGACATATACATATTTATACATATATATATAAATATACATATCTATACATATTTATAAATATACATATTTATACATATTTATAAATATGTATAAATTAGTCTAGCAGAGTTGTTATTTCATCTAAAATGTATAAATATTTATACATATTTATAAATATGTATATGTCTTATACGCATATTTCTTTTGCTACATTTTAGATAAGCAAAAGTGGCTATGTAAAAGTTTAGCAGAGTTGTTATTTTACTATTGGCAAGATAAATGTCTGGTGATACAATTATTATAGCATGCATGTTATGTTATAAAGGCTTATATAATTTGAAAAAAAAAAAAAAAAGAAGAAAAAAGGTGGTGAATGTGACCTGGCGAATAGCAAACACGTAATTTGCGCATCCATATTGCGCACGAATTGTCTTTCATGTACCGCCTCATGAGGGAATCGAGCCGAACGCGAATCGAACGTTCTATTTGCATTTGCTTTGGCATATATCTGCTGAATGATATCAACGAACATTCGCGTTTGCTGTTCGTTCGGTGTTCGCTCGCTAAATGTATACCCAGTTTAATGCATCTCGTTCGTTTTATTTGTACCGGCACCGCACATCTCTTATGAGGAGTCGTATTAAATCTCCCTACTGTGATTATTTATCTGAAACTATACTTTCTTTTTAAATTGAAGACAAAGAAATGATTCTAATATCAACACTTTATATTCGCCTCATTACTTTCGATTAGATTATCGATTTTATTTTCTCATCAATGGAATATTAATCAGCAAAATGCAGTTTAATAAAGAAACATCACGATAAATTAACGTAAACGTGCAATAAAATGATAAAAACACTCAAAATAATTTTCTTCATTTTTTCAACTTGTTTCTTTCGTTTACAATATTATAACAAATTATATATAAACATCACGTATATTGTAACAGTTTTAATAAATTTCTTACGCGAGATGACACATCGTCTTTCGAATTATCTTGCGTTTTCCTTTTGATTCTATCTTGTACAATAATCATGAAAGTTCGTAATCGCATGCCATAACGCGAAGTTGTTACTATTAATGGGAAGTCGAAAGGCACCGGAACATTTTAAATCAAATAAGATCTGACTTATCCGCAAACCATCCTCTGCATCAATACGATCATGAACGACATATGTTTGAACAGCGTGGTAATATATACATAGTTCCTCCTCGGACACATCCTCGTACAACATATTAACAGCTTAGCTCAGTAAGCCTTTTATATTACATTTTTCCCTCTATGGGGTCTTCTAATCCAATGGGGTAGCTCGCCTCCCTATAATACCAAGGGTGCACATAGCGAATTCGACCTTGCCCAATGCTTAGCTTCGCACACGTCGAAATCAGACGACTGAAGATTGTGAGTTAAAAGAATCTATTGGGAAAGCAATTTGCGAATAAAGTTTATTTTTGAGAGACTCGTTATTTTAGAAAATCCACAATCACTAGGTTTAAATTTCAATTGAAGTATATGCAATTTTAATATGCAAGTCATTAAGGCTTTATTAAACGCAGAAAGTACTTAATTTAAACTATAAAAAATTTAGGAATTAGGAATTTTTAATGCAGAGAATACTATCTGTGTAGTTCATTAAAAGTCTAAAGCTTACACGTAAAAATTTGGAAATGTAGACAAAATTGTAGAAACTTTTCCCTTGCATATCTTTCTTTTTATATGGGCAAAAAAATACAATACAATAATCGATATCTAGATATTACATTTTAAGCTCTTTCATAAAATCCGTGTGCTTGTCAAAATATTGAAAAAATATTAATTATCCGCTGTCTCGTCGAAACGTTTCGTCGAAACGTTGTCATAAATAGCGTGTCGAGGATATCTCGCGTCAATGAATCACGGGGTTAAAACTTGTAAATAGGATGCGCGCGGTCGCCCACCCTAATTTACCCCGCGCGCATTATTCGGCCGATAGCATCGCGCTGCTTTCCCATGTGCACAACCGAGCCGAACGCACCTCGGCGATCCGGCGAATCGTTTTGGGCCGATAACTGCTTCCTCTGACTTGACTTTGTGAGCATTTCACGCCCGCAGCTCCAATTAACTAGAATGACTGACCGCGCGCGCCGTCGTAAATCTGTTGGCCTGCCGAAGCGCGCAGAAGGCGCATTAACAGAACGGACATAAGTTTAGCGGCGGGTCTGTGTTTGCCAGGGGCGCACCCTGGCTGGGGTCGGCCCATTGTTTGCCCCGAAACGCACGCAACACGGAATCATCCCTTGACGCGTGACTTACGTGCCCGTAAAGCCAAACACAGCGGGATGTATATGCGCGCGCGTGCATACACACGAATACATCCACACACACACACCCACATACGAGAATGTATTTTTACCGATCAGAATCGCGCGGAGAGAACGGAATCACGCGCCTTCGAATTCCGCCGATGGAACTTTCAGCGGAAATTTTGCCAGAGCGGTCGATCACTCGATTACATGGTCAGCAGGATTTTCCGTTTGATCGAGGGCGACGATATGAAAATGTATCCTGCTAATCGAGAGCAACAGTTGGCAAGAGGCTTATGGATTAGCGAAATTTCGTCGTTACCATTAATAATTATTATTGACGCAGTAAACATTAAACGTCGATAAATTCGACAAACTCAGAGCTGATTACAGCACCGCTACGTACATTTTGCTGGAACGATCTTGAAATGTTTCTTATAAAAATTCAATGAGTCCTGAGTCTCCCTTGAAGGGTCAACTGCATTTTTGACCAGGCACAGGCGTTTGTACCGTGTCGTGGAACATCAGAATGCAGAGCATTACATCGACGCGCTGGGATAGCGGAGACTTTGAAAATATGAAAGGGCGGTATAAATCTTTAGCCGGGACTTAAGTTCCGGAGTAAATCTTGCCACGTTTTAGCAGTAAGTCCAGAGCTCACTGCGAAAAAGGATCAAGTCGGCATACCGACTTGCCGGATAACGTCCTGCATGGCGTCCTCGTCGACGTTACAGGCGGCTGCGTAGTCCACAAAAGGTGCTAAATCCACTTGCGACAAGTTTAAAATCGACTCTTCCGCCCATACTGATGTGTTTCGCTTTAATCCGCAGACAAGTCGAGCCTAGCGATTCACTGCGAGATTATCGCGAATTTCGGTAATCTACTCAACGCTTGTTTTTATAATTTGACGAATTATTATACTTTTGTTTAGTATATACCAATAGTTCTTCCTTTACTTCTTAGATTAATCGTAATTTCAAATATTCAAGTATTCTATATTCAATTAAAGATTGTATAAAATATTTTTGGTATTTATTACTATATATAAATTATTTATGTACGTTATTTATTATTATGCAAGCTACTGCTCACGTAAATATATTAATTGTTGACTTACAACGTATTAAAAAAATTTATAAGTGATTTTTGTATTTCTCTCTTGGTCGCATTATTGTGGTAAACAGTTGGCGAGAAAGGTGCGTAAAAATATACTCAATGGAAAGTTGCGTGAGAGTTTCTGGTGGACGGAGGGAGAGAAACTTCGGCCGGACTAGAAGAGAGAGCGGCATGATTTAGATATCGCCTTCTTGTGGTAATCAATTTCCATTAACAAAGTCTCAGCACAGTTAGAGAGAACGAGGATTGCAGGTGAGGGAATTCGAGAAGCAGAGCCTGAAAGCGGAGGGAAAGAAGCATGGGAATAAAAGGCGAGTCTTGGGAGACACTGTGCTGTAATGAGGTCTTGTAAATTTTTATCTTAAGAAATCATTGCCAGCGGAGAAACGGAAATTCTTTTCTTTAAATGCCCTGTCAGTTTCAGTAATTGCAAGCCGTAACGAAGCAATCACGCAACTACGCTCCATGAACAAAGGACGAAAGAATGGAGCTAGTGTTACAATATTTTAATTAAAGACAAATTGTTAAAATACATTTTCATACTATACGAATTTTTATTGTATATAAAAGATAAACGTATAGTTATTGCACTGAATTCTACATATCTGTAAAATAAATTATGATAGATTTATTACATTTTTATGTTAATGATATTAAAAATCATATTTCGTTAATGGTCTATCGAACGATCATGTTTGATTTTTCTGAATAGAAATAAGCAAATCTTAGATAAAGAAATTGTCGGCGCGTCCCCAAGCTTTCCAGATAAGTTCGTGAGCCGAGAAAATTGAAAAACTTCTCGGTAAAATTGTCCCGCCACTACGACTTGCACTAAACTTAACCACCTTGTGCTCAATATATTCCAAAAACTAATTAAACTTTGGACATATACACAAAGAGTCTCCAGCGCAAGTTTCTTCTGACCAATTCTGCAAGGTGAATTAAGCAACGACGTCTTTCAAAACTAAATGCGTCATAATAAACACATAAAAGAACATCGAGAAAAGTGAAATATTGAATAATCCAGTATCTATAAACTTCTGTAAGTCTTGATTTAATTCATTTAACTTGCTACAGCATCAAATTCTTGATAGTGCATCTTGACTGTGATCTTTACCTAATTTCAAATAAAAAACGACAATTTGGATAACTTAGATTCGACCTGACTGGCCAGATACATTGAAAAATAAAGCACTACGTTTCGACCATGGGTTTTGGTCCTTATCAAGTGCGTTGATAATACAATAGTTTACGTAACATACACAAAACCATGAAATGTGCCCAAATAAATCATAGATATGTGTCGTACAAATAATAAGATATTAAATAAGTTATCAGCCATAAAGGCCAAATAATACGTTCATA
This sequence comes from Aphaenogaster floridana, assembly GCA_003063835.1. NCBI lineage: Eukaryota > Metazoa > Arthropoda > Insecta > Hymenoptera > Formicidae > Aphaenogaster > Aphaenogaster floridana. Next base: position 355,816 of record NJRP01000144.1, on the reverse strand, counting down.
TCGAGATGTAATATACTACTGATTTCAAATGGCTAAGATGGAGGAGGATCGATTTTTCATTTTAATATTAGAAAACAATGGCACGTAATAAACAAATATCAATTAATTCGAAAGAATAAGTTGATTTACAATTCCAATGATGTCAATAAACCCATTAATCATTGATTCCAAATCGCTTCGGTACGAGTCATGTTTATAGCTCCATAAATATTTATAAATTTTATCTGTCTTATAAACGTGATCTCTCTCTCTCTCTCTCTCTCTCTCTCTCTCTCTCTCGATTAATACGAGAAATACATCGCTCTTACGTGAAGAAGCGAGGCAGACAGGATAAATCGGCCGAAATTCGCGGATCGCTTCGCATCGCCGGTTCGACAATTAAGCGAAAGCCGAACGGTATCGAGTGGCAAAATATTTGCAGAAATGTGGCATCGCCGATAACGGTCGGTAACTCGTTGGCAGCCGTACTAGGAATGTGAGATATGGGTGGAACTCGATCGACATCCAAATGAAGCATGCTACAGAGTCGGCAAGTGCCTGGCTGGATATTATAGACCTGTGAACGAGGCTGAGGGGTGGTTTCGCGCTAAATTGAAACGCTCGAAGGTAACGTCTAATGAAAGCACAAGCGCGGGAGCTAATATCCACCCCACTAGAATGTAATAATTTCAGAATGGTACTTCAGAGAGAGCTGTACTTGTGCAACAAAGGTTAACCACGCGAACAGCTATTCGCGATCGTGTAGCGAGAAATCGCCGAGTCCGGCGTGGTAAAAGTACCGGGGCCAGGTGCGCGATTTATCACGAGTTACCGAGCCGGATGATCCGCGTGCGCATTACGTCAGATACCTCGCCGGAAATAAGGATCATTGAGATTGGACCGGAAGATGAACTCGTGTGATCTTTGATATCAGCTACAGAGTCCTAGGAGCGGGATAGCTGACGAGCCGAAAGTCAGAACTTGTTTTAAGATCCATTAAAAAGCGGATGACAGGCTTTAACAAGACGTTCAATTATGCGTTCGTTCAAATTGCATTTAGCGTTAATCAAATGACAAAGTTTACGATATATGTATCTAGTCAAAGGAATCAATTTATGTTCAATACATGTATATCGGGAAAGATTTTTATTTTTATTATTACGCGATGCTTAATCAAGACAGGAAGAGGATATTCATAGAATTTTCGTCATAACTGACATTTAATTATGACTACAAGAGAGAAATAATCAAAGACGATGTTGGAGCTTTCATTTTCTTATTATTTAACATATTGCAACATGTTACACAATGCAATTGTCTGTGAGAAAGGAATATCTAAATTTTATATTTCTATCTGAAAAGAGAAAAAAACAAACGCGTTTATTAAGCAGTTATTATTTTATTGGATAATCACTTATTCAGAAAAAAATCGAGACGTCTTCATTGCATTGAGCTTCATTGGTTCGGAAGAAAATGCGGATTATATGATGTAACTCGATGAGATTTTCAAGGAGGTACTTCTTTAAATTAAAGATGTACTGAAGACATCAAGACATATTTCTGTAATATATATATATATATATCCAGCCGCATCGATATTTTCCTAGATGCCTATAATTGCCTGACGTGAAGAGGTTGCTTGAAACAAAGTGGTCAGCATACGCAACGCGTCTGTTTAAAGTTGCAAAGCCAACCCATTTACGATACATACATAATTTAATTAACACTTAAAAATTATATTCTATCGCAAATATTATATTTTATTGCAAAATTGCGAATTTAAAATATCAATCAATTAATTCAATCAATTGCAGATAACAAATATAAAATAAATACGTATCATAACGAGTTAACATTACCTTCTCCGTATCAAAGATTACATTTCAGAGATTTAATATAAATATTACTTTTGCATTAGCTGCCTGTACGAAATAGCAAATATTAGTTAGAGCTATTATGGTACAATCAAGCGAAGTCTCTTACTCTTTTTTTTGCATCGTAATATTTCATTGCAGTTAGCAATGAAGTTTTACGAGTATAGCTGCCGGATAAACCTTGATAACTGACAGTAATCTACTCTAGACGGGTCGATAGCTACGAAAGCCCGGTATAAAAATAATATCGAAGAGTCCGGCGTGTGTAAGTGCATCCGTAAAATGAATTTTGTTGGAGGACCATCTCTCTCGTAAGCGTAAACGCTTGCGCGTGCGTGCGTTGACGGGGTGGAGGGGACGTGAGAGCATGTAGGTGCTGTAAGCACAAATTGCCACAAATTGGAGAAAATTGAATGAAGCTTACAGCTTAACGAAGGCACTAAACCCTTGCGGAACGACCTATCTCAACATGCAGCCCATTTTCGTGATAAGTGAGGAGATGTCGTGCGTTTAAAACACTCTAACCAGGACAGCGCTGCGACGCCCGCGCCGGTCGCCGATATTTCTACCGCAAATATTTCCCGAAGATTTCCGCATTTGTCGCGCTAGGATGGATATTGTGCTACAAGGCGATGCAGAAACCGTGCGTTTGTCTGAACCGTATCGTGACATTGGATAGAAGATATATTGTATTTTCCCTATTATATTTTTGGAAAGCAAACAGCAAGATATTTAATAAAGAACATCCACCTACTTTACTATAGTATCTTTTACTATATTATAAATAAAAGAAAAATTCTATATTGCAATAATACTTATATAATTGATATACGGAAAAATTTAATTTTTATTTAACTTAACTCGTTATTTTTATGTCACTATTCTGCCTAGCAGTTTATTTATAATATTTCGTTGTTCGAAGTATTATTTTGGCAAAAATAAATTAAGGGAATGTTTAAAAATTATTTATATTTTATTCTTCATTATATATTGTTACACAGTTACAGAATTAACTGTTTTTTTGTACATTATATGTATTTTTTAAAACTTTTATTTTATATTTTAGACATTTCTATTGTATTCAAATTTCAAATTTATGCTAATTATAAAGTAGAATAAGAATTCGTTTTTCTCTCTCTTTCATAACTAAATTTTTAGATTACATACGTCTCAACAAAATTATTATGTTGACACTGATTATTAGCTCATTAGGGCTGCAGGCAAGGAGTAGTCCAAACATTGAAAAGAGCGAACACTTGCCTTGAACGGCAAAAGATTTTGATTTTCCGATAGAAAAAGGTCGTTATTGAAGTACTTCGCTGCCGCTGAAGAACTCCGAAACGACCGTAACCGGTGGAAACAGGGAGGGAGGGTTCGAGGCACACAGAACAAAGAGAGAAGGGGACAACGAGAGAGAAAGAGCGACGGGGTGAGGAAGGGAGGAAAGAGAAGGATGGAAGAGGGCGAGGTTGAAGGAAAAAGAGTGGAAAAAGAGGAGGACGGCATGGCGGTTTGCAGGAAACAGAGGACAGTGACTAGAGCGAGAGGCGTGCGAGACGTGGAATATGTCTGGCGTGTGTGGAGAAGCTTGTACACTCCCCCGGGATCGTTATGGGGGCATTCCGGCTTCTGGTATGTAATATCAGAAATTCCTGTCTACCTGTGTGTCGCCTGTTGCCCGTGCGCGATGTTCCAATTGGAGCGGGCGAAACGCGCGCCCGTGCGATGCGAAAGTGGTATTACTTGTGCCGGTAGGGCAGAACGTAGGGCTGGATCACCGACGCTCAGGAGGATAAAATTATTCCGCGCGTTGAAAATTAGCTGCGGGAGAGTACGATAGAAACTACCGTTGTCCATGTGTTTGGCTCTCGAAATGAATACTTATCGGTGAAAGGAACATGTAGCACGTTATGCTATTCACGAATGTTATTCATCGCGCTTAACGTGTAGCACTAACAATAAGAGCATCTTCTCTTTGGTATTTTGACTTGATTAGAATTAATTACAATTTTATATATGTACGTTTTATTAAATTAAAAAAATATATTTTAAAAATAATATTTACCTTTATATATATATATATAAGACTGTATGAAATAAATAAATATTTTACTTGTTCCAACATTGCCATTTCGTTGATTACTATATTGTGTATAATTATAATTAATTATAATTATGTATAATTATAATTAATAAAAATTATTTATTAAAACGCCAACATATCGTATATGTTTAATATGTTAATTCCTTAATATTTGTATTAATTTGACTGTCATTAATCATCCTCCATTATAAACTTATGGACAGATCTTTGAAGATATACTGCAACCTTTCGAGGCAATGCATTCGGGCGATGTGTATAGAGAGGATTTTGGTTTCGTCGCGTGGTAGGGTAGTTTTAGCCAGAGGCATCGGTTGTCTGCATTCGACACATTGTCAATTTGCCGGTGCTCGTCGCGTCTGTTTAAAATCGATCGTGCCAGAGCACACATACCTGCCTACCAAATACATTTTCGGTTTACGAGTGCCGTAGACGTCAATTCCCGTTCTCTAACAATGCGCTAAAAAAATAGTCGCTTTGTTCGATTTCTGCCCGCTGCCAACATGTTTGGGGGCCATATGTATTAATGTCTCCAATGATTTTCGAAAATATACATATGACGATTTCAATCGAAGTTATCTTCATCACTTTCGTGTTTATTTTACTTGATATTTTGCAGTTATGAATAAATAACTTCCTTCGTCACCGATTTCATCGACGCTTTGATATATTTTTCCTTTTACTTATTAAACATATTTTCCGTCGATGAGATAAATCTTTTTGTTTGTCATTTAAAAATAATATATAGAAATAATTAAGAAAACTAATTATAATAATAATAATCTTTAGTATCATATATATATATATATATATATATATATATATCGTTCTATCTTCTTGCATATAATATGCTTTTTTAAATAAAATAAACATTATATATATATGATACTAAAGGTTATTATTATAATTAGCTTTCTTAATTATTTCTATATATTATTTCTAAATGACAAACAAAAAGATTTATCTCATCGACGGAAAATATGTTTAATATGTAAAAGGAATATATGTCATTATATATATATATAATGACATTTTCTCTATTTTTCTTTCTCTATGATATATTTGATTTCTCGCAAATTATAAACAAATTGAAAACAGCTTATTTATTTCACAATTCAAAGGAATTTTTCTTGTAATGATTGGAACGATAAGATTACGACGTAGAAAGTGATGGAAAAAATTCAAATTTAATTATTTAATATCCACTGCCGATGGCCAGCGAATCTTGCTAGCCCGAATATCGCGATCACATCGAAAATGAGAACCACAAACGCGGTATATTTGAAGTATGATGTGACTGAGAATTCCGTACGGGCGAGCAGCGCATTCCGCGTGATATCTATTTCATTATGGGGGAGATTCCACAGTATTTTTGCAATTATATGCAGCGATCATCGCCACTGGTTACACAGGTTAACAGCGTTCATATTGTGTTTGCGAATATTGTCGCAATATAGTCGAAATTTCTCGGGGACGGCCCTGTGATCGAATACTCGGACCAGCGACGTTAATTATCTTTAATCCAATTAGCTATGTATTTGCATATGCCGACTACGATGTTTTCGAGCGTTCGCGTCTGCGCTCATTAGCGCGGTGGATATGATGCAAATAAACGAAAAATAAGTCCGCAAGAGATATGACGCGCTACCTGAAAAGTATAATTAAAAATTATATCTCCGTCATATTCGCGATGCTTCCTTGCTCGATAAAATGGCTTTGTATAAGCCTTCCTTTGTATATTATTACGAATTGTCTGTATGATTATTTCGCAATTTTCTCAATTATCCAGCGAAACGACAGATGATAAAAATAAGTGAAATAAAAATGTTGCAAAGAGCGAGATAAAAAAATTGGACATTATCGTCAAATAAGAAAGTCGCGAATAGTAAATTCTCCCAACAAATGTAATGTCACTAATTAAAAGACGCGAGGCATACGCGCGAAGAATATTAAATTTTGTCAATTAAAACCATCGTCAATTATTCCTAAATTAGCGAGAGAACTTGGACGGTGGAGCTACTTTATCGTGCTTATATTAAATTTCTTTGACCATCCTCTTGTCCCCTTCCCCTCCCCCCTTCGCGCAAGAAGTGATGTGACTATGTGGCACGTACATTTCTTACGAATAATATAGCATAATATAGAATGCGTATATGCCCACTACTCTTTCACCAACACTTGTCCGTGTTTTCAAGGGAAACAGAAAAGACATCGTCAGATATACCTCTTATTAACAAAGATTTTTAATGTTATTCTGTTACATTAACAATAGAAGCATTCAAAATTAAATAAAAGGATATATCATAAGATATTCATTTCGGAGAAAGTTAAATAATTTTTTAGAATGAGATACGCGGTACAACAAGAAAACAAGCGTAGTAACAAATCTAAAAAAACAGTTATATTTTTCGTTAAACTAGTATAGGAATAAAAAAATCTCTGTACATATATTATTGTATACTTGGAATTGTAAATCTTTCCAAAGCCGAAAGGCATAACATAGATAAATATCTCATTTATTTAGAGAAAAGCAGAAGAATATTTTTCGAAAGAATTTAATATACAGACCTCATATATACATATATATATATATATATATATATATATATATATAAAATACATAATATATAAACCATAGATATAAAATTATTATATATAAAATATATAATATATATGTTTATAATATATATAATATTATGTATAAATATATTATGCATTATATATACGTGTGTGTAGTATCTATATAAATACGTATAAACATGTGGTATATATACATATAAACATTAAAAACAATATGTGAATATACGTATTATTATAGTACATAATATCATAAAGAGAAAAAGTTGAATATCATTAAGTCGGTTTATACCATAGTATTTTGAATTTCGATCATTCTTTTAATGGATTGTAGAAATTATTTTTATAATGGATAATAAAATAATTTAATAGTTTTTGTAACCTATTATAAAAGTTATTTATATTATCTATATTAGCTGTAATATTATTTTTTGTAATCTATGCTTGTTGCTGTAATACAACTAAAGAAAACAAAAGCTACGTAAGAGATCTGTTTGTAAAAAATAATAATTGTTATACTGGAGCAGTGAATTATGGTACAATATCGATTTAATGATAATATATTAGCGATTGTTATTTACAAATTACTAATGTACATGACAATTAGTACAAATTACCAATGTAAACGCGACTTCAAATTCGTGAAAGAATTTGTCATTAAAGTTTAATTTAATAGAAGTGAAATACTCTGTATATTAATTTGTGATATTAATAAGCCATTTGATGCACTAAAAGCAGAATAGTCCACATTCATCTATAAATGTTAGTCACTTTAATAGAACTACGAAAAATATTAATGATCCGATCTATATTACAAGAAAGTTTAATATTAATTACGGAATTAATACCTTATGGAGATAAAATTAATTAAATCTAGATTATACGTTTAAATATTTAAAAAATATATAAATATAATTTTATAGAATATTAGTTCACATAAAATAAATAATTAATTTTGTGGAAATTATTTGTATAATGCTTGGTAGTGTATGTTATATGTAGGTATAGTTACATGTACCCTACTGAAAATTTTTTATTGAGATTACAATTGAGAATAAAATTTTTATTGAGATTACAATTGAGAACACAACTAAGAAGAAAATTTTTATTGAGATTATAATTGAGATCATAATTGAGAATAAGGATTTTTAGTAGGGTAGGCATAAAATATGCTAAACAGTGATCGTGTTAAATTCAATTAATAATAAGCCGCACATTTTTAATAAAGTGCTAATAAATAGAAAATAATACAAAGTATAACATTTTTTCTACCTGCTTTTCAAACAGATTTAAAAGCAAACGTGATCACTTCGAACGAATCTGAGATTTTAATAAATTAACACGAACATTATCCGGCGTAATTACAAAACTACCGCGTTACACGCATCCCTTGTGATCGTCGCAAATGGGATGGAATGCCGTTCATGTAGGATCGCGAGATCGCGCGTTGGCGGGTCAAGCAAAAGCGTTAGGAGCCATCGCGACTTCCGTTTGCGCTGCACGGGGGTTGCCGCGTTATAAAAAGGGGTAGCTATTGAATTAAAAGGACGTAGAGCGAATAAGGCGGGCCGCAATGAAAGAGCGAGATCGCGGCCAGGCGAGACTCCGGCGAGAGAGAGAGAGAGATAGAGAGAGAGAGAGAGAGAGAGAGAGAGAGAGAGGGCGCGAGCACGCGTGCGAGGGTGGAAGAGCCTAGCGTAGCGAGAGAGGACGTGAAACGGTAAAACACCCCCCGCGATGCGAGGCGGGGTAGGAAGACGGGGGACGGAGATAGAGTGAAACGCTCGGCTTCGGGTAGGGGGAAGAAAGGCGGAGGAAATGAGAAGAAGAGGGCTCTCTCTCGTCTCCTTCGGCCGGTCGTCCGCTCGCATCTCTCCTCTCTCCCGCACGTCGCCGTGCCGAGCGCCCGCGCGCGCTCTTGCCGGCCATAAAAATAAAATTTCAATAAATCTCCGCCGCGCGAAAACTAGTGGGGCATCCAGAGGGCGGGCTACCCGCTCATTGGAGCTGCGTTCGCGGCGGTTACCGCCTACCACAAAGCGGAGACGGCGAAAGAGACGGTAACCTGGATAGAGTTTACCTCGGGATATGGGCAACCCTCGCATGGCTACCAACCATTGCGGCCCGGCGACGGAAAATCCGACGACCGGTGCCTCCGGGTCCGAGATTCCTCGTCGCTTCCTGCGTCCATCTCCACCGGTTGCCTTACCTTTTTTTTTTTTTATTCCCGATCCCTCCGATGTCTCGGCCTGTCCTGTCACCCCCGTGTCACCCGTGTCACCCCTGTTCGAGCGCGCACTCGTTTGATCCTACCGATTGCTGACCGCGTGGTTGCGCTCAACTTTCGCGCTACTGCTGGTGTAATCGTGGCAGTTCTTAACATGGTTAAATGAATTTTCTGGGAGAAAAATTTCGAACTTTGAGCAGAAAATATACAAGTATATGGTAGCCCACACTCTTGAAGGGATGAATTAATTCAGCACCATTCTCGAGATTTGAAATTCCGGCTCATCAGCACAATTTAATATTTCATTACCGAGGAATAGGTAACGAGTATTTCTATTTTAAAGTAATTTGCAGATAATTAGCATTCTACTCTTCTGGAAAATGAAGAAAATTTCGATCGCCAAGCGCGAGATTTCGAAGGAAGGCGCTGTCGCGGCTAGCTACCTTCCTGGGTCCTGGTGTTGGATCTGAAGGATAGGAGCGATTTAATATCACGCCCACCAGCGGAGAACGCGAGGTGGTAGGGACTCCTGCGAGCCGGTGGCGGAAGCGAGAGATCGGTGGTGCGCGCTTTGATACGAGCGGGACACCGATATTCCCGCCAAGCCGGCGTGAGTGGGGGTGTTCGGATATGGCAGTCGGCCAGTTTGCTGTTTGCCTTCCTGAGGCACGGGCCGGTCCTCAGGCTCGTCTGTACACCCAAATACTCATCCAAGAAGGCCCCGTGCGTCGCGCCGCCAGTCGCAGTTTTTTTTTCTTGTCCGTAGTTCCTGTCGAGAGTTGAGGGTGAGGTGCTCGCGGTGTCACGCGGATTTCCGCTTCCGCGTGCTGTATCGGAGCTACGCTCCCGGGGTTGAGCGGCATGCTCAACAATATCACCGCCGGCGGTTCCGTACACGGTATCTCCGGTAAGTACCGTATACACTTCAGTCAGAAATCCCATCCGGTTAGTGCGCGTCGAGGAAACTGTGCTCGGATTGCAATTAGCGATGTCGCCAATACAAATAATATCACCGATAATGTCCGTTCGCCGAATAAGCCGATTAAAATAACTCGCTCTGTGTGTTCGGACTAAGTTTGAATTCCCTTAGAAATCCTGAAGCTGGCCGAGATTCGCGGTATCCATCGGTTTCCTTCGTCCTGCGTTTCAAAAATCGAAGTTCTCTGGTTTAAATGTCCTTCAATTATACTGAGAATAATGGTTCAAACGTTCTCCAGGATAATTGAGTGTATATCTTGGACCGGTTCTAAATGCAAAAATTTAGCAAGCGATTAGCACGCAATTATGGATCGTATTATTATGATTGGCCCATTTTGAACTATGAATTGAAGTTAAAGTCATCATTAAATGTCACTCAAGTCCATCGTATTTATTATTATAATCATAGTTTTAGTATTGTAAAAATTATTCACGTTTCAATTATCTGTTATGTGTCACTAGCGATCATGCGGACATTGCGATACCTAATGAGTGAAATGTCCACGTCGTTACCTCACTCAGTTATGTATAGCAAACGCATTTCGATCACGAGCACCAAACATAATTTGCAACCAGAGTTCTTCGGAAGCCATCGATGTCTCGCCGACGGTACCACGCGCGTCGCTTCCAATTTACAACCCAGTGTTCCGTGTATCGAGTCAACCAAATTTTCACGTGAAAGACATCGTGAAGTGTTGGGCAATCTGATCGGATCCAGGTACAGACTCTCTCAGGATTAAGTGTCAGTCGCAGGTTCCATCAATTTTAATAGCGACAGCCGGTTTCACCTACGTTGACAGCGGTACCGGCAAAGATACTAAATTTTTTGGATTATGATAGAAACTATATGTGGAATAATATCAATACATTTTATCTGTAATCGACATTGCCATGACACGTATAACAATTATTAGCGCATTTCATCGCTGTGTCGACATTGCGTGAAACTGGAAAGTAACGCTACACATTACTTCTGCGAACCTCGCTTTCGTATCTGATGTAGAATGTAATGAGAGAAGACAATGATAGCACGATAATGATATAATAATAGTGTAAAACTTTGATAGTTCAGTCTTAGATTTCAAGCGCGGCGCCTAGTACCGCTGTAGCATCAGGTGTCCCATAAGAAGTGCGTTTCTTCATGGCTTTTATAGTGCCCGAGCTAGTTTATTTTAAGCTTAGCGTGTCAGCTTTTTGTTCACGTAACGCGGCATTATCATGTCGGTCTACTACAATTAAAAATCGCAATTGAAAGTGACGTCGTTAATTAATCAGACATTATTGCGAGTACTACGGGTATTCCCGGTCTAATTGTAAGCGTGCCATTAGTAAAGGATATTCAAAATGAAATAAAGTCTATTGGAAAGAAATATCGAGCGTTAAATGGTCTTCATTTAAATAGGTATAATTTATAAATTTAGTTTATACATAATTTTAAATCCTCGTAAATCTTTCACGTGCACTATTATAGGTCACATAGCTCCGTTAAAGTTGATTACGTGCCATTTACGGTGAAATTTATAGCAAAAGATATCTGTACATTCTGTCACAAGATGATAATTGCGGTAAAATATATACAAAGTGACGTTTAAACGTCGACCATCGGTAGTGAGTCGAAAATTTTTCCCGAGATAAGAGGCGCGTTTCCTGTGTAAAACAGGCGAAAATTAATAAAACAAATCATGCTCTCTCTCTCTGCCGCCGAATAATTTTTATTAAAATTTGACAATTACATTTTACATCGCTTAATGCGAACTTTTATTCGCGAATTTTATGAAGCTATTTTTTCAAAACTTATTTCTAATCGTATCGATGCGTGTGATTCTACGTGCTTACAAAAAAGTTCCGAATGAATCAGGATTCCTCTTAATCAATTTGACTTTCATCACCCGTCGGTTGGTGTAGGGACTGTTTTGCCCGACTAATCCACTATGAATAATCCTGTCACAACTGTGGATTGCAATTAATATCGCGTAATTTACTACGAAATATTTATTGTATTAATAGATATTCATAAAATTACATTTCTTACATCAGTTTTTTATTTATTTTGCATAACGACGTGCGCAAAAGATTAACTTCTTTAATTTATTTTTGTATAAAAGATGCTTATTATTATTATTTATCATTATTTATCATTATTATTTTGTTCGATATTTGCACGATAAAATTATGATATAAATAGGAGCTGCAAATTTTTTGTAAAAACTGAACGGTAATTACTGTGTAATGAACAAAATTACTTAAACAAGAGGTGGGATATTCTTCGCCAGTAAATATTAAACCACAGAAGAGATTTGTTTCGACTCAATTGGCCAATATTTAATTTAAATTAATATATCGCGAATCGCGACATTTTTCGACCATGGATTTTGATCCTTTAACTTTTACCTTGTATATGAAAAAGTTAAGTAATTTTGCTAATTATCTAACTTTTACCTTGTATGTGACAGTATAATATTTTCTGATTGCAGAAGTTATTAAAATCGTTAATTATGTCAATTTATGACATTTTCTAAATAAAAAAATTTTTTTCACGAAAAATTTACTTTCTAGTAGAATCATAAATGAAAGATCGAACGGGAACGAAATCCAGGATGGAAAATTGCACGAAAGAATAGGGAGATGTGCCGGTAACACGTGACGTTGCACGTCTTCGATCTTCGCCATCTCAAGAAAGCCGCTTCTCGAGTTTGATGATCTTAATTACCTCAACACTGATTACATTACGCGAGAAGTTGAGGAACGGTTTAGAGAGTTAGAATGTTGCAGGTGGCGAGAACTGAGTAAAGCGCTACACGTTAACCGGATTAAAAGAAAGTTATAGCTCCATTTTTTTCGCGTTAAGCGTTAAACGTTGATTCTTTCCGTCATATTTACTCTGTCATATTGCGATTTACACACTTGTTGTACGTTTAATTTCCGATTAACACTATCGTGATTATCGAATGACTCGGACACTGATGACAATGCATACACGGAAAGAACGGTTTTGCTGAAATATTAAAAAATTTGGCCAGATACAGATCTGAAGAATAATTTTGTTGGATCATCAAAATAATTATGTAGGACACTCCAACGTAATGATAATGCTGCAAAAAGTTTTGATATTCTAGCAACTATTTTAGGCGTCCTACATAATTATTTTGATGATCCAACAAAATTATTTTTCAGATCTGTATCTGGCCAAATTTTTTAATATTTCAGCAAAACCGTTCTTTCCGTGTACGAAATGGCGAAAGAACTTCTTTTGAAACTATTGATTCTCGTTAAAATCATGATTCCGTTTAAACGATCGTAATCGCCATATGCCTACCGTCCGCAGTGATTATATCTGAGTTTACGCGAACGCGGTAGATCGCACCGACGTCGCGCTTGTTTCTCATAAATTGCACTTATCTGTCTTCCGTCAAATAAGATCAAACGTATACTTACTAACGGCCGACCGATTCGCGACTGCATTCGATACGTCTTCAATTACCATCCTTCAATTTATCAAAAAATGAGATTTGGCTCTCGGGGGAGGGGGGGGGAAACGTGCGCGCATCTCGCCGTACTTAAAGTATGTCCGTTAAAATTTTTTATGATATACGTTAATTGCATTTGGTGCATCGGCCATCCATTGAGACAAGGCGGGCACAGCTCGCGAGCGTGACACGCGAATAAATACGTCTGTCACGACATTTCCGGATAGTAATGTGATTTATGACTTTATTATTCAGACGTTTCAAGCGCGGGCGGCTGTCAATCACGAGGTTTCCAAATGTCGATAAACGCGCGGCCGAACGTTATAAAAATTCTGTTTTTTTTTTCTACAGCCGCTTCACGCATCCTGAATTACCGCGATACTCCATGAGCGCAAAAAAAAAATACACGTGTAGAACGAATGCCTAGCCGCATCCCACGCGATCCTTTAGTGATTAGCGTTTTAATTTGATTATGATCTTCGATAATCCGGTCAATTAATCCGGGATTAAATAATTATTCTCAATCTTTAACAAGAGGGCAGGTATCTCGAAGTAATACGGGTGTAATTACGCAAAGTAAACGTTGGAAAAGAAATTTTTCTTTTTATATTAGGAGATGCAATATGGCACTCCGTGACTCACGTGGCATTGTGATTGCGCACGATTTTTGTACAACAATAGAGTTTATATGCTGTATACGGAGAATCGCGATGAAGACATTAAAAGAATCCACGCACAAGAATCTGAATTCTTATCGAATAAAGGGGCTCGTAAACTGGGACCATTAAACCCTATAAAATAAAATTAAATCATCAAGTTTTATAACGCAAATAGAAAGACCTGTCGTAAAATTCATTCATATGGGGATATTCATTCAGTTAAATTTTACTACACGGTGGTCTGATAGTTTAATATCGATTCTCAGTATTTCTATGTAGCTTCATACTTCATACGGCTGTATAAATAAGCTTAATAGAATATTCTATATTCCGCATTCATTTTATATTAAAATGTTTTTTATATAAAAAATGTGCATATTTAAATGAAATTATTAAATATTAAATTTGTGTAAAACGCAATGAAAAGTCTTCCAGGAAATTTCTTTCACACAATTGAAAATAATACTATATATTCATAATTTTCTAAAAGTTTTAATATCTGAACATAGAAGTTTGCGAAAAATAGGACTTCAGGATGTTTCTGTAAAACATAAAAGCCTTTGCGCCAAATACCTAATTTAACGAAAAATTTATCACGTTCGTATAAGTTATTCCATTATGTTTCAAATCTTTCTTATTTTTCGCGCAGCTCCGTCGCATTTATTCGCGGGTGGAAATTTTTCACGAGCGCTCTTTTCCTCCTCGGTGACGCAGAAGATGCGTCTACGTCGCGGTCGTACCTGACTAAACTAGTTTACCTCATTACGTAAGGATCTTTGACAATGCACAACGACGTGCAATACCCGCGATCTGACACATGAAGTAGTGTGGGCGTACCTGATCTGAGATGGACACCCTCCGCGATACAACGATACATTCACGTGTGCACGTAACGCACACGGTGCCACACGCTCGTGTACACATGGAACGAAGCGCATGTATACGTATACGTGTGCACGTGTGCATGTACTCTTGCGGGCGAGTGCGTGGTGTATCGGAACGTGTGTTTGCGCGCCTAGAAGTCCCGGAGTATACGGTGACGATTCTCGCACCTCCTCGCTAAGTGGTCCGTACACCCTTCGGCCAGCTTCTGCTCCTATACAAATTTAAACTACGTAGAGCGGGCGCGTGGGGCGGGCGAGCGAGAGGCATGTGCGGAGCACGAGGAAGCCCGGCGAAAAGAAAAAAGACGGGAGAAAACTGAAGCGGCGCATCTTCTTTTTTTCTCTGCCTCTTACCTACCGCGCCGCTGCACGCACGTAGGAGCGAAGGATGCGCAAGATCTGAAGCGGTACGACAAGGAGCACGGCGTGCTGGGAGTGAATCTGGGCTCCGGTCTGTCCGCGGGTGGCCTCACCGGCCTTCATCAGGAATTGATCATGACTATGCCCGGTACAGGTACGTAAGCCGTCGCGTTCGCTACGAAACGTTCGATTTCGTTGGTCGAGAGCCATCCGAGAAGAGACGCGGGGAACAATTGACCACGCGAGCCGCAAGCTTATAACCCCTCGTCTGCAGTCGATTTTGAGAGTAGAAACGTGTCATGAGGCTAAGAGTAGATACGTGTACTTCATTCGATGCCGAATTCTTTCTACTTCTATTTATTCACTCTTAAAAAGAGAGTGAATAAATTAGAAGTGGAAGGAATTCGGCATCGAAAATTTTCATCGCCTCGTTTTGTAGCTACATCTTTTATTTATGTGTGTCTTAAGATAACATTGCGAAATTGTGAATGATTTGCGATTGAACGAACGACAGATTTTATCTATTCATTAAATAAGTCGGATGATGATGGTAAATGTGGGAAGATGAATCGCATCGATTTTCCACGAATACTACGTGAGCAGCTGCAACGGGCGTATGAAATATTCCCAGAATGGATTGCGCAATGTTTTCATCATGACTTACAATTAGAAGACGGAACTATTTTGCTGAGATATTTTTAAATTATTTGGAAGAAGAGTTTAATTGATAATCTGCAAAATGCAATCGCAATAAAATTATATAGAACCCTCATAACGTAAATTTAATGTAATTTAAGTTAAATCGAGTTGAATTTATTAATAATTCGTAATTATTTAAGGCCAAATTGCAATCTCATATTTTTTTAAGGAAATAATAGAAAATCTTGATGATAAAAGCGAGAATTGTATTTTTAAGATATTGATTTTCGAAATCATTGCTATGAATTTGGTGTTAAATTGGCCATGCCATTTTCACATGTCATGTTAACATTGAAATTATATAAATAAAACTTGAAAGCAAAAACGTCATATGTACGACTGCTTAAATTGTTGACTGACACATGTCAAAGTAGCACATGTTAGAATTAATCAGTGTAATTATGAAATATCTTGGCTAGAATGTATTAGTATTGGAATCTAAGATATTTATTAACAATTATATAAGTAAAATTATTACTGATAATTATTCATTTCATGAATATTTCGATATCATTAGGACGTGATCTGTCAAGTATATGAAAAACTTTTTCGGTACTATACTTGCTCTGATCGATTTCACACTCCTTCATAGAGATGATTTCTTTTCGACATATTTTTCGATTAGTTTTAAATAAATAAATTGTACACGTAAATCATATTTGTACTACGTAAATCATATTTTCTATTTTTTTAAATGTTGAAGATCCGGCGGAGGAAACGTGGCTTATATGTAATTATCCTTTCGGTTAGCAATTTGATTTACAACTATAATCGATACCGAAGAAACTTCGGCATTTTACGTTTATGTTATATAACCGTGATTTTGTATTTTAGGTAGCGCGGCGGGGATCGGGCAAGGCGATGACAAGCCTGCAAAGCAAAAGCGACATCGGACGCGTTTCACACCGGCCCAGCTCAACGAACTGGAAAGGTGTTTCGGCAAAACTCACTATCCGGACATCTTTCTGAGGGAGGAAATAGCACTAAGGATCGGCCTCACGGAAAGTCGTGTTCAGGTAGGTGTGGTCAAAATATACATTGCCGTTGGCACGAAATGATTAATTTCAACGTGCGCTAGAGAATTTATCGCGTGACTTCGCGTTCATCGTTGTGCCAGAATTACATGCGGGCTTCTATTATGCACGTAAAATAGTTTCAATTCGACACCACGTTTAGGCGCTTATTTAAATCGACTGTGTAAGAGAAGATATATAATTCAACTCTCTTTTTTACGATTTGGTCCATCGGAGAAATTAATTATCTTTTCCTCCAAAAAGTCAGCTTTCATTTTTCGTAACACGCTTTCTGTAGTGGCCGATTCATTTGCATAAGTGCCTTAAGTGCCTTATTGTGGTGATTTATTATTATTATAAATATTTTGTAAGACGACTTGACTGGCCATAGATGGTATTTTATTTATTACTACGTGTCAACCATACGGTTTGTGGTCCTCTACGAGTATTAAATTTAATAATAATAATGCTAAAGCATCTATTAGATTCTCCCCCCTCCCCCAACACCCTTCCATCACGAACTGTTAAAGA
Source organism: Aphaenogaster floridana (assembly GCA_003063835.1). Lineage (NCBI taxonomy): Eukaryota > Metazoa > Arthropoda > Insecta > Hymenoptera > Formicidae > Aphaenogaster > Aphaenogaster floridana. The sequence goes on along the minus strand of NJRP01000144.1, from coordinate 338,467 downwards.
ATTTGTTGCGAAAAATCCTGGCTAAGGTAATATTTTTAATAGTTAAAAATAAGTAAATAGGTAAATTCTTTAATAGTTTTCGTGATGGAAGGGTGTTGGGGAGGAGGGAGAATCTAATAGATGCTTTAGCATTATTATTATTAAATTTAATACTCGTAGAACCACAATCCGTATGGTTGATACGTATAATAAATAGAATACCATCTATGGCCAGTCAAGTCGTCTTACAATTTATTATATGTTAATTATTTACTGGCGATTTAGGAAAATTATAGTTTCAGGTTATTATAAATATTATCATATAAATATGGAGTGCATCTCTGACACGATAGGATTGTAAGGATAGACGTTTTTATAAAAATTTATAATTATAAAAAGATAATGGCTCCGGTGTTTAAAGATTTAGTGACACGGACGTAGCGATATTTGAGCGATGTTAGGGCGTTACGAGGTAGCATAAATTGTCGTATGGTGACCTCGCGATTATCCTTAGAAACGTATACCCAAACAGTACCGGAACTCCGGAGGAATCAATTGCGCCGGCCTACCGTGGCTTTTTGGATTAAAGCGAAACTTGGAACAGCAGCTAAGCCCTCGCCCTGCGGGGTTCCGAATTTTGGTGGGTTCCGCTTGGTTGCGAGGCGACCGCGAAACTTTGCGGAAGCTCGCAAGTCCTGCCCCTGGCATCAGGAATTCCGGGATCAAAGATCCAGAAATCTCACTCGCAGTCCCCTCAAAAGCTGCTCTCCCGCGTGTCGATCTATTAAAGTCTTTTTAATGGATATACAAGATATATATTAGATACATGATCAATTAAGATAATTATAGCTCAGACTTGTTATTGCCCATGAGATTGGTAAAAAGTTTTATTTTACGAGTAAAATTTTTAGGGGAATAATTTAAGAGAGAGCTAGTTATATTGTATTAATACGGAGATGTAATGAATCAAAAATAGCGTACGTTAACGACGAACATTAAAAATAGACGCTTCAACAATAAACGTCGGATCAAATTAAAAAAGACACGGCAAATCGAGGCATCTTCCGCATTATAATTTAACGAGCATAATGTGTTTTTGACAGCAAGAATATACTCGTGATTTCCGCAGTTTATCTAAATACGGAACTGACGGAAATCTGTGATATCTCAGAATTCATGAAGCAAAAAGGCTTGAATTTTTCTGTCCTATTCATCTAAGAGAGTTTATCGACCTTTCCGTTTGATTGCTGGGCGCATTATTAGCACGTATTTCATTAAAGATCCGAAAGGAAAATTAGCCAACGATATATTTGGCTTCAAAATGAAAAAGTTCAATGCAATGACAAAAACTTGCAATGAAAAGTCAGTAAAAGTGATAAAAATTAATAGAAAGCATTGTAAATTTAGATTTTAATTTATTATAATATTTGCAATCATAATATCGATATTTTTATCGATATTATTTAGTTGTTTGGAGAGACGGAAGGAGACTACTTTGCATTATGTCAAAATTAATTTTAAAACGAGGATAACTTTCTTAAACATTAATTCCATGACTATACTTTTAATCTAGTTTTTACATTTTGATGATAATTTTATGCATCAAATTAATTTTAAAACCACACAAACCAGTTAAAAGATTGTTTTTTTTCCATCGGATTTGACCATCGCGCGAGAGGGTGATTTCGACTTCCCCGCGGGCTATCAGCTGACAGAACTTTTTTAAGTCTCCGGGGCACGTCTAGAAAAACGGAGTTAATAGAAATTCATGAAAATTTTATTCGCAACTTGGAGGCGTCAGTCAAGCCGGGCGTTGTGCCGCATACCAAGCAGCCGCGTTCTCCGTCCCTCTCACGCGATGTATATAAATTCGCACATGCGAGTCGTCGGATATGACGTGTGTATCCCCGTATTTGTTCGCTGCATAATGCAATGTCTGTCTGCGCGGTTATCTAGATATCGTCGATTAAGGGTAACCTTATAACCGAGATAATCTTAGTCGCGCAATAAAAAGAAAGAAGTTGAATACTCTGGGGTTTGCAGCGATTCGTGAATTTTAATTTGCGACCTCCGTGTCGCTTATCCATTTTTTTTCTTCACACTCTAGTCCCATTTCGAAATCGTTTTTTCGATATCCCGTGCACAGATTATACTTATTCTGTATATATTTTTAAGAAGTCGATACCCCCGATTTGTATTGTCGTCGCGTCTAACGTCTGCCGCGACTCGTGATTTTCATCGTGTCGGAATCGCGCGACACATTGACCCCGGGGCGCGCGCCTTTCCGTTCTTTAACGAATTAGTGGTTTCAAAGTCACCCGGGGTACTCGGTGACTCCTTCGTCCCGGACCTCGCAGTAGCGCGTGTTCGTTTCGACGAAGCGGGAAATGTCAGGCAAGGGAAAAATAAAAGAAAAGGACAAAAAGGAAAAAGAGAAGAAAAAAAAGAAAGAGGAAAGAAAGAAGGAAAAGGGAACGGGAGAGAAAACGAATCGGGATTCGTGGGTCTGTCGGGCGGCAGGCTGCCTAATTGAAAGAGGTTTTCTGTGGGCGAGGGTAGACATCAGCGTGAACGAAGCGTTTCCAAGGAAACCCGGCGGCGGGCACTCGTGTGGAGAGGGCCTTCGGCACCAATGGGGCTGCGAGGGAAAGGCGCCGGCGCTCAGCATCGCTATACTATCGAGCGTCGCTATCAAAGGTTTCTTGACTTGCCATGGCGGATCCATCGCGCGTTTTAAGGACGGCCGAGAGAGCATAATCCTTTTTTTATTTTTCCTCCCTTCAATTACTTCCGCGCTGGCCGCGATTACGCGCCGATCGCGTCTGCGGTAATGAACTTGAATGGAAAAAGATCCCGATCGCGCTAGTGCCGCAGAACGCGCCATCGTCGTCTCGCGCTCCCCGGGATACCAAAAATTTAACTGCGCGATTACTCCACGGAAAGAATGGTTTTGCTGAAATATCTAAAAATTTGGCCAAATACAGATCTGAAAATAATTTTGTTGGGCCATCAAAATAATTATGTAGGACGCCCAAAATAGTTGCTGGAATATCAAAACTTTTTGCAGCATCATCATCATGTTTGAGCGTCCCACATAGTTACTTTTGATGGTCTAACAAAATTATTTTCAGATCTGGCCAAATTTTTAGATACTTCAGCAAGACCGTTCTTTCCGTGTCCTGGTACGAATCCGATTGCGTTTAGAAATTTCAAAAGTACCACAAATCGCCTGGGGATGAAAAAATTTCGAACTGCTCTTCAGGATACGTCTGTTAATAATTCCGACTTCCAAAGATCGCCTTGTGATAATTATGGTCGGATTGTATTCTCGCGTTGCTCGCGAGAAATTAAATTTAGAATTTCGGGATCGGGAGGGGGAATCCATCCACTCGTTTTTATAGTCGCTACATTGTATGCAGCATAAGTTATGACACTCCGCATCATTGATACAGTAAGCGTAATAGCTCTGTTGTATAATCGTTGCATTAATGGGTAGAAAATTGCTCGCTACGAGTGCGTTGCACATAATAGCGTGGCGGCTCATTCCCTCTCTGTCCCTCTGATAACTGTACGATAGTTACACAAGAATTGCCCCGCTCGTTCATCGATACGTGCTGCTTATCTAATCATTTTTTACACATGTTCGCTTTTTTTAAATTTTTTTATAACAACTTTGTCGACAGAATAATATTCCAAGTCTACATTTTTTTAACGTTTTTTTTAAAACATCAAAATATTAGATGGACGTTTGCTTTATTAAAACAAATTGAAGCATATGTCTCAATATTATTATACGGAATGCGTTTATATTAATTTCCAAACGAAAAGAAAACTATTTGTCGTTATAACTCGTTGCACTCAAAATTCGATCGATACCGCGTGCGATAGAGATATTTCGAATGCAATCGGCACACACACGTACACACACACACACACACACTCTGCTGGCAGAGCGAATGGTCGCATGGAGAGATTAATCAGTCACCATTTTTCCGATCGAGCACAATGCGGCAGAACAATGGGAAGCATCCCTGATTAGCAACAAAATACTTGGAATAGCGTAATGAAATATTACGGTTCATCGATTTGTAATTTATTATCGCTCGAAGAGAGGCGTAATTGCTGCTCCATCTCTAATTCCCGTTAATGAACAACTATTAAATTGCACGGTAACGCATCGTGAGAACTGCTGTACAAACAACAATTACTTCGAAGTGGCATTATGCAGCTATTTGAAATTATGTGTAACATTTAATTAACGTCTTAATGCGATTATTGTTGCGTTGCGAACTCGTTAGCGCGACGATACGTATTGTCTAAGATGCGTATCGGAGATACGCGGGCTCCCTTCCCCCTCCCCCCCCGCCTCTCTCTTGCGATGGCACCGCGAGATTTGACGTATGTGTATAGAATATAGCGGATTACCGGCTCGCACGTTCGCCCGAAATAAAATAATTAAGAGCCGCCGACTTTATCGCTGAAAAATGCACGGGTTTTTGGTGAGTGTTCGCTCCGCTTAATTAGCCGTAATGGACATAATGAATTTTACATTAGACCGAGTTTTATCATTTTCGAATAAAAAAAAGGGTAACTCACGTGCTCTCATACAACCGGGCGCGTTACCCGCGTTGCGGAGCGGTGTCGCTAAGCTCAACCAACCCCCCCCCCCCACCCCCGAAATAGTCCTGCGGCTGTTGCGTTTGACGCGCTCGAGCGACGACTGTTTTCCACAAGCGCGAAAAGTGACTAAACCCGTAATCGGACTAGCGATTGCCGATTGGCGATTACTTTTCAACCAATCAGAGCAAAGCAGGCACCGATTGCTCCACTCTGATTGGTTGAAAAGTAATCGCCAATCGCCAATCGCTAGTCTGATTACGGCTTTAGACTGCCTTCACATGGTGCGTACTTTGCGTGCTGCGTAACTTGCGCACCCAATCACAAATCCGCAATTCCGTTTTATTATCTACTGGAAAACTAACGGCAATGCGTGATTGGCTGGCGCAGAGTACGCTCTATGTGAAAGCAGCCTTATCGAAACGGCGTTTTGGCGTATCTCGGCGGCTAGTAACTTTTGTCCGGCAGCGGGAGTCACGAGGAGAAAGATACTCCCGCAATGATATTTCTGCAGATATTATTCAATAAAATTAATCGAGATTTCACGACGGTTGAGAGCCTGCAGCTCGCTCAATTCCCGCGATGGATTCTCCGGCGTAAAGGCGGGGAAGGAAATAAGCGCGGAAAACGTCGATGGAAATCACGCGAGCGAAAAGCGCGTATTCGTTCCGCCCGCTCCTCCCCTCGCCACCCCGCGCGATAATATTTTGAATATTATTCCTCAATGGAAGCGTCGCTCGATGGTTATGCATTATTTCGCGCGCGGCGGCAGCGCGAAATGCGGGACCGCCGCGCCGCAGGGTCGCTCCGCGCGCGGCGGGAATTCACGATTGACGCACGGGGTCAACGGCTTTTTTTCATGCGATGTGCACGCTTTTAGAACGCGCGCGCGGCGTTATTCCTTACCGTCAATCATATCCCGAATATTAATTCGCCGCGCTCGATGCTTCAAATAAAGTTCAATCATTCGGGAGACCGGCGCGGCAGAGTTTGAGACAAAAGCTTTTTTCAGCCGGACGTTTATTACTAAGCCGACAGTTTATTTCGGGCGGCGTATCGGCACTTTACGGTTTTAATTACGCGTATTTTAATCCGCCCAGGAGACATTTTCTGTTTCGAGAGAGCGGCGCCGGGTAGAACGAGCTTTATTAGACTGCACACGGTCGATTTAAATTTAATCATAATGAAGAGGCGATTAAAATTGCAATCGTCCACGGAATAGAACCCATAGCGCCGGGCAGTTAACGTCTGCTAACAGGCATTTAACTTAACTGCCTCAGGTAACTGCTCGTTTCTAGGCTGAAGGGTCCTTTCGATTGCTACTGCCGGAAATTTTATGGGGCACGACCTTTCGTCGGATGAGCGCGAACTTTCGGGTCCGCAGAAAAAAAGGAAGGACAACTGTTTTCGCGCGCGCGAAATCGTTTCGTGGATTATCGTGCCGCCGATCCGATCCGACAAACTTCTTTCGATTGTTTGAGCTCCGGAATCGCGGTGTAAAATCATTAATGCGGAAATGGCCGGTATCTCTCGAAACATTTTTTCGATAATGCCGCTTTATTTATATAAAAAAAAAAAAAACGGAAATTAGGTAGAATAAAAATATTCTCGCGATTCCTGAATGCGCCGCGAGGATCATCCTGTAGCAAAACGAGCTGAAATCTCGTCTATCTCTCGCATTTTTATCATATTTATCGAATTTATCAGCGTAATTAAAAAGTGATCGTATAATATCGGAAATAAGAGCAATGTGAATTTTGCGAACGCTTAACGAATTATATTAGATTATAATTAAGAGACGGATCGCGGGGGAGCGATGAATCACGGTTGATCGTACGGGAGTCTCAATCTCTTGGAGGAGTCAATGGTTAAGCGCGTGACTTTTCTCGCCTCGATATATCCGCGAGTTCCAGAAGTCACATATGCCACGAGAGAGATGGTAGCTCGTCCACGGGTAGCGGGTGCCGGAGTATTGCTTTCAAAGTATCCCCCGGGAACCGGATGAATGGCGATGTCATTCGGCCGTCCTTTGGGATAAGCAAGTGACTGCAGCGAGGATAAATGTAGTTCGTTATTGTCTTGCCCCGAGAAATGGGAAATGGTTTCGTTGCCCGCTGCGACACGCGGCGGAGAACTCTTACCGCGGCTTTTTCCAACTTAAGAGCGACGTTTCCATACCCGTGAGTTTTATAATTACGAGTTTTAGATATTAATTTTTAATTATTATTATTATCCAATTATAATTATCGTAATTGATCGTAACTGATTTATAATTATATATTCATATATATTATATAATCGTGATTATAATTGATAATTGTACACGGAAAGAACGGTCTTGCTGAAGTATCTAAAAATTTGGCCAGATACAGATCTGAAAATAATTTTGTTAGACCATTAAAAATAATGTGGAACGCTCAAACATGACGATGATGCTGCAAAAGGTTTTGATATTCCAGCAACTATTTTGGACGTCCTACATAATTATTTTAATAAAGAAACAAAATTATTTTCAGATCTGTATTTGGCTAAATTTTTAGATATTTCAGCAAAACCATTCTTTCCGTGTATACAAGTTAATTAAGCAATTTCTTCGTCTATTTATCGCATTTGAACGTACGATTCAAAAGGAGAAGTTTCAATGAACCGAATATCCCCGGAGTCGACAGCTCGACCAGAAAAGCGCTCCTTCGAAGATGTTAATTATTTATCAGGATGGACCATTCTTGTCATATCGCACGTCACAATCGATAAACTTTTATGAACGAGAAATTACGCCCCGGTAAATATCCGATTCGAGTAATACCATCCCGCGAAGAGTCGATAATTCCGCTGGTCGACTGTGCGCAAAGGAAGCGCGGGTCCGAGGACGTTTATTGCAAAATCAATACCTTTAACGCGGAGTTACGGTATCGCGCGTGCGGTATCGAAAGTCGAATATGATCGAGGCGCGATATTGAGTTGTAAAATTTCCGCGCGATAAACTATCACCGGTCACATTTGCGGATAGGATATACCGTTCGGCGTATGGCCGGACATGTGTACGCGGCAATCGAGTGTTTTACGACGATGCATCAAACATTCGTGCGTCAAGTTGCTATGCCGCGAATCACTCTCGATCATGAACGAGCGTCGCATTAAATCATAGTCACGCAGTTTGGGTGTCTTCTTATACACGGAAAGAATGATTTCGCTGAAATATCTAAAAATTTGGCCGGATACAGATCTAAAGATAATTTTGTTGGGCCATTGAAATAATTATGTAGGACGCTCAAAATATTTTTTGAAATATCAAAACTTTTTGCAGCATTATTATCATGTTTGAGCGTCCCACGTAGTTACTTTTGATGGTCTAACAAAATTATTTTCAGATCTGTATCTACACAGTTGGAAAATTTGTGTTAAATTTAACATAAATCACATGTCTCAAACGGTCCACTCAAATTTTTGTGTTAATATAGATGTGTTAAATGGTAACACTGATATCATGTTAATATTTTAACAGAAAAGAAATGTAATTTTGATCGTAATTTAAAGTTAATTGTGTGTACAATTAACATAACTTTATGATGAAATTAACATAAGAAATGTTCTTTTCATATAAGAATGGTAATAAGTAACACGCAGTCATCTATTATAGTACTCTATTATAGAGTAAAATCAACACTCTTTTTCTGTAAATTTTAACACATTTAATAAATACGTGCAAATTGTATTACTTTAACATATTTTTAAAATCATTTCAATAATTTAACATTTTATATTTGTTAAGTTTAGTTAACAAAGCAGACATGTGTTTAATTTACATATGAATGTGTTGATTATTTAACACAAAAACTTTAACTAGCAAATTTTTTCACAAAAGTACACAAATTTTCCAACAGTGTAGCCAAATATTTTTAGATACTACAGTAAAACCGTTCCTTCCGTGTAGTATCTTTAATCTCTTTCTGCCATAAGGATTGCAACAGATCACACGCCGAAAATCCTCGTAACGAATTAAAAATAGTTTATCATATATATAAAATAAATTTATATATAAACGCGTCATTAAATCATTATTATAACGATCAACCTTCTGTTCTACCATGTACTTCTGTCAGAAGTAATATGAAGTAATTATTGCCATTAGATGATCACGAAGAAATTGTTTGCATTAAACGATCCATTTTCGTTACGAAATTTATAGCTTTGCGTTTTCAAAGTACCTCAAGCGAAGGTTGCATCGAAATGAAACGTAAAAATTCTGTTTTAGATTCGCTCTTTGTTAGCGTCGTCAAATTTTAAAACAATTTATGAGCGCGATGACGTTCGTAAAATTCGCATCGATAAACCGATTCGCTCTTCCTTGCGTAAAATGGAACTTCGGCGAGCGATGAAAAAGCGTAAAACGCGTGCGCGAATCTCGCTTCGCCACCGCCGCTTCTGCGTCGCGCTGCGAAGATCCAGCGCCTCTGCTATGCAGTGGTCTATGCATTTTAAGGGAGGGGTGATTTTTAATGCCGTATAAATATGCATAGGCCGCGATATTAGCTCTTACGTGTCGCCGCCCGAAAAATATCGCGTGTAGGGTACGGCACGAACCGCGTTACACGCATACGGATGCGCGCGTGTGTAACAAGGCCGGGGAGAAAAGCATCCTCGTGTAGACGTGCGAGGTAACAGGGCCGCGGAAGGGCATTAGGGTCCTCGATGGATAAATTGTGTCGCCGCGATGACCCGAGGGAGCATCATCTAACGCCCATTTTGTTATGACGTCTGCAGTACTGAATAATTTCGAAGCAGTGAAAGTCCATACGTTCGTTTGATTAATTAAAGAACTGTGAACTAGATATGCATACTTAAGTTAGAAAAAGTAAATTTTATGAAAAATTAAAAACGTTAAATAACTATATAATTTGATATAGCAAATTTTCTATTCTAATGTATAACAATATAATATAATATAGTAATAATAACATTAAAATTATTATAATAATATAATAATATTATATTAATTTTATATAAAAATTCTAGATATGCACAATTTATTAAAGCAACAATACATTTTACATTTCCGAATATTATTACTAAGAAAATAGTAACTGTCTTATTAACATATTAATATGAGAGGTGAGTGACAATAATTTATAATTATATTATATATATTATATTATTATTATTACATAATATTATTATAAAGAAGATATATGAATAATATTCAACATAAGAATGAATATTAGAAGTTGCAGGTGTATAGACTACTTCGGAAAAAGTTGATATTAAAAGCACATTTCTGAGGGGACACATTATTATAGTCATATCGCTTATTAACCTGAAAGACAAGAATAGATATGAGAAGATATGCGATTTGATATACATTTTAATATATATTTAATATTCGTCGACGAGAGAGATTATGAAGGTACCCGCGAAGGATATACGATCCCAGAAAACGATTGAAATGTTGCTTTTTCGTAAACGTATGGTGCCATATAGACTTTTGCGAGCGAGTTTATTCCAACAAGTAAATCCAGTTCCACGAGCAATTCGAGCTAATTTGACGACAGGTATCGTAAGCCGGTGATATTGCGCCTGTGAAATAATAATAAAGTATAAATGGATCAAGTTTATGGCCGAGGTGCATGTGAGAGTACCGAGTATGCATTTTATCGTCGTGTTTCGCGTCAAACTCTTTATGAGATTATGTGCTCTAGAGGAAACTGCTTGCATTTCTCTTCTTGCTACGATACATTTTTCGAATCTTTCATTAAAATTGTCACTCACCTCTCGTATTTATGTTAAAATAAGACAGTCACTATTTTCTTAGTAATAAATATCTAGAGTTTTTATACAAAAATAATTAATTTCCTCGACGTAAATAGCAATATGTATGTAATAGTCATATTAGATAGAGAATAGTCATGTTACATAATAGATGATTATATAACATATTACAATGATATATCGCAGCGACTGATTTTTAATTCTACATGGCCTTAAAAGTCAGCCGATTCACTAATGGCGTAGCGAAAACTCTCTCCTGACGGCGCAACGCAACATGAAACAGTGGGCGGTCCGGGTAATGCGTCTTGCCACCCTCAGACTGTCTCCCGACCACCGTCATCAATCAGGGTCACATCCTGAAAACACAACTTATGTAGTATTTATTTTCATTAAATTTATCACCACCTGGTCCAGCGTGCATACTTTTGTTGACTCACGAGTGCATGATCATAAAAAAATATCTTGTAACTGTAAGTATGCAAAGAAATATAAAATAGAGCAGCTTCAATTTAAGTGTATTGACGCTTTTATCAATAATTTCGTGGAGATGAAATATTTAAGTGTGTAGAAAATATGATATAATAGAATATATTTATTGTTGGTATTGTTGGTAAAATGTGTTATACACTTATATTCATTTTTATTTATAAGGGCTGGATACATGATAATATTTCTTATCAACCTTTGGTACACAAAGTTTTAAAACGTTTTTCTATCAAACTCTCGTTCCCTCTTTTTGAGCCATGTAAAAGTAATGCTTGTGATCGGTCGTGCTTATTGAAAAAATTAGTACCAACTCGTAAATTACAATTTAATAGTTAGTCAATCAAACATTGAATATGCGATCATGTAGATTTATCGGATTAAGGATTACTGGCTTTTTGTACCGTCGCAAAATATTAATCCCGTAAATCGGCTATTTGAGACAGTGAATCAAGATTTCATCGCGGAAAGCTTCTCCCATCCCGAGCGGAATCACGAAAGAGAAACGTTATCTCGTTTCGTGGCGATTCGAGGCGTTTTTCCGCGAAGTGAGTCGGACTATTCTTCAATGGCGTGCTGAAAGCTACTCCTATATATCTTGTGGCCTCGGGCAGATCCCGCCGCTTGCCTTGATGGCAAGCTCAATTTATATCAGCGCCTGCTGAAACCCCCTTTACGAGGTCTCGCCACCCCTACCCCACCCCCTAAACCTCACCCTAACCTCAAACTACCCCTGCCTGGCCAATGCTCGCTTCTTGCCACCTTTCTTGCCTCCCCTTGAAGGCTCGAGGGCTCCTCCGGAGTTAAACTAAGCCATTCGCGATCGACGAAAAGAAATAGAAAAGGTCGCTTCCTGAAAATCGCGATCCTCACCGTCTTCTATGATCCTTTGTCGTTGCGGAAATGCTTCTGGGAAGCATTATAGTTTGATTTGATAAAACTAGTCTCAGCCGAGATATATAGAGCATTTCAAGGTTCCGTTGTTTAATGAAATTGATTATATAACATGTATCTCGATTATATAACGTGCAATCGTGTGAAATTTAATTATTATGTCACAGATATTAAAAATTTTTTTCAATTATTAATTTAAAATGTAAATTATATAAAATAAAGTGGCAATCTTCCATGAATAAAATTGAAAAGATTATTAACGAAAAAGCTATGAATAATCATTTATCAGGCCATTGATAAAAATTCGTTTTTTCTTTAAAATTTTGCAACTCTATTGGAAATAGATACATACGATTTGATAATGAATTATCGTTATTATTGAAGTATCGATCGTCTATACTACCATTACATTACAAATACGTTCAACGATGGAAAATAATTCATTTAACGAACGGAATTACTTGATTCTGAAATTAATGAACAGCGAATTATAAATGTAAATAGTCTGTCATGTAAATTTTGCGTAAGCCTCTCGTGTAAAAATGTCGGCGGATAAATTTATGGCGATTTTTATCATGTAGGAGCAGTATCAAATGTGCGCTAAATATAAATAAGCGCGTATCACATTTTGTCTAAATATTAAGATATTTGCATTCAATAGATTTCATGACAATAAGAATATATAAAAGACATTTTATTAGAAATTTTTATATACAGGGTGTCCCAGACTTCGCGTGATACCCGTTATAGACAGATTCCTGAGATCATTTTGAAACAAAAATCCTAATACCAAAATGTCGAGGCTACAATAGTTTACTTACCATTTTAGAAAAATACAGAATTTATTATTTAGATGAAAATGTATAAATTTTTGTACCTCTTTAACAAATGTTATATAACAAATGTTCAAAATGTCCATTATATTGTCATATACAGCTTGTAGAGTCGCTTCTTCTACAATTTGGACTATGAGAATACGACGTTCAACAACTTCAACTCTTCTTCTGTTAAGAATCACAAATCCTGTTTCATACACACGATTAGTTTCAGCAGAAACGTATTAGTTTCAAAAATACGTTTCTGCTGATAATTCTACGTTCCGAATAACATCTGTTATCTGTTATACTCTTATTAACGTTATTGAAATAAATAATTGTAAAATTATGTATTTTTATAATGTTCTGTTATTATTAGCACTAAATTAATTATTATTATTTAAGTTGTTAAGCTTACCCAATGTTTTATCGCGTTGTTTCAAACGATATGCCAATAGTGATCTTTAATTCGATTTTGGATGAATTGCCGATATAAAAAAATGTCTATTTTACCATACATTATTCTACTTTATCATAGACAAACAAAATAATTTATTAGTTAATATTAATCTGTACATTTTTATCATGTGAAAAAATGATATAAATTATGGTATAAATTATAAGTCCACGCATAAATACAATAAAAATAAGAAGCAATTACAACAACGGATGCAGAACGATATCAATTTCGAAAATAGAATTGATGCTTGAAAACACTTTCACTACTGTACAATGTGCCATACCTGAGCGCACGAATTGCGGACAGTTTGATTAGTCAACTTTAAACTCTTCTCATTTGAAAACTATTGTAGCCTCGACATTTTGGTATTAGGATTTTTGTCTCAAAATGATCTCAGGAATCTGTCTATAACGGGTATCACGCGAAGTGGGTGTCTGGGACACCCTGTATATATGATAAATTAACATAAGTAATATAATAAAATAAAAGTTGACGCTTTTATAAGAGAATATTCTTTTTTAAAGAAAAAGTGAATGATTTACTTTCTTTTACTTTTAATTGTTTTAATTTATTCTTAACCACTCAGAAACTATTTTTTTCGTAATTATTATTTTTAACATTAAAAATTTATAAAAAGAGATGCAGATTTTATGCCTAATAAAAAAATATTTAGCTATCATATGTGACTCGTTTCTGTCACTGGAATGTACGTAGAATTTTATCAAAACTGTATTTCGCGCGATACAACTCTTACAACTCAAAATGTGCCCACAATCTCGAGCAGCCGGATTACTAGGAGAGTCGATGTCGATTTTATGAAACCAGCAACGTCCGTATCCACCCTCATCCTGATCCCAGGTGCTTCCTGGGAACAGCTGCCACGGCGCACGCGCCCCCGCGCCAACGAAGCAGTGATTGATCAATTTTTAAAAAGCAATGTTCCTAATTGACCCGCCGCGCCGGTTCGCTTCTCGCCAGAGCGCTTATATCTTACGAAAAGGCGTCAGTCAGGGCATCTTAGTCATCGAAAGGTGTGTTCAACTACGATTCATGCCAGTTGTTCCTCTTCGAATACCCCTCTCGGGTTCGCTCCCTAACAACAAAGCACCGATATCGGCTATCATCCATCGACGGAACATTGTTCATTAGCACATTATAAGAAGAAATATCTGAATATATATATTTCTTAGAATGTATAAAATGTTTTGTTATTACGCTTGTGAAACGCTGTTGTAATCAAAACTTTGATTTTGAAATTCTTTTGTATGCATCTTTGTAAGCTCTTGGTATGCATTCCAATGCCGCTAAACGGATCGTACATAATAGCTAATATTTTTTCGACATAAAATCTGCATCTCTCTCTTTATATAAATTTTTAAATATAATAATTACAAACAGAAACAATTTTTTATTGATCGAGAATCAATGTTTATCTTTTCCAATAAAATAGATTTTTTAATAAAAAGACAAACTATTTATTAATTATTTGTATTAATTTATTATGTATTAAATGAAAATTCTATTAATAAAAATTAATAATAATATTCTTAATTACATCAATAGAGCACGAGAAATACTATTTAAAGCTATTTTTTTTCTTATATTGTGCATTCTTTTAATATTATTTGTTATGCGCATAATTTATTAATACTTTGATACTTTTTAGAAGAGTTAATAACGTTCACATTATCCCTTAAATATACAAATTTATATTTGTTATATTGATATTATATATGCTTAATAAATTCTAGAATAACGCATTATATTGTAATTAATACTAGAAAAACTAGAGATAGAGAAATAGCAGTTGCATTTCTATTAGGTAGCACTAAATTAGAAGTTTGATTAATTTAGAAGTAAATTCAACATATCTTTATACTGTTTCAATCACATTGATTAAGAGTTTTGGTATATAAAGCTCTCGGACCTGTCGATTCCGATCAATCGGTTCCAAAAGGAAACTGTCATGTATTTCGGAGCATGGACATCAGATTGATTGCAATTATGAAGATTCCGTATATTTTTGGCTGTCATGATTCTTTTTCATCAAGTATTATCTCTATTGACTCTATTACTCGAATGATATAGAACAGAGTCATTTGTATTCTTCACACGTTCCTATGCATTTGTTGTATCGAAATAGTTTTAATCTATCTATGGAATTGCTGCAATATTAATTAGAGATGTATAGTTAATTACAAATGTAAATTTGAACTTCTGCATACTTGAGCACACTATTATACTCCCGATCGTTGTTCGACGTGAATCTTGAATTCAGAGACGAATAAGGAACTCATCGATTGCTCGGCTTTTCGGTATCGGACGCGCGTCGAAAGCACTCGTTCGCGCGTTGTTATTTCGTAACAGAAGTCATTAGCATCCGCCTGCGTTAATTAACGGAAGTTCTGCCATATGTGTGTAGGCTCGATGCACCTGCGCGCGGGATAGAGGGTGTACGTGATAATGCGCGATTTACGCGTAGGCAATTCTCTCTCGTGCTTTTTCCCTCTTCTGGACTAGATCGGCGTGTAACGGCAGATTATCCACGGGCTTTTAGGCGCGGTTTCATCGTAATTCTACCGTGAAATCGAGGTGTCAAGAGACGATTCGTCGGCGGCACGAAGACGACGTGACACTGGAAAAGGGCGACTAAAAGCCTGCCTTTACCGCACGTCACGGTTGCTTTAAAATAAAATAATAGGCATATCGATAAGAAGAAAATCTACATTTCGTGAAAATTAGAAATTTCTCAAGATATCTAAAATATATACATTGAAAGAATGTCTAAAAACTGAAGATATTATTCTTTAACATTTATATAATATCTTCAATGTTTATATGAGATGTTTAATGCAAGTTGATTAAGAAGAAAGATGCATGTTTAATGCAGAGACTTACAATAATAACCTAATTGTTTTAGATATTAAATATAAATTAGAAATATATTTTATTCGAATTAAATACATATTGTGTATTTGCATTCGTACATTTAATCTATTTATTTAATAATAACAAATATATAGACATTCTATGTGCAGTAACGAATAGAAGGATTTAATAGTAGATAAATTGAAATATTTATGATTTTCAAGAAAAAACGTTCTAAAATGTGTAAAAAAATTGAAAACTGTATATTGCTAATATACAGTAGTAATTAGCAGATGTAGACTTTGAATTCTAATTAGTCTAAGTGATAATATTGAACGATTAAATATTAACGGCAGTAAAATTTGGTGAAGTGACAATTTGAGTGCGCGATTGAGCATCCATTAACATATGTTAGATTATATCAATATTGCATATACACGAAAACCCAAGTGTCTTAGATGTTTAACAATTTTGCGAATTTTTTATCAAATCATCGTATTCGCATCTGAAGTTACAAAGGCAATATCGGCGAAGAGAAATGCGCATTCACGTATGCGAAATAGATATATCCACCTTTATAAGGATGTAGTGAATTTTATGGAGATGGAGAAGAGCAGTATTCGATTCTACGCCACTGACTGATATATAGACGCTGATTCGGTCCCAATGCACTTAACACCACCCAGCTCTAATGCCATTCTCTCGTCACGAGCGTCCATCCTTGAGAGTCAAGAGACCCGCCAGCTGTTACGAGCCTCCGACAAATATCACGGGACGATAAACGTTAATTTAGCCAAAAATGATATCATTGTCCGTGTTCAATTAAAAATTATGAAAGATAAGTTAGTGTATAAGAAAGGATTAAGAATAAAGATTAGCAAGAAGATTTTACATCGAGTTACTTAAAATCATCATAATCATTAAATTCCACATAGTCGCTTATTACATATGATGTCATAGAATTGAGGTGTTATCTTATGTACGTGCATAATCGCAATCCGAAAAATAAAAAAATAATAGTGATTGCTTCATTGATAAAAATGTCAATAACTTAACATGACATATGTAAAGTTAATGAGTCTTGTTCTGTCAAGTTTTCGAGCGACAGCAGGCGACGAATTAAAGATATCGACTTCCAATTCGTGAATCGTATCGTCCGATTTCAAAATGTTGTGCCAGATATTAAAGGACCTTTGAGCGCGTAAGAATGCAACGATCGCTTCGTTGCAATACCTGAGGTGTATACTGGAGCGTGTAAATCCCATATATCCAATTAGATTCGTATAATCCTCGTATGTTAGCGTAGGGTGTTCCTACCCCTCGAACCGCCACCCCCCTCGGTCTTCACCGTGCTGCTCTTCTCCGTGTGTGTCCTGCTGCCGTGCGTGTGTAGTCGTATGTACGGTGCGTACGATGGCGCAAGCGCGCATCCCGCGCTCTAATGCTAAAGTACTAATTTATGGGCACATATGAGATGGCTATAGTGCGAGCTACCGTGCCAGAAAAGGGACTATAGTCTGCGGAGAAGGATAGAAACGGAAGGGAGAGAGAGAGAGAGAGAGAGAGAGACTAGTAGAGTAGTGGTGGTGGTGGTGGTGGTGGCGAGATAGGGCGAGGGTAGGTATATCGGAGAACACAGAGGCGGGCTTTGCATGCGATATCAATAAATCAAGTCCCCGGGACCCCGGCAGCTTAGGGGGCCACTACGTGGCCAGAATCAACAGCTCATAACGTCGGCTAATAGCTACCCGCGGTGGGGTCGAAGATATTGTCGTAACACCGAGGGACATCTTACCGTCGCAATGGTTGGATTTGGTTGCGTCCTATTGAGGAAAAAAATGTTATCGCGGGGAAGAGGGCGGGCAAAGGAATTGTCGGATATGCGATTTTCGATCACGTTAGAAATAAAAATGTTCGGTAGAAAGGGTAATGGTTGACTCATTAATCTTTTTTCTTATATTCATTGCTGAACGAGACTTATTAATTTCTAATTAATTTTAATTTAGTGAAAAGAGTAAAAAATAAAGAGTACCGTGTCATTATAAATGTGAGAATGCTCACGTTATTTATAAACGAACGAAAAGTATAAGATTAAACATTTTTTCTTTTAAGAATCTTTTGTACTTACTTCATCGGACCGTACAATAACGATTCTTTGTTCGCGTGCCTGTAGGTATGGTTTCAAAACCGACGAGCGAAATGGAAGAAACGCAAGAAGACGACCAATGTGTTCAGGTCCTCGGGATCGCTGCTACCGTCGCACGGCTTGCCTCCCTTCGGACCGATGACCTCCGCCGACTTGTGCACCGGAATGTTTCATACTCCTGCGGACAGATGGGGAATGGGGACAGGTCAGATATCAATAGCTTTTATCACTAACCGTAACCAAGAAATGCAAGATAAAAAAAAGAAAGAAATTATCCATCTGCTTACGTTAGCCAGGACAGGAAACGCTCTTTCGATCGCCTGCATTATTACTCACAAGGACTCGATATTTGTCACCTTGCATGTTTAAAAATGATTTATATCAGAATTTCCTGAAAATCTTTAAAAAAAGACTGTCTTCTCTGACAGTTATTTCCGTAGCAGCTATCAATTTCACATGTCACATCGGATCATTGATAAAGTCGATGGTATTCCATAATGCATACAATATATACTGCGATTTGTGTAAATGTATAAACTATTCAACTATGTCAGTTGAATAGTTTACATATTTACACAAAACCGTTTATTTTTCATTCTTTTTCGATTTCTTCTGCTTTATTTTATAAATCTAAAATTATAAATGATACATTACATAAGCATCGGATTTCTCTAGCATAGAGAAAAAAGTATAATATTTTATTCTGCCTACGCAGTATCTTTCTCGTTTCTTCATTAATTTTCTAATTAGACATCTTAAATTGATCCGCTGTCTTATGAAATACTTACACAATCTATTTTAATAATATAGAAAACTGAGAAGAGAAAGAGATTTAGTAAAGTCGATACTTATACTTTTGCAATAATCTCTTTCATTTTTATAAATCAAGTAGTCTCAAGAAAGTATGAATATTTAAACGTTGCATAAATAAATAAGTATGTCCAAGCATCAAGAAATTCTACTTTTTTACGTCAGCGATCAATGAAACCAGCGATTTTAAATATTTCTTTAACGACGAAAATCAAATTCGTGGTTATTTTAAACTAGTATGCAATATTTTAACAATACTTACTCTCAATTTATATCTTTTTAATCTACTTCATTTGCATATATGTTTTTATTCCATATATACGCACGCGTCTTATAAAATTAATTTTATTTTTAAAAATGAAGTAATTGGAACGTAAGTGTAACGAGAACGAAGAAACTCTCACAAAGACGTAGGTACTTTTGTCTGCGATTTAATCGAAGTATGTTATCCGCGGTTATGCAAATTGCACACAATTCCTCATGTCATTTAATATACGATATGATTAGCATCTCGTTCACGCGCTAACGGAAGAAGAAGCAACATGAGAAGGAAACACCAATTCTCGTAGACGAAGTCGCGACGATGCTCGCCTCCTAATTTAATTTCGCCCGTCCACTGGCTGAGACAGCTGAAATTACTTACTGCGTATTATCGGTCCCACGGTTGTTCACCGACGGTTGTACCCGACAATGACACCGATAACCAACCAATCCTTCCCGTTTCTTTGCGAAGCCCCACGTCACCGTGAAACACGTAACCTTGCATTAATTGCCCGTCGCGCATTTAACTGTACTCATCTGCTCCGTAGGTCTTGGACAATTGCAAAGCGGCATGACGATGAGTGGTTTTGGACAACTCGGTCAACAAAGCACGGGAAGTTTAGGTTCCAGCCTTAGTCTCGGCAACTCCGGACTCCCGATCAACAGCCCGTCGCAATCCGTCTACCACACCAACTACGGACTCAATTCTATCAGTAAGTTATCGCTAGCACTAGCGAGAAATGCAGGTCGGAGTTGATTGTTATAGTGGACACTCGACAAACAAAATATGATTTGACAAAATATCACTTTTCTCTATTGTAATTATCCTCTATTATAATTAACCCTCAGTATCCACACTTCAAAAAAATCCCTATCTACCCATACTCGGGTATTCCTAACCCGCGTTTTTTTTTGCTTGTATCTCGGGTTGTAATGCATCGATTTTAATTCATTTTTTTTTAAATCGATAGTTTAAAGACTGAAAAAAAAGAATATTCGGGTGAGAAAATCAAGAAAATCATAACACAAACAATATTTTGCAATAAGTAAAAAAGGGATCGGAAAAAATGCCGCAACTTTGAAAATCGGCCGGGTTATGCTAACCCAGTGTAGTTACTGAGGGTTAAGTAAAAAGAGAGAATTAACTGCAGTTTAGAATTGAGACTATATATCTCGTTAAACTTACTGTCTTTGGTATTAATTTGCCCATATCTATTTTATCCTACGTCGTTCACGGTCCTTTCAAAAATAAATTTCATAATATGCGTACAGAGAGATTGTCTAGACGTGAAAAGCGTTTTACGATCGTACTTTGCTACTCCAGACGATCCGAGCGAACGTAACGTTTTGCATTCCGACGTTCTTCATCGTTGCTTATTCAAGTAGTGTGGATCGTTGCTGAATTGGCGACATGTGCGAACGCGAATAGACACACCCAGGAGAATCTCAACGTTCGCGTCAACCCGGCCGCTTATACGTGTGCCGATAATCGTCTTGCCAAACTTTTGGTCCGTGGTCCTCTAAAAGACGACGTGCAAACAGCGCCGTGGAAGTCTCTTTGACGAAGTCGTTAAACGTTACGGTGCATTAAGGTTCGAAGGGGTTATGCGCCTGCACGTAAGGAATTTGAGACAGAAACATAAACTCCATCCTCTCGTCTGTTTACGCAGGCAAACTCCAGGCCCGATCTCGCACCTAGGTGCGAGATCTTTCGCTGTATGTTTACCATAACATCTCGATGCAACCTGTCTTGGTTGAGTTACGCTTTACCTCACTCGGGGACCTTGTATCCTCAAAGATATTATACTCAAGGGGATAAATCGCGTGTGAAATTTCTTCTTTCACGGAGATTGCTATTCAACACACCTCGACTATACCAAGATTTTATATTATAACGCGAAAACGAGATTTTATTCAGAAACGCATATGCCCATTGTGAAGTAACGTGATGTATTCTTCAATAATCTAGAATTTTAATACTAATCGTAAGATCTGAAAGTTCTGAGACGTTATCGTTATAATTTCGCGACGTGATGTTATAAATATAGGATGAGATCTATGATATGAGTTGGTTGATATGAAGTGTTATTTATTGTACGTTGAAACTCGGAATGTCTATATAGCATTAAAGCGCAAATTAGAGCTTTGAATAATAATCTGGCAATCTTTCTTGGATAAATCAGACTTCAGCACTGATGTGGGTAATAAGAAAACCGTTAATAAAAAAAAGAGTCTCACTGTCTTGTCTCAGAGAATATTTTTGTTTCACATTTTTACTGCTTCTATTTTTTCAGTAGTTAATAAACCGCATTTAAAGAAAGACGTTGTAAGTGAGCGCCATTTTTACGAGGTGCATATTGGCATATTTAAAGATTACAGATTTATTCGTATTTGCTATGATACTGACACAGGTCATCAACTCTAAGATTGACGCGATTACGAATTCTCTTCACGAGCTTATCAAAATCTTTCAACAAATACGAGATCATTCGTACGCGAGAGGGAAAAGACGAGATATAAAATTGATATCAAATATCCAAATTTACCGACAATAATTATGTTACCGCAAACTGAAATCTCTCTTTTAAAACTATATCGGATATATTAACTATTATCGGCTAATACACTTTGATGCGGAGGATCGCATTAGGTCTAACGCCACATTTTCCCGAAGTTTACGGTAAAAATCCGGCGTAGCATAATTTCGCAAGCTGACTGCAGTTGTACGTGTGTATGCACGCGCGCGTAACGCTTATACGGTGCCAATTACCGAGCGTTATCGCCCGGTAGCGTCACTCGAGAGGAGAAAAAATCGGCGTTCCACGAGTGCGTCCGGTGTGGACGTGCGAACGCGGCCTTAAGGCCGAGCTCGTCAAGCCTCGGCTCGTACAGCCGGCTGTACACTTTTATCCGCGGATAATACGTAGAGCAAATAGCTTTTAGACTAGAGCGTTATTTTTCGGTTACCAATGATGATTAGCACCGCAATGTAAGCACCCAACGGCGCGGCGCGGTTCCTAGTCCGCGATCGGGGAGCTTCCATTTGACGTCTCTCTCGCAGCAACGACCACGCCAGGTTGGCGCAAACATACTTCCGTAATGCGTAAATTATCGCGTTTCGAAACGCCCGATTTCCAACTCTCGCTACCGCGAGCGGTGCGCAAACCGCGTACCTTATTCAAAAATAAAAATCTGTGTCACTCGTGCAAAAGTTCAAATTTCAAAAAGATACATCGCGATGATCTCTGTATTCATTGTTACCAAAAATAGAGATGCACCCCAAGTAGAACAGAAAATCATGATGACGTCAAAATGACATCAAAATGATGCTAAAATGACGCCTTTTACATCATTTTAAGGACATTTTGACGTCATTTTGATGTCATCATGATTTTTGTTCTTCCTGGGACGTGTCAAATTACGTACGTTTAGCTTCATTTACTTTCGGCTTGGTCGTGTATCAACAGAATCAAACTTCATTGATCGTGAACGGTGAATCGCTCGCGGATACGGCTCTTCGGCAGCACGAATCACCGTGTCGGCCGACAATAGTCATAAAATCACGTACATCGTCGCCATTAGACGTCCATTCTTCCGAATGGCTTTTCAAAAGCGGCCGCTGCCATAGCCCTCTGCAAATTTGTGTTCGGCGCTACACCGTCATAAAAAAAGCCCCTTTTCCCGCGTTGTCTTTCGAGCCCACCAGCGTGGCGCGCGAGGAGGCGGAAATGACTTTACGACGGCCGGTAGCGCACCCCACGCGCTTTTGTCAGCCTACCGTATTAATATCTTCCGCGGAGAAACGAAACGTTCGCTCCTGCACCTGTGGTGCCGCACCTGTAAATTGCCTCTCCTCTACCTGAATCGTCTCGAAGGGATGCATTGCCTTGTCCGCGGTAGTGGAGTCTAGTAGTGGTTGACTGTACGATCATAAATATTTATCCTTTGTTATTTACTATTTATCGAAAAAATATTGTTTAGCAGTCATTGCAAACTGTCAAGAAACTGTATACTTACAAAGTCACGGAGGATAATATGAGCGCTTGATAGCCAAGAGTCTGAAAGGACTGTTTAACCCTTTGAAGCACACATTTTTCCTTATTGTTAATTTACAGGCAACCTATGTACTTATAGGTTTTTTGGGTTGCCGATTACGAATCTGAGGTCGAAATTCAAAAATTCAAAATGGCGGATCCAAAATGGCGGGTCTGAATTGCGAAAATTCAACCGATTTGCGTGAAATTGGATCCGCCATTTTGAATTTTTGAATTTCGACCTCAGATTCGTAATCAGCGACCCAAAAAGCCTAAAGTATGTAAGTTTTATGACGCTATTACTTATAAATGACTGTAAAATACATTTTTTCTGAAAAATATGCAGTTTTTCACAATTTGTTTATTTATAGCATTATTACAACTAACAAAATTTAATTCTTCACATTTTTTATATGTTTGTTAACATCTTATAGATCTTAAAAGTACAAAAAATTCGGATGAAAAGATCAAAAACATAGTTTAAATAATTATAAATGAAGAAAAAAAAAGTGAGATTGTGGGATCCCACCATGCTTCAAAGGGTTAAGTCGTTCATTGGTAATAAATTTGCATCGATGTAAATAACCGAATGCTCTACGATGAAAAACACTCATCCCATTCTTCTCTATTTAACAGGTGGGGTTCACGTGTCGGCGTCCCGAGGTTCGCCACCGGGTGGCTCCTCGGTGGGTGGCGGTCAGGGCGGCGGGATGGGCTCGGGCCTGAACTGCGGCCAGGGCTCTCCCGGCACGACTTCCGGTACCGGTGGCAGCGGCAGTGGTGGAGATGGCGGCGTTTCCTGCGTGGGTGCTGACGTGACCACGAACGAAGGGTCGGACTGGAGAGGTGCCCACAGCATCGCGGCGCTCAGGCGTCGCGCCTCGAACGCCTCGCAACAATACAGTCCACAGCCACCGCCGCCAGGACCACCTCAGTATACCCACGACATGGAGTACAATCCCGTTTATCAAGGCGTCGTCTGAACCGTCTTTCTGACGTTCGGTTCCACGGGGGAAAAACTGCCGGCCGGTAGAAGCTTACCATAATCCATGGAACGAGTACTCCTCTCTGTTCTGTCAATGGCAACCGTAAGATAGACTGCGTTTCCGCGTCTGATTCTACAGGGGAGCGAGAGTGAGGAGAAAGCGCGAAGGGCTTCTGGTCTATCGTAAATTTAACATCAAGATAGCGGCGAGGTCAAGATCGACGATATTAGAACGATCATTCTAAATTCGATGCAGGTCCAAAATTGTTCATCCTTTTGAATTTAATATAAAGCCAATAAACCATAGCAAATAACGACGGAATTAGAATGGTTAGATAATTTTGGGTGTTTTGGCTGAAATAAATTTAACCGGGCGGTAACGATTCGCAATGGTTTGACAATTACAAAAATTCAACGCAACGCGCTGTATTTCTATTATTTTTTTTACGTGAACTTTGTCCTACCAAGAAGAATCAGTTATCAGGATTGTACGGAGAATCTACGAAAGGAGTACTCTTCTATAAATTAACGCTGAGGTAAAATCAGGGTAGAGGATCGAAATTGCTGGCATTATCGACAGTGACAATTTGCGCAATATAGATTCTCATCATCATAGCCTTCCCAGGACCATTGTGACACATGTATAACGTAGATTACAGTTTCTGCAAATGCGTCCTGCTGATGCTAATACCGGGCCAACCATCGACTTGATGCCATGAAATGTAAAGAAGATTGATGTATATGACGGAGTTGTCGTAGCAATTAAAATTGCACGTTCGAGATTTCCTAATTGGGGATGTAACGGGTAAATATTTCCACAACGTATAGTGTCTAGTCAAATACGTCTTAAATAGCAACAGGCGTAAGCGTTATTTGATATTTTGCGGAGAAAACTAAATCATTGGCATAAATCTTTTAGCTGCGCACCGCAAATCATTGATATTAGCAAGTTTTTCAGATAATTCGCGAAGAGCTAATCGAAAAGGTTTCATTTCTAAATGGACTTTCAACATTTCACAGCGATTGACGAAGAATTATTCAGCAAAATGAAAATGGATTTCGTTCAGTATCGTTAAAAATTTATCCTAATCATGACAGCTCCAAATATTTAATAATGGCAATGACCGATGTTTTCTGTAGGACCGCTTTTATTATAATATCAAGCACTTCGACCGTTATAAATCCGCTGCAATTATCATGAGTCCGAGTATTTCCGAATGTCAATGATTAAAATATGATCCGTCATAGTATGGAGACTGTTTTTACGAGCGATGGAACGCTCTGTTCTAGTAATGGCACCGAGCTGTCGATAAAGGAAGGAACGAATTGTGATTTCTGCAGATTAATGAATTTTGTGACACGAAGAGTCTTAGAGAGAGAGAATCGCCGTAAACTAATGCGACCAGCTCCGCGAACGAATCCTTGGGTTGGCGCTGTGCGCTGGTAAAAAAATAGAGGTGGCTCTTTCACGTACGCATATATTAATATAATTACGCCCGCATCGGACCGTTCAATTGGCTCCACGTAACTGTAACGCGCGTTAATTTATTTTCTTCCGAATGAGATCGGTGAAACTATGCGATTCGATTGTCATATCGCGCGGAGGGACGATTGATCGCGGCTAAAATGCAGTCGTTAAACTTTGTTCGTTTTGCTCTCGTTAGAGGTATTTCGAGTGTCTGCGCTCGTGCTAAAGAAACGTCGATGAGATTAAGGCCTCGCTAATTGTAAATTATTTAACTGCGTTCCGATGAGTGTGACAAACTGATTAGGGCGTAGGTTTCCGCCACGTGATTTTTATTTACACCTGTTTCTTCTCCCGCGGGGAGGGGAGGGGGGAGGGATCACTTCCCGTTCGACGGTGAAACGCAGAGAAACGCGGTGCACATTGTATTTTCGAGTCACGGATGGTCAAAGCGGAAGGCGTGGCGAGGTGCAATGAGATGTATACGACAAGTTATCTTAGTATTACATATACACGGCATTGTGTAAATATAGTAAAAAAAATATTGACGTGATAGGGTATATTATTATTGTATTATTACTGTAATTTACCATTATTCGAATCGCAACTGCGACAGAGAGCTGTCGACTGCTCTTGTTCGCAGGCATGTTCGACTTGCAACGCGTCGCAATTGCGTTTAACGAGACTGTGCAGGGGTTCGTAGCTTTGCTTCGAAAACGATATTTTTTGAAGATAAAATTTCGGCGTTTGACGTTACGTTCGAATGACAGAGCTTTAAGTTTGCCCGAAAAACCGGTTTCCGAGAGTTGCGATAGTATCCTTGCGTCGCGTGTTTGTCCACACTAAAACAATCGAGGAAGAATGTCTGTTTGGAAGAATAACTTCTTATCTCTTGCATGACAGGAGATAGGAATTGCTCTCAAAATGAGTATAAATGCCGATATTTTTTACGATGTGCATCGTTAATGATGATTAAAAACTCGTCCAAGATTAGTTCGCGGTTAAAAAATCGCATAACTAAAATTCATTCGGGTCCTCTGGTGATAAGATGATGACAAAGCGACTCAATGATTCTATTGCGGAACAAAGAGCTATATGTTAATATGCGCAACGAAAAGCTAGTCTTTCTTGTGTCGACTTTACGTTTCGGACGGAGATCATACGTGATCTCGTGTGCAGAGACGGACATTTATCGTAATATTATAAATATAATAATAATTTCTTTTACGAGAGTGCATTGAACGATCTTCTTTTGCTTCCTTTAATAAGTTCGAGATAGTAAAGCACATCAGTCGTCGCGTTTCTCTCGGTGGTAAACGTTTCGATGATAAATGCCAGTTAGCATACTACATTCGTGTATTACATTTCTGAAGAAATTTATGGCACGCTATAAGTATATGCATTGTTCCGTTGTTGTCATCGAAACGTAAGTTCTGTAAATAAAGTATACGTCTAATAACAATAATAACAATAATAATAATAATAATAACAATAATTATAGTAATAATAATTATTATACAACGATAATAATAATATTAATATTAATGATAACAATAATAATGTAATAAGTATGATGACATCAACATTACGATCGAACGTGAGTATACATGGACATTGTGATATATTTCGGAGTGGCCGTTCATTTTTCTGACGGTGACACGATTGGTCCGCGCAAGATATTCCAAAGCGGCACCAGTGGTAGATTGCGAGCGGCTGCGAAAAGTCGATTATTCTAGTTACGAATTTACGGTAGACCTAGGTAAACCTAAACGATAAATATGGAATAACAGATAGGCAATTGTCGATGTATCACTACGAACGTATACGATTTTTAATGTACAAAAAATACGGGCGCGCGGTGTGGAGGCGTCCCCTCTCGATTTCGTCCTGTCGTCGACGTGGGACGGAAGCAAGACCTTAAACGATGTTCGTCGGAGTGTTTGTGGTTCCTTATTTTCGAATGCTTCGTGCAATACCTCGTCGTCGAACATGCATTCCTTTAGCGCGTAAAAGGAGAACTATTCTATTCGGTGATCTTCATCTTGCATGATTAAATTGACATATTGCTAATAATTACTGAAGTCTCTGTATGAATGAGTCGACAATTAGTTGCGACGTTCAACTTATTTGATTATTCTTACGTAGATGTCATTAGGGGATAAAATGGAAATGAGAACGGTAGACTTCTTGATTTTCTTTCAATAAAAACGTGAAATGTACGATGGCTGATGTAATTTGCGTGATTGTATAAAATACGTGTAAAATTTAAAATCAAATACATATAATATGAGAATATACTTTATGGAGTATATGAAGCATCCAATTTTATGGGTCGAAAACTGGATATTTTATAAGCCAGTGTTCTCCGCTAGCAATACGCCAATTTACGTTCATGCAGCCAACTGGAACGTTCCTCCCTATCCTTAGCTCGGATCCAGATGGTACGAAAACTCCGATAGGTGTCCTTGGTGATCGTGATACCTCCCTTTAAGCGAAAAACAATTCCTGTATTTATTTAATTTATCATGCGTGTGTAGATAGACTTCAGCGAGTGGAGGTTGACGTCGTTTGATTTGCGGCAGGCGCGGGCGTCACCTTTTACAGGTGATTTGTAATATATATGGCCTCTGCTGATCGTACGTTTAGATATTTCGCGCAGAAGTTAATTCGAATCGTACTGTCCGCAGACGTCACCCGATTCTTCAGATTCGCGTGAATCAGAAGAGAATCGACTGACTTTATTGCATCTCTATCACAAATCATTATCGTCGATGACCTTAATTAGCGGTAAATAGGCAGAATTTTAATTTTCATCGTTGTATAGTTGTGTATAGAGGTCAACTAAGTGTGTAAAAAATAAATCATTATCAAAATATCGAACGATTTCGTCTCGCTCCTACATTACTGATTATTGACCACTCCTATCGAGAAATAAATCTTGATTTGGATCAAGATACACAAGTCTGATCTCGTGAAATAAATCTTGATTTTTCCCTAATAATTATTTATGCATAGAATAAAGTAAAACACTCAAGTCTATTGGAAAATATAGGTTTTTATATTTATGGATACATGGATTACATATGCTTTTACATTGTACAGGGGATGTTACATTATTCTAAAGGGAAATCTGCATTAATAATTAAGATTGTACTACAATACTGACCTAAATTAGCATTTATTACAAATGAAATGAAAATAGGAATATATATTTTATTCATGGAATTGTAAATAATGCTACGACAATGACGTTAAATCAATGAGCTATCGGAAAACAAATGAGCTTAATTTTGTAAAACAACATATAGTACACATATTTCATAAACATTTCTTAATTTAATAGCTTAAATGTTAGCAATATATTACGTACATAGAAATATATATTAATGAGAAAGAGAAAGAATTAGATGTAGAAAATGATTGTAATATAAGCTCTTTTCGAGTAATTCTGTTTCCAGATCAAATATCAGTATTCCGCAGTGATGTTGCTCCAACGTAACATAATTATAACTTAAATTCATGTAATACAAATTAATGAATGATTTGGTCACGTTGTCTTACGCATATGTGCATTTTATTTACTGTAGTCTTTGATATCAAATAAAATAATGATCTATATGATATATTTTTATATATTTTGTGAGATATGTAAGATGTATGTACTGTAAAGGAATATAGTGCAGTAATCTACGTTAAACATAATTTTTGTTAAATAAAAGTTTTACATTAAATAAAAAATTAGCGCTTTTGAAATCAGAGTTATGATATCTAAATTTTGGTTACTTAGTTTAGTATAATATTAATCTATCTAATTTAAATTTTTAACATTATTTCATTATCATTACAAACAAATAAAAGTATTTTTGTAACAATTTTACAAGAAAAAGATTTGAAGCGTACCAAGAAACAATTTTTAAACGCTATGATTGGTTAATTTGTATTAATAATTAAAATTGCTTATATATAACTCAAATTATAAAAGTTGATTATAATTATAAATACTCAATAAAATTATTAAGTTCAAAAAAATCAATTTTAGAAATATAAATTGAATTAATAAAAAAACAGAAATTTTCAGAGGAAGTATATAATTCATAACTTCTAATCTTAATTGCAACAAATTATATATTATATTATTTATCTTGCTTTTTTCCGTATTGTCTTGCCATAAAATCAATAGCAAAATCTAGTAACACATTTCTGATTAGCGTAATTTTATATGCGTTAATGTTTTAAAATTAATTATTAGTTTAAATAACGAATTTTGCTTTTAAAATGTAGCTTCATTAAATTTGAAATATATTGCAAATAATTAATTCTTTAATTCGAATATAATAGTGATTAAATTTGTTTTTATTATAGAATTATGGAATTGTTAATTATTTACTTAATTATTAATTTGAAAGGGGTACTCTCAGATACATTGGTTTCTTTTCTTAGGCTTTATAAATCTACCGATTATATAGTTGCAATATGTAAATACGTATTTCCTGGCTGCTTGTAAAATCTCACGAATAAATGCATTAATCTCACGTTTTAATCTATTTTGTCCATGGCTTCTAAGTTCTATGGTTTTATGCTGATTATACTCAAGATAAACAATGCAAGATGAAGCTTGCTATTTTTGTTGATTATTACGTTACGTTGCAAATGTTTAAATATATCAGTAAAATTTATAATAATATCATTTTAAAGCCAATATTA
Organism: Aphaenogaster floridana; assembly: GCA_003063835.1. Taxonomy (NCBI): domain Eukaryota; kingdom Metazoa; phylum Arthropoda; class Insecta; order Hymenoptera; family Formicidae; genus Aphaenogaster; species Aphaenogaster floridana. The sequence continues at coordinate 308,180 of NJRP01000144.1, read as the reverse complement.
ATCTATGATTGATATGAATCTTATTATTATAATTAATGCCAAAAACTATTTTCTTAAGTAATTCTTTTCTTGCATTGTTTCTCTCAGGTACGAAGAATACAACTGTTATGGTGATTTTACAAGATTTATGGTCATTAAAAATGCTGATACTTTTTAATCTTTTAATCTTAACTTTTAAATATGATCTATGATCATTAAAAATGTTGGAATGTTGTTCAAAATTTATTATAAGAATATGTCGCAGCATTTATTGGGGCATTACTCCAGCAGACATTGCTGTTTAGTTGATTGTTTTCCAGCTAGCTTCTCCGCGAGTGAAATAAAGTTACTTCGCTTGAGCCAAACGTGATCGTCCAAAAATGTTTTGGATAAAACTATAGACTTAAATGTTCTTTGCGCATGACGTATGTCGCAAATTGTGCAACTTGAAGATTCAAGGCACGTTGTTATCAACTTTGGTTACATGAAGTTCCGCAAATACGGAAATAGTAGATTAATAGAAGCGCGTTAACTGAACCTATTTTTTCTAAAAACAATCGATAAGTCTATCGTTTTTATTATTTATCTGTCCAAGCGAAATCTGGGTTGTAGCGATCTGAATTAATAATTTCATAAATCGATTTGTCTTCCCTCTCTTTTGAGAGAAAATTTCGCGTAAATTTCAAAATCGTGAAGATGTTCAGAAATTAATAGCAAGTGAACGAAGAAGGGATCTTATTCAGTTAAGTGAATTATTTGAAAGTGAAGTAAGTAAAATTTTATATTTTTGGAAGGCAAGAGAAATTAAATATATAGGAACACATATTATATGTAAGCGCGGCTAGCAAAAACGAAAGAATCTGTAGTTTCTTTCATACTCATTAGATCCTATCATACTCATTAGATCCTAAAATTGTATGCAGTTATCTAGGGTAACGACTAGCTTTTGACTAGACAATGACAATTGACAACTATGACGACCAATGACGACCATGACAACATCGCTCGAAAATGCGAGGTTGGTTTGGTTTGGATCAATATGGTCGAGCAGAAATATGCATGACTACAGTTCACTTACAAAATATACTCAAGCTCCATTAACATTACCATTTTATTCGTTATCTGAAAAATGTCCTAAACAAGTAATTCTTCAGATTTTCGTATGGCCTTCAACCTTACGTATGATTTGATATTATGTAACGCATGTTATTAATTATCAATTATCAAATTTCTTAAATGACTTCCGGACAAATATGATATGACTTGAACTCTTGATCAAGCAATAATATCTGAAATAAATTTTTAAATGTACTTGATTTCCAAATCGAATATAGGTAACTTAACATAGGGTAACTCCGGTATATACGCCGCACTTAAGGAAAACTTAATTTATCAAGTACTATTTACTATGTTTAAGGCAAATGAATTATACCAATAAAAACTTTATATTATCTACTACTATAAAAAAAATTAGAAACATGAAATATTTATTCTTTGTATTTAACAAAAAACTTTTAGAAATCCTTGTATTTTTGCCATATATATCCCATATATATAGGGGTGGGATATATGACTATTCATGGATAGGATATACGCCTTATAAAAAATTTACAAATAATGTTTATAAATAAGGCAATAAAATGATATACAATAACTTATAAATGTGTGTAAAAGGCTTATTAGAGTTTAAGAATAATAAACAAATACACGAAACATAATAATAATCTTGTATCTTTGCGGGTCTGATTGGTGGCTATAACCACTAATCAGAAAGTGGAAACAAGTTCGCGTCTCTCTACTTTTTAGGACTCTAGACCAGGGGTGTTAGACGTAACCAACTTCTTGGTACACAACTAGTTTTCGTGGTCTCGTTAGAACATGGTGGCGATGTTAGATCGCCAACCGACAATCCTTTTCAAGCCCTTAAATAAAACTTTAAAAATTTCGATGATGGTCTATCGTCAATGCAAAAATCTTGGTATTTTCGCGTACAAGGATAGAAGTGTCTTGGTACATGGTACGAGAATCTAGCATCCCTGCTCTAGACTACAGAGCGTTTGTACTACGGCATAAATCCCGCACGCTAAAAATGCCGTATATCCTAAATAGGTGGGATATACAAGATATCAAGCTAAAAAAAGAATACAAGAGCTATGCACTTGTATTTTGCTGTATTTCATCCTTTACTATCCCTCTACACTTATGTATCATGAAATAACCATTAAGCCTTTTACATTCTTTACAGTAATCATTTTACGTAGATCATAATACATGATCGCGCACTTAATACATTGAGAAATCGATTCAACTTACGATGGTTTCGTTAATATTAACAGTAAAGAGCTGAAATCACAACACAATACTAATATAGCATAAAGGCACATAACAGAGTAGTTGCGAGCAAATTACCTTTACTCCTTCTATTTTTTCTGACTTCTGCCCTTATAAAAATTTTTCACCGTTTTTGGCTCGCGAGAACGGTCAGTTTGAGTAGTAAAAACGTGCATTTGGTTCAATGAGTACGACCCGTTTTTGGGGCGCAAAGGGACCATTTTCCGTAAAACCGAGTGGTTAAAGCGGATTGCGTACGAGTATATCCGAGTAGTAATAACGTATTGTTATGAGTATTTTTGAGTGGTAAATACGTGCTGTGTGTAAATTTGAGGTGTATAAATGTACATTCAGGTCGGGCGAAATCCGCGTATATTTTCTTGTGAGTAAAAAAGGAACTTACTAACGTATTGTTACTTATCAACAGAAAAATGAGTATTGAAAACGGACAACTTACTTTGTCCTCATCTTTGTGAGTAAAAAAGGAACGTATTAACGTGTTGTCACTCATCGATTGAAAAACGAGTATTAAAAACGGACAATCTACTCAAAAATACTCATACGCATACTCGCGTATACTCATCATGTTCTTTCGCAGTAGACTGCGCGTGCTTGAGAGTGCAAGAAACGGACATAAAAATGATAAAACGGGCTAAAAATGGGCTAAAAGCGGGCTAAAAACGATCTATATGAGGTGTAAAAGCAGTGAAATATTTTTGTAAGGGTGCAGCGTAAATATCGGAGTTACCCTATATATTTGTTGATGGCCATAATTAAGAGACTTAGCTACTGGAAATATGTAGTAATCTGAAGAAAATAATATTTTCATTGCAGCTTGATTTTGTATATTCGACTTCATTTTGTGCAAGCTCCATTAACATTATCTATTTATTCGTTATGTGAGGAATATTCTGTATAAGCAGTTCTTCAGATTTTTATACAGTCTTTAATCTTACATACGACTTGATATTATGTAACGCGTCATTAGTTAGCAATTGTGAAATTTCTTGAATAATTTCCGAGCAATAAATGCGACGTGACTTGATTGAACTTTTTTCGTCAATCGATCAACAATATCTGAAATAAATTTTCGATTTTCAAATTGTATAGGTAACTTAATAAGAGACTTATTGCTAGCTGGAAACACGTAGTGATCCGAAGAAAATAATATTTCATTACAGCTCGATTTACGTATTTGACTTCATTTTGTGCAAACTCTATTAACATGACTATTTTATTTGTTTTCTGAAGAACGTCCTGTATAAGCAGTTTTTCAGATTTTTATACGGTCTTTACTCTTACATATGATTTGATAGTACGTAACGCGTTATTAATTATCAATTATTAAATTTCTTAAACGATTTCCGGACAAATGCGACGTGATTTGATTGAGCTCTCAATCGAGTAACAATACCTGAAATAAATTTTCAATTTTCAAATGTACTTGATTTTTCTCCAAATTGAGTACATTTCGAGGTAACTGTATGTTTGTTGATGTCCGTAAATGAGAGACTTAGCTGAAAACATTATGTAGTGATCCGAAAAAAAAAATATTTCATTGCAACTCGATCTACATATTTGATTCCATTTTATGCAACATGGCGAGTTTGGCACTTTCTTCTTTTTTTTGTTTTTTTAGCCCTTCCTCAAGTAGGACACGAAAGTCATGATGACGTCAAAATGATGCTAAAATGACGCCTTTGACATCACTTTGAGGTCATCATGACTTCAAAATGATGTCAAAGACATCATTTTAGCATCATTTTGACGTCATCATGACTTTCTGTTCTACTTGGGTCGTACATGCATAGAATGTATTAGAATGCAGATAAATGGTAATGAATAGCAGCTGTATATTCGGTAGTCGGTCAAGGTGACATCATCGTGCGCGCATACCGTCGGTCGAGTTCGGGTCGACTCGGCGGCGCTCAGCAGCGGGATATTCAAGAATTCGAACGGACGCGCAGTTCGTACCCATCGCGCGATGACGCCGATGGACGATCCGGCGCAATTTTCCCTGTTTCGTCATAGTAATACTGTTTGCGCGACGCTACGACGTTACTCGGCAGCGTCCTTAGATGACTCTCGCGAGGCTGTTCTCGGGACGCTCGTCCTCCGAGGTCTCCGGCTCCGTGCTCAGCTTGCTAAAATCGCGCGGGTTCGGCCGCTTCTCCAGGAATTTGAAGCCCTTGCCGCGACGATTCTCCAGCAGGCTCGTCAGCTTGAAGTTCTCCCGCCTTTCGGCCTCCCAACGCATCCTCTTACGCATCGTCAGTAGACATCCTGTACGATTAGAGCGTAAAATGCATTCGATTAATTTTACATTAGGGCGTTGCTAAAAACGGCAGTCGTAACCCAAAAAGAGCGTTATGTCGTTTTAACTTAACCGAATTATGCATCTTCTAGCAATGCTATCTTACCTGATATATCACGATAACGTAAATATTAATTCTCCTTAGAGCGACAAAACGAATAACTTGTAAATTGTAATTTTAATTTTCCTTCATTTTTTGAATCAGTGCGATAAGGAAGAAGTAATTTATCATCTAGATAACGAATAACAATGCCTAATGATCCAAAAAATAGTTGTTCAAGCAATACATTTTAAGAAAGAGATGAAATAGATGTCTGAAAAAATAATTACAGATTTTAAAAAAATTTTAGTTAATTTTATGTTTTATAAATAAATAGTTTACAAGTTATCTGTTCCGCTCTAGAGCCGATGTAATATTCAATATTTAAACATGACGAACGATTAGTAATACAAAGTTTTATGACAGATTTACAAAATTTTACGACAAATATAAGTGCAGATAAAAGAAATATTGGTAAATATGTCGATTAGTGGACCAAGTTCTAATGACCTTGACCTTGACATATGTTGTCAAGGTCATGACCCTGAGTGACCTTCAAAAGGTTTTAGCCGGCGGTCACTGTTTATTAAAAAGTTTGAGAAATATACCAGTTTATGTCAGTGCTAAAGGAAGTACCATTTAGGTAATTATTCAGTTTTAGGGGACACCGCGCCGATGACGACGCGGAGTCCAGGGGCGGAGCCCCTGGTCGGGTCCAGGGGCAAAGCCCCCGGCGGAGCCCAGGGTGTGGGGGGCGAAGCCCCTTTCGGTGTGTGTGTGTGTGTGTGTACACACTCAAATATTAATGTTTTTTTGTTTATAACTTTTTAATAAACAATGAGCGCCATACGCTTAAACCAGACTGAAAAATATACACGTCAACATATTGTCAGTATGTGTAAACGAGGTCGCATACGTATGTGAAATATCGTCTATCAATTTAAATAAGAATTTATATTTCTAATATTTATATAAGTATATCTCAAAAACTATACGAGACCGCCAATTAAGTTATAAGCAAAAGTTACTCAGGGTCATGTCGTTGACAACATATGTCAAGGTCAAGGTCATCGGAGTTGTGTCCCCTAATCTAAAGTTTTATCAGAAAAATAATTGAAAGAAGCAATACAATACATAAAAAAATTAAATATAATAACATAATAGGTAAAAGATCTTATGAAAAAATCAATGCACATATCCTTGATATTTACAATTTAATAAATTGTAAGCAGTCTATATAAATGCATATATGTATAAAATAGAAGTACATAAAATGCATGATGCTCTCCAATTAAAGCGTATATAAGACACATAAAAATTAAAGCTTAAGAAAACTTAAATAAATTATCTTAAACAAGTAACACAAGTCATATACATAATAGGAACAATATAGGATAATTCTGCTGCTATAAGGTTTATTCATAATGGTCATAGCTTGGGAATGATAATTATAGCATGATAATAGCAATTCAATGAATTAAAATTAAATATAAGAGTTATTTCATCGGATTGCTGCAATCATCATGCAATACAATTATTATGAATAATCTATATATGTATATTTTCTAAATTGTGATGCTTAATAAATATAGAAAATAAATTAACATACAAATGCACAACAAAAATGCTACAACGAAAGACAACCATAATCAAAGCAATATTAATTTCTATTCTACTAATTTGGAGAATTCAACAGCCGGTTCATCATAATGATGTCTTGTTTCTCTACCTCTTTTTTGGCATTTCGCTACAATGGCAGCAATCACAATGCATATTGTAATAAAGGAAACGGCCGCTGAGCCAAGGCCTAGGATCAATTTTGTCATATTAGTCTTTTCAATATCGGCATCCTTAGTATCAGGGTGTATTAAGATGTTAGATTGATGCCGTCTAGCAGACTGCAAATTCTCAGAATTGTTTACTTCTAAAAAAGAAGAAGATAGAAATATTTAAATAAGATATAATATATCGGAATTATAAATCTTGATTAATATAAAACAACGCTTAATAACGCCGTACCTTGTAGAAATCTATAAACTTTTTTAATATTTAATTCAACTGCATATATCTCGGAACCATCTTCTGTCACGTACAAATCATGTGGATTATTCATACCTTTCTTGGGTTCAAACATTGATAATATCTTTCCGGAATAAATATCAAGTATAAAGCCTCTTACTGGTACTGGATTATTTATAAATGGATCAGGTCCATTAATTAGATATAATTTTTCTCGAGCGTAAGAAACGCTGTAAATCTTTGTACCAATAGCAGGATGTCTATATTCTTTATGGAATGTACCATTGTTGGCAAAGAAGCACAATATCCTTCCATTTTCTCTATCAGCGAGATAAATATAATTTAATTCAGTTGCAAGTGCTAAATCGTGCGCGACGAGAAACGCATATGGAGGAGGCAACTGAGGATAGACAGACTCTGAAATAAAGCGAGGCTTAGTCTAGCATTTATTTAGATACGGTTTATTGTTATCGACATTAATTTTATTCTTACCTCTAACGCCCCAGTGTCGTCCCCAATGTAAAATTTGTTCACCATTTTTATTAAATTTAATTATCCTAGAATTGCAATATCCATCACTGACAAAAAAGTCACCATTACTATGTACAGCGACAGCAGTTGGTTTACAAAATCTCCTCTCATCGTTACCAGGAAGGAAAGCCTCTCCCAAAGTTATGGATGGCTTCAGTAATGCATGATCGTTAGACACACTTGTCTCTGAGTTAACCTGTGTGCGTTTCAATTCTTCCATATGTTTCTCTACATCTTGAGCATCAAACTTGAATACCTGATGCATTGCTACATCAGTAATCCAATAATTCCCAGACTGATCAATAGTCAAACCATGTGGCATGTAAAACATGTTTCTTCCCCATTCCGATACCACTTTCCCACTTTTATCCAAAAGAGTTACTGTGTTTTGTGTTATCGGCCCCTTATTTTGATCAAATTTGTTTTCATTATCGAAACTATCAAGGCCCCATATACGATCCCCCCTATGAAATATGGCAATGTTGCCATTTAAATCCATAGAAACTGCTGATGGTTGAGTAAATTTCAGTTGTGCACCCCATTGTGCATCCCACATTATATCTGAGAGGAATAAACGTAAGAAAATATTAATCATAGATTTCTGTGAATAAATGATGAATGGTGATACTTACTTTTATTCAAAATATCTTTAGTTGGCTCCACTTTGTTAAAAGGTTGGCTATTAGCTTTTAAATATAAATTGTCTTTTGTATTTTGTTGGTCATTCGATTGTGCTAAGGATCCTCTATCTCTATCATCAACATCAGAATATGCCCTATCATCATCAGAATATTCATCCGGACCAAACTTGGTATCAGGCAAATGCTATAATGCAAAAGAAATTTCTTTCACTTATACATTTACACATAATTTTTTAAATAATTTGTATAGCAATAATTTGTATAACATGCAATATAACAGCATATAATATGGTACTTATAAAAAAGATACTAAGTATATATAATTAACCTCTTAAATATCAATATTAAATTTTCTTTTTATCCTACGAAATAACTCTGCACGTAATTACCTGAACATTCAAAATATCTCTCAATACTGCCTTGGTATGTACTAAAGTATGGAGCAAAATTAAAACGGAACAGACGGTGTCATATCGAAGATTCGTCATTTCGCAAAATCGTCATCAGGTGCTGCCGTATTTTCAGTCTATCTCCGAAACACCAGCAGCGTCTGTGGCACTGGATAATATCAAAGATCTTTATAACTTTATGAGATCACGGAAATATTTTAGCAAATCACTAGAATTTTACAAAAAAATCGCGTCGTCACACTTCGGTACCACGTACGACAAAGCTAGTAGCTTTTTTCTTGCGATTAGCATCACTCAAAATAGTATGTCGTACTGAACATAATTTAGAACATTGCTTATCGCGTGTTTTATTGTGAAGCAATTATGAGCACATATGTCGGCGTGTCAGGAGACCGCACATTTCCAACAAGTGGCGTCAGACGCCATAATATTTTGGAGTAAATTTTACCGACACTTCTTGCGTGTATTCTTAACTTCGATCGATAGCACAGGCTAAAATGGTTTCACACGCTCGCGTGTAAGGGCGTTACGTGTATCATTTTGTCAATTTTCGTTGACAGAAGATATATTTCTCTTATTGATTATTCTCTTTCCGTCTGTCATCAGTTTCCTAAAAAAGGAATATGGAAATCATCTTCATAATTATTGAATTTTCAGCATTAAATATCTTCTCAATTGAGTTTTTAATTAAATTTTTACCAAAAGAAAAGTAAACTTCGTTTTATAGTAATTAAAAAACAATATTATTTATTTATTTACGTTCCTATTATTTATATTCCATTATTCGCGTTTATATTTGTTTTCCTTTTGGATAAAAGGGAAAATAATATTTTTATTTATTATTTTACTTTATAGTAATAGTATTTTTTAATATTATATATTATAAATTTTTTGGGTATATAATTAATATAAAATAATCCTCGAATTTTGATGTAATCCAGAAATAGTCTGAAAAGATAGAAGTCCATAAATTAAATTAAATTTTTATCAAAGTATTCTCTATATATTAAATTAATTAATAACAATATTTTTATTTATTCATATTTCCATTATTTACATTCCATTATAGTTATAATTATTTTTTTGGATAAAAAATGAAAAATAATATATAGACGCGTGCTACGCACGCGCTCTATTTGTTTTTATTTATTTTTAAATTACCGTCCTTCTACGGCTTGACAATAGCCCAGTGTTCGTAAAAATGATTTAATATATTTCGTATTTGCTATTCTATCTACTTCGTATTACAAGCTGACATGAATAAAATTATTTACATACATCTTCAGTACTTGACCGATAATAACCCAGATAGCACAGAGAATCGAGAAAGAATTCTTTTTTATGTCACCAATTCTGAATTCTTTTTTAGATGCAAAAAGAATTTTTTTTCTAAGAAGAATTCTTTTCTAAAAAGAATTCAGAATTGGTGACATAAAAAAGAATTTTTTTTCGATTCTCTGTGCTATCTGGAAATATATTTCAAAAAATATATTAAGAAAATTTTTATTTTCATACAACTTGTAACCTTCTTATCCACGATGATAGCTATATGTGACAAATATGTAAAATTATGCGATTTCCGCGTGACAACTGCTCATGAAGTATGAGAAAACTAATAAACGGTATAAAAAAGTAGAGATCAAATATTCTGAATAATAATATTCTAATACTCTCTGAATATTGTAACCGGCATCGCATACAAAAACTATGAATCTTATAAATCTATATAAACTTTCTATTATTCAAAAAGTTCTTTCATTGAGACTAGTAAAATTATTATTCGCGCAATACACAGAGAGACTAGAATTTATTAAAACTTTGAAAGTGTAGAGAGATAACTTTCTGTTGCAATCAAGATTGTGCGGATAAAAGTTATTGTAGTTATTTTTTCGAATTTTCGCAACAAAATTCTTTAACAGTTTTCGTGATGGGAGAGTGTTAGGGAGAGGGGGGAGAATCTAATAGATGCTTTAGCATTATATATTATTATTAAATTTAATACTCGTAGAGGACCACAATCCGTATGGTTGATACGTAGTAATAAAATACCACCTATGGCCAGTCAAGTCGTCTTACAATTTATTGTAGTTATTTTTATTGATCAAAATTGACTTTTAATAAATTATGTGGAAAGTGCATTCCGTGTCAACACGAGTTTACGCAAGTTTTAAATCAAATATTCCAGATAATGTCTAACTTTAAAAGATAGCACAATATTAAGCACAATTTTGTCGCGACTTTTTTTTGTAACAGCTGGGAATCTGAAGCTTAGGTTTCATTAGTTTCCATATGGATTTATTAATGTAATTCATTTCCCTGATTTCGTACGCTAATCCCTACATGAATGAAAAGCTTCAAGCCGTTTGAATATTTCGAAATCCAATAGAGTCTGTATTCGCCAGACGATGTCGCCGGAATTCGTCACGAGGATTTCCCGGCATGGTCTCGTCTGGAAGGTTGAGTTTATACTGCAGGAATCAATGCAGTCTCGTTCGAGCATGGTTTGCATTCCTTGTCCAATCTTCCTTTCCCGCATTCCTTGTCGCTCAATGTAAATTATCTTATGACTATTCGGCTTTATTTTCATAATACGCGAGGTTAAACTCGCGATTAAACTTTTGTCTTTAATGTGAAAGAGTTGAAGAAGAAACTTTCTCGAATATAGTCGAAGAGGAACTTTCAAATTGCCGAGGTATCCGCAAACGAGAAAAAGCATTTTGCAGTAATAAAACGCATCCGTACTAATTAGGAAACGTGAGTTTTACATTATTTTGTGCGATAATGAAGCAATTAAAGTTCACAGTCAATTCTTATCGATTAATTTAAATAAAAATGCAATCAGTTTTAACAAAGCGACGCCGCGATGTCAATTATCCAATTTTATTTAAAGGTGCATTATTTCGCACAAATAACGCAACGTCCCCAATAATTTGGTTATTGCTGGGTAGTGGTGTGTTACCCCATTATATTCATTGTACTATCCCTGTCACTTTGCGAAGTATACGCACGAGATGCGTTCGAGTACTATCGAGGTCCAACAATGGCGCCCATCCTTTCGTTAGACAGAAAGCGTCGATTTCGCATTCATCGACGCCGAGTTTTCATCTTAAACTGCAGACGACAGTGAGTTCTTTATTACGGTGAAAGAGAGCGCGAATGTCAACCGCGAATAAACATAAAGAGATGTAGGACCTTTGGTGTTCCGCTGAAAACCCATGTTCGACAAGCGACGTTACGAGCCCTTCTCGTCGTAGGACGAAAGGATTTGACAATCGTTTTGTTCTTCTCTTTTTTTTCGCTATTTGCCTTTCCCGCCTCTCTCTTTCTCGCTCCTTCCTATCCACGATTTATCTTCTTTTGGGGAATGCACTGCAACGGGAGGGAAACTAAGCTTGTAAATCCATTTAGTGCGGTCCTCGGGAAATAAAAAAGTTCAACTGTCTCTATTTCCATGCTAAGCAGTTAGGCGTGCTGTGCAAACGTAGTCGCAACAACTTTTATACCGTGATTATGTCCTCGGTCTGATTTTTCTTCTTTTTTTATCAATTCTTCTTACATCGTCTTATGTTTTTTAATTAAACCGTATAAAAAAGTCATTTAACCAGAGATACATAAAAAGGAGATTTTTCTATTAAGGTTTCCAATTTAAGAATATTTTTATCGATTTTTACAACTAATAAAGTTAATTGAATCTTTGAACTCTTAATGGAAGGTAAATCCAACAACATAAAGAACGAGTGATTAAAAAATAATAAAAATTGAGAAGATTATGGTCTCCTTCTCTTTTTCTCTTTGTTTAATAATTATAATTTCTGAAGAAATATATTAATAAATAATTTTTATTTAATAATTAATGTATTAATTATTGATATCTCTGTATTGAATATTCTTTTATTAATAAAATTGATAAAAAGTTATAAATTTTTAAAATCCATATTTATTAACTGAAAAATTAATATTGTGTAAGTAAACATAGTTATGTGTAAGAAATTATATTAATATAATTAAAATATCTCTCCGTAATATATCTGTACAATTAATCAGACTGTCGACGCACCTTTCGACATGTTGCCGAATACCGTTATCGTTTTTAACTATCTCGGTGATCTGCGAATGCCCGGATTTCGTCGGTTGGCAAGAAAAATCGCCAACGAAATGCAAACGTGCACGCGGATGCAATCCGCGGAGATTCTTTAATCTCGCCCCGCCGCGTATCTGTGATGGCTGTTCGCGCAGATACCGCTGCCGCGTATCGAGTTCGGTTTCACGCGCTTTAGCGTTTAAATTGCAAAGTCGGCGCCTGCCTTTGATAGTTGTGGGGGATAAACGGTACGTATATATGTGCAACGACAGGGGAAAGGGCGAGCGGAAAATAGCGGGGCGCGATTCCGCGCGTCACGGAGGTGACTGGCGTTCATCAGAGTGTACACGCAAAGACCTGGAGATATGAAGTTAACTCTTCATTTTCCGAATTTCGACATAATCGATGGAGTTCTACCTTTTCCCCAGATAGCTCCAGAAGTAATCTGATTTGCTTCAGAAAAAGTTTTGACAGACAAATGTAAAAAATAGATTTTTGAAGATATATAGAGGGCTAACTTTACTTTTCCATTACATATGGAAATTGATAATAAGTGATACTTCAATTACGATTGACATGAATTACGATATTTTTTTATAGAACACTTGGAGCGCTCTTTTGAAGACGTCAGATTTCCGAAAAAGATCAATCGATAGCAGCTTACAAAATTAACATTAAATGCACCGAGAGAACTGAAAAATCGCCAGATCTTTTTCACGATATTTCTGAAACGCATTTGCATGCTACTATACATGCGATCTATCATTGGGCACGCGGAAAGGTGAGAAGATATTAAAAGAAGATTAAAAACCGAGAGATATGATATTATATATACATATATGTATATCGAAGCTTGCTGAAATCTCAGTCGACAAATTTCACTGTCGGTTTCCTGTCAAGAAAATAAGCTCGCCGGAGGAGTACTAGTCTGTACTGTTAAAAGCACCACCGATCGATAACGCATGCAGCGCTCGTAATAATAAATTACCTAGACGCGAAGAGCGAAGTAGCGATCCGACTGGATAACGTCAACGGATTCGAACATGTTAAGATTATCAAATGATTTCCATTTGGTCCTTGTTGCAAATGTTTCCATATTAATGTTTCATATCTCGCGCATGAGTCAAAAACACATTTTACATATGCAGATACTTCCCAAGGAGAACAGAAAGTCAAAATAATGTCAATTTGACATTATATTGACCAAATTATGTCATTTTTTGGTCATAATTGAAATCTCGATTTAAAAATCAAAAAGACATAATAAAAAGGAGTCCATATAAAGTCATTTTTAAGTCATCTGAGATCAAGATTTCAATCACGACCAAAAAATGACATAAATTTGGTCAATATGATGTCAAATTGACATTATTTTGACTTTTCTGTTCTCCTTGGGTTGTCATTCATTTCCTTTCCGAAAGTTTAGATATTTTATATATAATGTCTCTTTTAACATTTAGTTATACCGTTATTTTAAACTATTATACACTGCTATTCATGTTTGTTGAATGTAAATCTATTTTCTCCTCTAATGGATTGAACAAATTTAGTATAATGCGTAAATCACCGTTTTTGGTACGTTTCGCAATCTTCTCATTTTTCATAATTGGAAAGGTTGCGACATGTATCACTTCCGGGACTTGAATACTACTAAAGGAAAGAACAAATCTGAAAATTATCACGGATAATCCACAAAATGTACTTTCGCGCGTAAACCTGCTAACGCAGGTAATAAAATGTAAGCAAGGACAAAGAGTAGTGCCAAGCTAGCGTGATAACCGTGAAGGTCAGAATTTCTCCCCCGTAGGGAGATTAACAGGGTGTGCTCTTGTACTGGCGGTTATTATGCTGTGCCGTGCCGCGAAAATTAATTACAAACTCCGTGCCCTGTTCCGCAAGGGCATGGGAAAGCGGTGAGGTGGAAGACAGAGAAAAAAAAATATTATTGCGCACGAGAAACTCTTTGCATCTGCATATGCGCGCGCATCGGAAACACCGTTGCATTGTCAGCATTGAGGTGTATTTACGGGACGGAGAGGGTTAAGGGCTTTATACCACAACTTTTACAGCCCCATTCTTGGCTATAGCTTGTATCATTTTCTCGCGCTGAGCTGAGACTTCGATGAATAATTTGCTGGCATCCCGGCGGATTTCACGCGCATCGCAGTTTACACGTTCACAATGCAAATAAAAGTTTCAACTTGCCAAGTTTGCTACTTCCACCACGACTATTTACAGGCAGTTTGTATTATTAATTTAATTAAGTTCTTGTATTGTAATTCTGGCATCAATTATGGGCGCATCCAAAAGTGTATCTTCAAGCTAAATTTATTATTAATATGTTTATAAGACGTAAGGTCTATTATTAAGACTTATTATTAATTATTAATAAGAGTCAAATATTTTATTGCTTAACGTGGCAACGTTATTTCAAGAAACAATTCAATTTATAATGAATTATTTGTAAAAATCGGAAAGATTTAAACTTGATTGGAGCATTCCTATTTTGGAATTTGCATTAATAATTATTTTTCCCCGCGCTTGTACTTTGTAGGATACTTTTTTAAGTACCTATATTTAACGAGTTTTAAGTGGAATTAAAACAAAATTGAGATTTTGATTCAGTTTGTTGTTCATTTATAGCTTTTTCTCTTTTTCATTTTGTATTTCTCCAACACAACAATAGTTTATATTTTTACTTTGTAATATTTTTACTTTGTATTATTACGCAGAAAAAATGTTGACGATTTTTCTCTTTAATATCTGCAGTATCTTTTATTGAGGTACACGTGAAGTAATATCTTGAAAGATTATAGTATACTAGCTTTTTCCATATATCCCTTTGCATCGTAGTGGCGAAGTAGCTGCAGAAAGGATGGTAAATGCGAACACGTATAGGAACGGAGAGCCCTGGCAAGAGATACACTCTTTGTTAAATAGCTTGGCTATTAGGTTGTATTCTGTTCTGAAACAAATCGCGCACGTTTAAGAGATAGATCGCGATTACTCGGCACATTTGCGTGTGCGTTTAACGTCTCATTTAACTCTCAAATGCACTCGCGGGACTTTGAAAGTAACACCGGTTTGGGAAATAGAGCGGTAATACGCATGTATCTTTTGTGCATCGATAATCACGATGAATGTATTATAATCCAAAGACATATATTCGTATTTGTCAGAGTTGGGAGTAACGCGTTACTTGTAACGCCGTTACCGTTACTTTTTTATAGTAACGGTTTGGTAATGACGTTACATTTTTTTATAACGGAAACAGTAATGCCAGGGTTGGAAAAGTTACTTTTAGAAAGTTATCGTTATCGTTACTTGTTATTTATTGAAAAAAGTAACTCGTTACTTTACTCGTTACGTAACGAGTAAAAGTAACGCTACTCGTAACGTAACGAGTAAAAGTAACGCTACTCGTTACGTAACGAGTAAAGTAACCCCTAACAGCACAGAACATTGCAGCAACATTGCAGCAATATTGCTGCAATGTTGCTGCAATGTTCTGTGCTGTTAGGGACGAGTTACTTTTTTCAATGAATAACAAGTAACGATAACGATAGCTTTCCAAAAGTAACTTTTCCTGGCATTACTGTTTCCGTTATAAAAAAATGTAACGTCATTACCAAATCGTTACTATAAAAAAGTAACGGTAACGGCGTTACAAGTAACGCGTTACTCTCAACTCTGGTATTTGTATACGTAGTCAAATGTACCTACATCTCTTAAGAGAAATGGAAGCTGTCAAACGATAAACTGAATAATTGCCTGATAATGTTTAGAACTTGCAAATACGAATGTTTATATAAAAAAGATAAAATCGACGATAAAAAATATTTTGTATTCTGTGTTTATTTCTAGATAAGTTGGCTGCAAACGTCTAATTATGGCATATCTATTCTCACTTTTTTTTCTCGTTGAAAAAAGTTCTGTTTTTATCCGAACTTTTGAATGTCTCGCAAGATTCGGTGCTCCGGCGTGGAGAATTTTCGACAAATCCGCACACAATGGAGAGAACTCCGTACTTCTAATCAGCCTCGTGATGTTCTCTGTAACTAGATGTTACTAGACGAGATAACATTGAACGCGCGCCTTACGAGTGACACCCGCAACGTCGGGTGACGACGCCCGTGGAAGATATAACATTCCGGAATGTGGACTGCGCTCCTATTCCCAGCGTGTCTTACCTCGACACGCTGCAGACGTAATAGAGAGTGGCCAGGTCCGGATGAAGCTGCAGATCGTATTCATTCGTCGTCACTCAGAGACGAACCAACGGCGACGATCACGTTCCTACAAACCAACCGGCGCGTGAGTAATATCACCGAATAATATTGGCTTGGTAAAAACAATGCAATACGGCGATCTCGAACCTCAGCGTACAATGGTGAGCGATCACAAACACGATGAATGTGATTAATTTCGGAAAGCAATCTTCACTCTCTGAGTCAATGACATTAGAGAATCATATGAAATCTCTGCCCGCTGTGTTTGATGTTAAAATATATTTTATAATAATGCTTCTATAAAATATATTAATTAATGTGTTCTGCGTGGACTGTAGATTTATTTGTCAAGTTGATTATGCCAAATGGGTTGAGATGCGCGCCTCGTTCCGCAAAACAACCGTATGACTTTCTTCACGTTGAGCGTAATATTTTTTATTTAAACTTTTATTTATAACAATGTTACAAAAGTGTAACGGAAACTTGTGTAATATTGTGCGATGCGACAAATGGTTATAACAGCACAGTAAGTTTTTCTTCTTTTAAACTTAGCAGAGCATTGAAATTTGCTATGGAGAAGAAATCTTTTTGTCATTTCGCAGATCTCATAATTCATTATTTTGACAATTGCAAATCTCATAATGCAATCATGCTATTATATTTTAAGGAAAATGATTAAAGGCAGCTTATAATTCCAGCAAGATTATATTCCAAATCAGGAACTTTAATCAGTGTACCCGAGAATCTTTCTAGCCAAACTTTTCTCGACATTATGAACTATGATGCCTTTCTTCTTGGTACGCATCGCTACACTGAGTGCTCACAAGTCGGCTTTATGATAAAAGACGTCTATATAGATAATAATAATTCAAACCGAAGTCTATTCACAGTCTATTCAAAATTTATGCTTTGTCGTATGAAAGGTATCTTAGATTTGCCTATTTGGCATTATTGCCCTCCTTGACTTTCGTTCTTCATCTCTTAGTTAGTCTTTGACATCCATTATTCACTTGTAAACCAGCGTTCAGTGTTTATCCCAGTGTTTATTATGGTTGACGATAAATTAAGGACAAAAGTTTGTGAAAGATACATGGTGTACAATATTTTTACAATTTTTTAAAATTCATTAAAATATTAATGTTAAACTAATTGTAAGATTATGTATAGAAAGATACACAATAATTAGTTTGTTTATTTCTAAAATAAGTTAAAATATAATGAATTTATTTAAGTGAATACGAAGTTAAAGTATGAATTTATTTATATATTTGTAAACTGTTAAATGTATTCGTTTGTGTGAATATAGATAAGTGTTCTAAATCACATATTTCAAGATATAATAATAATAATAATAAAATACGGAATTTTACGTATAATTGATTTTGTTTTAATTACTCAATTGTGTGAAGAATTTGCATAAAAGAATTAAGAGAAAAATGTGGAAACAGGAAATATATGTAGGAATAAACGTATGTTATAATGCAGATCATATATATTACAATCGGACATTGACGTTAAAGCCAGTCTGCTGTGGTTCACGCTACTAAACCCTTCCGCAGGCGAAATTATTCATTAGCCATTTGCATCCTGTGTCGAGAGATAGACTCAATGGCTTATGATAATCCTGTACATATTTTCTCAAAGACTTAAAACAATCCGTTATTATATTGTGTAAATATTATATTTTTCAACAAAGAGCTATAAATGACACAGAGTTGTCATTATTATAAAATAACGTTAAAGCGAAAATCAAATTTAATATTGACCGAATTCCCGGTATTATTTTGTTTGTAAAAGGTTGATACGAACGCGCGACCATACAGGCCGCTTCCTACAATATGTTTTTCCAACCGGAAGTAACATTATGCCAAAATGTGGTTACAGTCTCGTAAGTACAGGCCATGATGCTCCGCAGTCGTATTAGAACGCCCAAGGGCGACTGATGTACGTATGGATGCGAGGATGATGGTACGGATCGGAGAGGCCATGGGACCTACGGATAAAGGGGTGGTTTGTGAAACGTGGATGTGAGGGCGGGTGGATGGTAGATGGGGATGGGGAAGAGATCGCAGGAAAGGGAATGGCGATGGAACGACTATGGGACAGTGTATGCCCGTATGTATATATATGTATATATATATATATATATATGTATGTATGTATGTATGTATGTATATATATATGTAAGGGACGACGATGTGTCTGCCGCCGGCTGGAGCCACGCTGTCGCTGCTGTGGCATCGATCCACCATTCGCAACGACTTTTTGTCGCGGCTCGCGCACCGAACGAGATCTTTAACCTGAAAGCTGCTACGCTATAACTGGCTTTCGGTTCAGAACGGTGAGAAATCATCTCGCTTAGATCATCCTCCGTACTTCGGCGAGGCTCGGGGGCAGACTCGGGGGTAGTCGAATCATAACGTACGTCTGACAAGTTTAGCGAGGAGGGATGTCGGATAAGTTTTCGATTTTACAATTTAAATCGCTCCGATGTTGGTGCCGTACGTACGACACGTAAAATACCCGGATGTGAAAATCATTTATTTCATTTATGATACTATCACGTAACGACGCACCAATGGTATCGATACAATTATCGATAATAATAAATAATACGAAATAAGGAATTATGTAAAATTCAAGGCGAGATTGATATATACGTTATTAATTATGAATTACAACAATTGCCATTGGATAAAATTGCATTATTATTTATTATGAAATGCATTTATCTCTCTCATCTACAACATTGTAAAAGATAATTATAGTACATGTTAAAATGATATTTGCATTGCAATATACGCATTTACATAATAAATCCGAGTAACTAATTGTTGGAAGTTAATGGGAGATTGGTATGCTTTGTATTATTTTCAAAATGCGCGCTACGGAAAGCATGCGCGTCACCTTGTGATTTCCGTTATTACTAGTTTTAAGTTAACGCGCTCATAAATAATAGTTGATTGTAGTTCGTATATTCATTATTTCTTTGTTCTTAAGATTAGTTGTTTCGTATGTGCAATAAATTTATTATACTTCTAACCGATGTTGATTTAATCTATACAACTTCTAAAAGACAATAGGGACTTTTCCTGTTATCTATCGGCTGCTTTGTTGTTATCTCCCCGCCACTGTCTACTGACTCAGTGGACCACACAACAATAATTGGTTTGGGTAAAGTTATATCTTTTGGAAGTGATGGCCCCTCGTAGAGGGAGGACGGAACCCACCGCGTCCACGCATACGCTTTCCCACCCATATAATAATTGGTTTGAGTTAGAGGTTGCTGGAAGGAGCTGTTACGAAATCGGAAAGTAGTGGGGAATTAATGCGAAAAGTCCCTTAAACTATTTCAAAATGTATTAAAAATGGAATAAAAAGGGATTTGGTATCTAAAGTGTCGTTTTATATATCAATCAAAACCCAGCAAATAGTGGCGGGCAGATAACAGGAAAAATCCAACAATAGTGATATATTTCTTTTGCATTTAGAAAATCTATAACATGATATACGAGAAATTTGCGTATGTAAGATCAATATGGTAAGAGCGAAACGAATTGACACGCAATTTGTTTGCCTGCTTACGAAAATCGGATTATGCAGGAACATCACCGTTGGTCCAAAACTCGATTCACTGGGTGCCATGATTGGTTCGTGCTTTGACTTCCGAGTTTCACGGGACGCACGAGAGAAGCTAGCTCGTATACCCTAATGTAACACGATCCTATTTCTAGTTTATAGCTGGGATTAAATGAGCTTTATATTACCTAAAATGCATTTTCAGTCGAAATTTATATACTGTGTTACGATTTTTTTTTTGGTAGACACGTTAATATCCTACAATCGATTCTTGAAAATCAGCATTTGTCTACGATTTGTTATATAGGATATTTAAGTAGGACATTTTTTTAAACAGAAAACAAATTAAGAAAAAAAGTGTGCAAATTAGGAATTTGCACAGTGCTTCCTCATCAATTTATTAGTTAGTTCACAAAGCTTCCTCTATAAGAAAGTTTTTTTATTTCTTCTTTTTTTTAGTTTGGCTTCCTCATAGAGGAAGCTTTGTGAATCAACTAATAAATTGATGAGGAAGCACTGTGCAAATTCCTAATTTGCACACTTTTTTTAAACTTCAACAAATAATTTAGCTCTAAATTCAATATGTGCCATATATTAAAAAAAAAAATTAAGCTCGATATCTCCACATTTGCGGAAGTTAGAGTAACCACGGACATTTCTCAAAAAATTCAAAATTTTTTTCAAAAAAAGAACCCCTTTACCGATCATCGCGGAATTCAATAGAAACCTTTTTTAAATAATTCTCTATCGATTAAAAAAAAAATTCAACCCCATATCTCCAAATTTACGAAAGATAGAACAACCACGAACATTTCTCAAAAATATCAAAATTTTCTTAATATGAGCGCAAAAAGAACTCCGTAACCGATCATCGTACAATTCAACAGGAACTTTCCTTTAATATGATTCTCTTTTGATTAAAAAAAAATTCAACCCGATATCTCCAAATTTGTGGAAGTTACAGCAACCACGGACATTTCTCAAAAAATTTAAAATTTTGTAAAAAAAAGAACCTCTTTTTCGATCATCGCGCAATTCAATTGAAACCTTCCTTAAAAAATTCTCTATTGATTAAAAAAAAATTCAACCTGATATCTCCAAATTTACGAAAGTTAGAGCAACCACGGACATTTCTCAAAAATTTCAAAATTTTATAAATATGAGGAAGCAAAAGAACCCCGTTATCGATCATCGCACAATTCAATAGGAACCTTCCTTTAATGATTCTCTTTCGATTTAAAAAAAATTTAACCCGATATCTCCAAATTTGCGGAAGTTACAGTAACCACGGAGAATTCTCCAAAAATTCAAAATTTTCTTAATATGAGCGCAAAAAGAATTCAAAAGGAACCTTCCTTAAATAATTCTTTTTCTATTAAAAAAAAATTCAACCCGATATCTCCAAAAGTTATAGCAACCACGGACATTTTGTCCAAAAATTCAAAATTTTATAAATATGAGTGCAAAAAGAACCCCGTTACCGATCATCGCACAATTCAATAGAAACCTTCCTTAAAAAATTCTCTTTTGATTAAAAAAAAAGCAATCCAATATCTCCAAAATTGAGGAAGTTAGAACAATCACGGACATTTCTCAAAAATTTAAAAATTTTATAAATATGA
This sequence comes from Aphaenogaster floridana, assembly GCA_003063835.1. Lineage (NCBI taxonomy): Eukaryota > Metazoa > Arthropoda > Insecta > Hymenoptera > Formicidae > Aphaenogaster > Aphaenogaster floridana. Next base: position 286,404 of record NJRP01000144.1, on the reverse strand, counting down.
GGAAGCAAAAGGACTCCTTTACACACCGATTATCGCGAAATTCAAAAGGAACCTTCCTTAAATATAATTCTCTTTCAATTAAAAAAAAATTCAACCCGATATCTCCAAAAGTTACAGCAACCACGGACATTTCTCCAAAAATTCAAAATTTTATAAATATGAGCGCAAAAAGAACCCCGTTACCGATCATCGCACAATTCAATAGAAACCTTCCTTAAAAAATTCTCTTCCGATTAAAAAAAAAGCAACCCGATATCTCCAAAATTGAGGAAGTTAGAGCAACCACGGGCATTTCTCAAAAATTTCAAAATTTTATTAAAAAAGAATCTTTTTACCGATCATCGCGCAATTCAATAGGAACCTTCTTTTTAAAATTCTCTTTCGATTAAAAAAAAAGCAACCCGATATCTCCAAAATTGAGGAAGTTAAAGCAACCACGGGCATTTCTTAAAAATTTCAAAATTTTATTAAAAAAGAACCTTTTTACTGATCATCGCGCAATTCAATAGGAACCTTCTTTTTAAAATTCTCTTTCGATTAAAAAAAAAAGCAACCCGATATCTAAAAAATTGCGGAAGTTAGAGCAACCACGGACATGAAATCCGTTAAATACACTCGCGCGCGCGCGCACACATACACACACACACACACACACGGACATTTTGTATTAATGTATAGTTAGGAGGTTTTAGAACATTCTAAACACTTTGGCATTAAAAACTCAAAAAAAATTTTTACACAAAAACAAAGCTTTCTCTATTGGCGATGCAAAGATCTCACTAGCGCTTCACGCGGAGAAAATTTAAACTAACGCTAGTCAGACAAGTATTGGGCCGGATAACTTCTTGGGGAAGTTAAAGAAGAAGGAGGAAATAATAATACAAATTATTACTTTTGCATTTGTGGAAATTATTTTTCATCGAAATGTTATCTGTGCTCGATGTAATAAACACATGTGAGGGTTATGTAAGACCTTTA
>NJRP01000144.1:269154-284772 GCA_003063835.1 Aphaenogaster floridana | reverse complement strand
ATAAATAATTCGAATATTAGAAATAACCTACATTAAATGGGTTAAATATTCTGTTGCAAAGATCAATTTACCTTGGGAAAAGAAATCTTCTGATAAAAAATGTTCAGAACAAACACGCATGCTTGCGGACGAACATTTACCCATTTTTAAGGCAATTTCCCATCGCTTCTTGAGCTTGTCATCTTTCGGAAAGTGATGAAAACTGATTCCTTCTTTTTTATAATTATTGCATTGTGCCACAGAACAATACGTCGTATTTCTTTTTGCTTTATTACTTTCCATACTTATAGAAGTATAAGTTTTTCAAATGTGTCTGACTAGCAATGCTTCTATCAATCGCCACCAGGAGCGCCACAGGAAAATCTTTGCATCGCCAATAAGGAAGCAATAAATTATTATAAAAATAATTTTGTATAGAATTGTTTAGAATATAATGGTTTATTTGTCACGAACTACTATTATAAATATTATATAGATTGCTTTCATCTTTTATTTCGCGTCTTTTGTCTCTTCATGTCGTTCACTGCAACTACTGTGAGTAATAAAATTTCTCGTTGAATCTTGAGTGGTACTCCATTTTCGTGCAGGATAATTTGTCACTGGGAACTTTGCGGGAAAGTTGGAAATTAGTCCAAGGCGGCGTAACCTACCGTACTTTTCGAAGTTTCTCAGAGATTTTTGTAAGTTTGCTTCACTTTATAACCGCGCGCGCGCGAGACACCTTTAGCAAAAATGCAATGTCAGAAGGTATTTAATATACTTATAATAACATCGTGAGTCGTTTAACATAAAAAACAGATTCATCAGCGAAACTACTACAACAATGTTTAAGTATCTAAAGAAATATTGATATTTAAACATGTCGTTTAAGATTTGAAATATGTTTATAAACGCGATCCGTATCGTAATGCTCTGAAAAATCAAGTTTCAGAATTATGCAAATTTGTCATGAGCATTCTACATAAAGAAAACAATATTTTGTTATATGGAAGACACAATGATTTTGTTTAGTGACAACAAACGAATAACTATAACTTAAAACAACTCTAAGATTTAGATAATAGGCAAATTCTATTTAACGTAAGAAAAACGTACGAATCAAATGGTTTTAAGCATCTTGATTATGATTAAAAAAGTTTATGCTTAGTCGCATGTACGATTTGACGTATACTCGCATTGTACTTTACCGTGTATGCGACGTTATTCGTTTTTTGTCGAAATGCGGAATTTTCAAGTGCTGTCAGTAAAGTGCTTCGCAGTACTGGTCACGACGTCACGAGAGGGTGTAATCGGAGGAGTGACATCGCGACATCGACCGCGTTAATTAGCGAGCTTCAATGTCCGCGCTCTAAGTGGTTCCTCGCTCGCGGAAGAGTCTAATCGGGAGCGCCAGTAAATGCTTTCGAGAAAAGAACGGATGTCTTTTATTATGAACCGGTTTGTTAACGAAGCTAGTCCGAGGACGGCAAATCCGAGGTTTGCGCCATAAATACACCGGCGTGCTACCAGGAATATTCATCTTTCTCTTTATCCAATTTTACTTTGTCGATATTGAACATCACGTGCGTCATCCGAGCAGCGTGTCGAATCAGGGTCTCGCTAACATTCTCTCGTATAAATGCGTGATAGTAAATGTGGCTTCGTTGATATTTTACTTGCAATTTAAGATTTTACAATGGAATATAAAAATAATGAAATTTTTTTATTGATCTTGCACTCAAACATTAATAGACGTGTGCGTGTCATGAATTACTCTTGTAGGCACACTAAGAGAAAAATTTACTAAATTTCAAAAAATGTTTTCTCCAATAATACTAATAAATTATTTTTTTGAATTCAGTAAATATTTTATTAGGTTTAGAAAATTTGTTTTCAATTGGATGAATATTTTTTTTATTCGAAAAATATTAACTAAATTCAAAAAAATACTTTATAAGGACTATTGGAGAAAACATTTATTGAAATTTAGTAAATTTTTCTCTCAGTGTAATGATATAAAACAGATGTATTGCGCATAAATAAATTAACTACAGGTTTTGATGGATTTGCAGAATATTTGTCAGATTTAATCGCTATACAAGATCAAAATCAGATACACGTTGTAAGTTAGCAGGTTACGATCGACGCTATGTAAGATGGTAATTTGAAATTCGGGATTATACTAGTCTACGAGGAAATATTACATAATTAACTCAAGGCATCTACGCGTTTGATCGCGTGTTACGCGTAGCACTCCCACTTTATTAACCACGAGGCGTATGTTAAATTTAGACTACATACTAGACGCTCTTCAAGGAAAATGCGCTCGAGCAAAACTTTGCGAGAAGCAAATTTGTCTTCTTTCTGAGCTAATATTTGGCGGTTTGAATGTAACTAACTTTTGTAAAAACGCAAGACCGTTTATGCTACCTTTCATTTTAAGCGAAACGTTTTGTAAACGTCAGAAATGACCCTAGAACCGTTACTATCCGTGGCCTTTTACGTTTTCACGTCCGCGCTATTTTTCCGGTAGAAGATAAAAGCGTGTAAAGTGGAGAGACAAAGGTGGCTGCCATTTCTACAGAGAAATTGCTTTGAATGCTTTAAAAATCTCAGTTTGTTTTATCCTGGATGTTTATACATTGTTATCCAGTAACCGATAAAGCGTTAGTAATAAAGTTTGCACAATTATTGTCTTAAGCAACATCTGCAAACTTAAAGTTGTAGAAATGCACTGAGTCGTTTAAGAATGAGAGTTTGGACAACGTTAGACAATTTTGATATGTTTTAACAAAAAAATTTTTTTTTCAGAACGCCATAAATTTTTAAATTTTCAATGTTTTTTGATAATCCTAGTTCCGGCTATAGCCACACTCATGTAGATTAAGATTCTTTTTGGTTTTTTGTTTCAGACAACTACAACAGCTGCACGGAAAGAATGGTCCTGCTGAAATATCTAAAAATTTGGCCAAATACAGATCTGAAAATAATTTTGTTGGGCCATCAAAATAATTATGTAGGACGCCCAAAATAGTTGCTGGAATATCAAAACTTTTTGCAGCATCATCATCATGTTTGAGCGTCCCACATAGTTACTTTTGATGGTCTAACAAAATTATTTTCAGATCTGTATCTGGCCAAATTTGTAGATACTTCAGCAAAACCGTTCTTTCCGTGATGATATCATGTCTACCGTGCAGATACTTCTTTTTAGGCGCTCCGTTGCCATAGCCAAACTATTTGATATTTGTGCTTGTAAAACTTTTTGAATACTCTACAAATATAGTACAATACATACAAAAAGTTTTACATTAATTGTTGTTGTTGTTGTCATTTCAAAAATTCCCAAAAATCATCCTACTTTTCAGCCTTTCAACACTAGGGAAACCCCTTAATTAAATTCATTTTTTTATTAATAAACTGCGTAGATATTAAACTGATTTGAAAAGCGCATCATGGTTAGTTTGAAAATGGCGAACGGTGTAAACTCTTACTTGAGGAACTCTAGTTTACCAAAGACGTTTTACGTATAGGTATTTTTTTAAAATTATTCTTTGTATTATTCTTTATAAATTCTGTAGTTTCTAACAATTGTACGTACTTTACCAGAGAACAATGTCAGATTCCCTGATCGTTTAACTGCGCTGATCTTTTCAAGGTCTTGACTTTACGCCGGGGGGGTTTCTCGAAAGCCTCGTAATCTGCGAACAAGTTTACCGGCGGAAATTCACTTATCCGGAGAACCTGCTCGTCTATGAGAAATCCGGCGCGTGCTGTCAGCAAGATACGACGAACAATAGAGCCTCTCTTCGTGTTATCCGACCGTGCGCGGTTATACGTCGCGCGGCCGGCGTGAAGCTTCACCTATGCCGCGCGACGGGCGCACGTGCGCGTCTTGTTGCACACACCAGGACATACGTTTGCGCATATAATGCCGCCGTTTATGCCGCGCACGTGTGCGGAACAGCTGCATTTTAAAATCACGGATTTCGCCGCGCGATTTGTCAGGAAACACGCGCGCGACAAGTCACCTTACCTACGCGCGCCACCGTCGCGTCGCCGACACGAATCCAAAATTTCTCCATCACACTCCTCCCGTACGTTCCGCCTCCATTGACAGCATCAATTTTATCCCGCGCGGCCAATCAATTCTTCGCATCCACCGTTTTATAAAAAATGTGTAACTCCGAAACGAGCGGAGAGATTCGAATCGCAGACATTTGATTTATTAACTCTTTTGACGTGATTCATGCTTTGAATATATTGATTTCTATATTTAAAATCTTATTAAAAAATTTTCTCTCTCTCTCTTTTCCACTTCGTTAATCTATTTTCTAAAATCCTCAGACACGCATCTCTTTCTAGAGACAGATATGTCTAATGATTGTACCTTTACTTAATTAAATAAAAAATTATCTTACTGTAATCTCGTGATATTATAAATATATACGCAATATATTTGTGACAAGTGAAATATAAAAAAAATCGTATATTTTCTGCTATGATTTACATTGAAATTAATAATAGCAGAAAATTTACTTTTGAATTACATGCAATTAAGACTGTATAACATTGTGCGAAAATATGTTAAATTACGATAAATACTACCATAAATATTGCCAGATTGGGGCAAGCAGGGATTTATAAATTATGTATTATTAGTTTTGCATCTCGTTTTAAATACAACTCGTAAGAATTCTCGCCTGGGCCACTTCACGATTATTGCTCGAAGTTAAAGCTTGTCAGACCTGGCTACATTCTCGAGTGCTTGAACATCCTCTTTAAACCGTAAACTTTTATTTGCGCACAATGTATGTCAGTGTAAACTTTGAGCGACCCGCGTTTTCTTATAGATCCACTTGGCCGAATACACGCCTAAATAAGAAAGCTGTGCCAAACGCTTGCACACCTGGTCAAGGAGATAGAATAAAGCAGGACGAATAGGTACTCGAATACAGGGGCTTGGAGGATCGTGCTGTCAAATAGAGAGCTCATTACATGCGCTTGTAAGGTAAGTCCGTCCTACGTATTTAATGTTTGTATTCAGTAGCAATGCTTTGCGTTGCTAGACGAGGGTCGGAATTTATTCCAAAAAGCACCTTCTCAGGGTACACCGCAGTAATATGTAATCCTCTTCAATATGAAGTAATTTAATCAGTATCTTCAAATGTTGCTACATGCAATTTTTGTGAAATCTATAGCGAGCGTCCTACCAATTCGACCATCAAGGCATGTGGTAATATTTCTCGCAATAACAAATATATGTTGGTTGAACGTCTTATTTCAGGCGACGTATTTTAATTTCTATTAACTTATATTACTTAAATATGCAAAAACATATCGGTATCCATTTTAAACAATAATGATGACCTTGGTAACTCGAAAAGGTCATGAGTAAAAAAAATTTTTTTACATGCGTTTTATTGCGAACTGAAAACCATGCAAAATAATAAATCTTATTAAACTTTCTTGTAACTTCGACCAGTTGCAAGATATTTACCCGGACATTTATGGACGAACACCCTGTATATTAATTCATTTGCATATATCACTTCCGAATAATTGGTGTAATCGGTCGTATCAAGTACATGGAGTATACCGATATTTTTCAGTGATAAGAACGTGAGTATATGACCCATGCGCCCGATATCTTCTTTTGCTCCGCAATCGAAGTATTTCACAATCTACGACTTATCGTCATCCATAAATAAATGCAGCATTTTTGCTGAACGATTCTGGCGTTCTTTGAACGTCTGTCGTCGGGATTTAACACGGTTGTCTCGTTTTTTCCATTCTGCTCGCGCATGACGAACGAGTGGGTACGCCTTCATTCTGATGCTTTTCCGACTTTTTGTTTCCGTAAGGCGCGCTCGTCACCGTAATGCACAAGCCGTTACCGCGAGGCCTTTCATCGAAATAAATATACCGGAAGCAGCGAGACGGTTTTATACGGAATTGGCGGGGGTCTCCATTCAACTTGTACCCGGCATTTATCTCGCCCTACGGTGGAAAATGGTTAGGTCTGAATGCCTTAGGGACGTCAAAAGCCTTAAAACGTTTCGATTTACATGCGTTTCCTTGCGTACGCGTTTTTAAAAGTTAGGTAGGAATCTCCATACAGTTCTTCTCTTCATTGGTATTTATTTATGTTTGTTTACAGTAATAATTGTATTTCTTGTTTTAACATATTTACAAGTCTTGAGCCATACTTACTGAAATACTCTCTGTTTAAAAATGAATTCTATTTATGTATTAATTAAAATATTGATTAAACGTATTAAAATAACTAGATTTGTAATTATAACATTTGAAAAGAATATGCTTTCAATAACGTGCGAAATTTTGTCAAAAATTATGATAAGAGATAAGTCTTGTTATACGCATTTATGACTTATTGAAAATTATTTCTCGATCATAAGCCGTATAAGCTACATTCTTTTGAAATCATTGAAAATGATTTATTATTATTTTTTATAACAAGTGTTAACAAATGCTCACATGTACTTTTACAAAATATGTAGCATTAATTACTTAAGAAGCAAGTGTACATGACAAGTCTTTGTATAAACGCATTTGCTTAGTAAGTCATGAATGCATATATGATAACAAGATTTATCTCTTATTGTAATTTTTAATGAAATGATCCATAAAATGACGCACGTTGTTGAAAACATGTTTTTCTCGAGTATTATAATTAAAAATCTAATTATTGGAATTAAAATAATTATATACGTGCACGCTTTGTAGCAACAATATACAGGACAATAGTTGCAAAGAATACATTTTAATTATAATATTTAGTTTTCAGAAACAGCTATATACAATATATATAAATTAAATATTAAATTAAATTAAATTAAATTTTTTTTTAAAAGGTTTTTTTTTAGGTAAGGTTTTTATATAAATATTATAATAAAGTGTATTCTTTTTAAACAAAGTTAAAATTTGAAAATTTAAACTTTGATTAACATTTGAAATGAAGTATGAAAATATTTTCTTTTGACCACAGAAGAGAAGAGAAAGAACTTAATCAAGGATCTAGCTCTCTTTGCTTATTCATTAATTAATCATTAATCCACTTATTCAAATATGTAACTCCGCAAATCCTCAATTGACCACATTCGATTTATTATTTTTATATTACAGTGCTACTCTATTATTTATGCTAGAATATACCGACTGCAAAATATCTTTACGAGAGATCATTTGCTATGGGAGGTACTGATCGAATACATATGCGCTGATAGATTGAGTACACACATTCGATTCAACATTTCGATTAACGTTCATCAAACATGCAGCATGCAGCACGCGACAATAATCCCTTGTGTCGCTCATTTTTGACATGTTGGCAACTTTTCGGATAATTGTTGTCGTTAGTTGTAGTGCGGCGGTGAATTTTTAGCATCGATAAATCCCGTCCGCGTGACACGAATCCATTCGCTATCAAGTTGAGACTAAAATCCTCTCTGAAAATCGGGAATTCGTGTGCTTCGAGGTATCGTATTTATTTCATCGGGCATTTTCCCTAATACGATAATCAGCTACGCTTACTTTCCTCGGTCGCTATAAATTTTTAGTGATTTAAGTGATAAAATTATTGGCTATCAAGTTTAAAAAACGATATTTTTTTGTGAAAGTTGAGAAATTTATATATTTATAGAGCATCATAGTTTTACTCTTATGAATTCGTATTATCATATGATATTGAATGGAAGAAATTATTAAAAGTCTCGCTTTCAAATAAATGTTTAAAAAGTAAATACCTATGGATATGTACATTTCCATAAACTTTAAATGTCTATTTAATGCTATTATTAATTAAAATAATAATTATTTTAACACAATAAATAAATAAATAAATATATATATTTGTATACATATATTTAACATTAAGAAATTATTTTACCTCAATAGGCGAACATTTTACGCAACTGTGTGAAAAATAAGAATACACAAACACACACAGTTTAAATTTATTGAATAAATTTCGATGTAAAATACATACAAAATTCACGTAAATAGATTAAATTCATAATGTAATTTCATAGTTAGTATAACTTGTTTATTCTTTTAACGCAATTTTTTATTAAAATAGCAACTAAAAAGAGGTTTAAAATATCTGTTACATTTTTTCACCAAATTCAAATATTTTCAATATATTGACTATCTCGCTCTCTGGTTAACCTGTTTTTATCTATCTGCTAGTGGATAAAATGTCGTGTACAACAGTTTTGTGTTTCAAAACAGGAAAAGGAGGTTAAGGGAGAATATAAACAGTACATATATGAAATAAAATAACGTTATTTGGGATATTTTCCGCTATGGACACTTCATAAAGCTGACGAGGAGCAAAGCTGTCGAGGAGCATTTTCAACGTGGTGTAATATTTGTTTTTGTCTCTTTGCATATATGCTCTCTGTCGTACGTTTATATAATATAAAACAACTTTTAATATTTAATTAAGAATTTATTATTTAATTAAGAATTTTAAAAAGTAGTAGAATTTTAAAAAGTAAATAGTATAAGTTATAAATACTATATAAGTGAATTACGTAAATTGGAAATACATATGAATCTGTTGCTCGCGAGAAAAAAGTAATTTCATTCCAATTTAATTTACTTGTGAGAAATACGAATAAATTATAAATTAAAACGAGATTTAAAATTTTTCCTTTCTTTTATCTTTCATTTTACTTAACTTTAGACTCCTTATATCATTTCTCTCTTGTACCATTTTTTTCTCTAAGTCTTAGGTCTGTTTAATAAGAATTAATTACGAGGAAAGATTTATGTGGTCATATATAACCGCTAAAAACAATCCTCAAGATAAGTTAACCCTCCTCTTGTTGGTTTTGGAATGTACACACGTGCACATAAAGTGGACTTAAGGTCCAACCGCAATGACCGCAGGGTGATTTCGTGAAATCGCAACGCGAGCTTTCTGACGTCATAACATTCCCAATTTTCATATTCTGGCCGTTTTGCGTATTAGTAGCATATAGTACTCACAATGTCATCCCCGAACATTGTTATATGAGACAAGTTTGGAATATTGCTACGCTTTGAGGTTTCATTATTATAAAAGCGAGCTGTATAAAAGGTCGTTATTAATTATAATACATGCAAAAATGCGCACAAAATGAAATACATGAAACAGCGATTGATGATGAGCCTCTAAGGCTCATCATTTTTAATTCTTTATGTTGTTTGTATTAATTTTATTATTTTACATAAAATTTATCAATAACAGCAAGGCTAAATTTATTAAAAGTATAAAAAAACATAGGACTAATTCGAATTCTGTTTGTAACGTCGCAATAAAAAACACAATATGATTATAATATCATATATTTAATACATCAAGACGTAATCTTGACTTTAAAAAAAATATAAAAATTCTAGATATGAGATACCTTACTTAATTTTAATTTCTTTAAATTTTAGTTTCCATAAAAATATGGAACTCCACACAGAAAAAAAATGCTGTTGCTTCAATTAAAATGTACGTAACGAGCTGCCACACACATAAATAGTTAATTCAATTGTATTATGATTGGACCAAATATCAAGATTATTCTTTTAATAATATAAATATTTGGTCCAATCATAATACAATTGAATTAACTATTTATGTTTGTGGCAGCCCGTGACGTATACTTTAATTGAAGCAACAGCATTTTTTTCTCAGTGCATTGAATAATTATAAAAGCCTCAAACATACTGCGTTTTCAATAGTTGGTTACACAACAAAACCATGAAAGAAACATGGTTTGCAAGCCATGACAGACGTAAATCAAATTACGCACAGAATGACGAATAGTGCCAGGGTCCTTGCTGCGATTCCCGCAGAGCGGGATACGAAACATCACGGCCAGAAAATATCGTTCGTAGCTGCAAACTGTATATGCGCGATTATCATTCGATTCTACCCACAATTATTTTTTGAAGAAAAAACGGATAATCAAAGGATAAAAAAAGAATAGTCAAGCGTTTAAAGAAACAAATTTGACGCTTGTTTGATCGTTGCAACTTTGCGGATTATACTTTCTCTTCTAGTCTCCGTCTTTCACCCCTTCGTACGCCGTCCCTCCTTCTCCTCCTCTTCCCCTGACGTCCCGTTTGCGTCGTCGCGCGGTCTTACCATCCCTCCGAGCGGCACTTTATTCCACTCTCGCCCCGATGTGAAGTGGGTGGTCGCGGGGTCGATGGGTGCACAGGGGCGAGCGCGGTGGGATGCGGTGGAATCGTGGGAGTTGAGTGTGGCGTTCTCCACGGGGGTGGCGTGGGTGGCCGAGGATGGGAAGGGAGAATAGGGACGGGAGGGGTAGACGATCATCTCCCCTCTGCATCCCCCACCTTGCACCACGCCGCACGGGCGCCAACGTCAAGCGCTTTCGAGACGTTAAGACCGACACTCGCGTCGCGCACCTCGGCCCGACGACATCGAACGGTAACGCAGGGACACACGTGTGAGGTTGAGGTGTTCTGCGATCAGACACCCCCGGAGTCAAGGGATCACAGTTTCCGTGGACCACGCGAGCTCTCGACAATCACGATCGAAACATTTTCAGCGAGATCACGTCTTGACGTCCCGATCTGGATTTTCGTCACGTTCGTCGTTGAACCGCGCATCGCGAATCGTTCGCGACACGTGCTTCGCGCGATAATTGTTATGTGCGTATCGCGACGCGAAGGAGGGTGAAGTGTTCAGATAAGTATTCGTAAGTGAAAAAGGTAAAGAATTCGTAATCTGCTTCGCGGTAGACGCCTGACAGGTTCCTCGATGCGCCCTTGGTCAGGGGGTGAAAGTTGCACGTGGTGGAAACTCGACGATCTCTGACAAGAGCCCCGCGGTGAGCACAAGGAGTTGCATACGTCAGTTAACAAGTGAGAAAAGAGGGATCCATCAAACGAGTGTTCTCGCCAAGATCGTCAGGACCATGAAGAAATCCTATTTCGTCTTCGTGAGTACTGAATTCTTTATCGCATCGCTCGATGCACCCGCATAAACTACGATTGTCTCTCGGTCAGTGACAAAATAGACTTTTCTTGGCTACTTGAGCTTTTTTTCTTCTTTTCGCTTCCCTCAACGTCACTTGAGAGATGATGGGAAAACAGGTCGGTCCTCCTAGGACTCAGACGTATTTTATGCCCGTCCAGACTCTTGCTTGTTTCGCGATGAGGAAGATCAAAGGCCACGAACATCACTTTAATCTGCCAATGGCTCTTGTATCCTTCTCATTTCCTTTAGAGCCGAACTTTTGAATGCGGTCTCTAAAAGCTAAGAAGTCTTCGTGTTTTTTCTCTGTATGTGCACCACCCTCGTCCTCTACAGTCCAAGAACGGCGAAATTAACGACGTGGCCACGTGACTCTCCTTCCCCCTATCTGGGGGTTGAAGGGGAACGAGGTCAGTCGGTGCACGCGAGTCGACCAATGTCGGTTTCCAGGCTTTTCGGAGCGCCTTGAGATATACAGCTACATTGGCTGCGGTTAATTTTACGAAATCCATAGATTTTGCTTCGCTGCATGTCTCTAAGATATTATCGGGATTAATATTATTAATGAGATTGAATCTGAAGGATGAATGTTTGAAATTGTAACTGCGTTTGATTGAGATAACGATCGTTGCTTTAAAACTGCTTTCTCAATAATTTTGAAGAAATTGTCTGTATTCGCATTTATTTAGATTTAATAAAAAAAATAGGAAGGTAAATTATCAGATAAAGAGAGATATTATTAAATAAGTTTTTACTTATTGTATTAATGAATAAAAAATGCAATGCTGGAATGTTATTTATAGAAGATATAATATTTTCTTTAAATTATTTGAGTGATATTAATTGCACATGCCTAAATATAACCAAAAGTAGTATCTTTTGATTACATGTAAAAAATAGGAATTATTTTAATATATATATATATATAATAATTCCTATATATTAAAATAATTCCTATATATTAAAATAATATATATATATATATATTTAATATGTGAATTTAATATTATTGATTAAAATATTAATATATTCGAATTGTAAAGAAATATATGTAATAGTTGTTTAACGCGGTAGCATTTCTGATAGAAATCTGTCGAAAGCTATCGGAGCATCAGTGTCAACGGATAATCCACTGTACGACAAAAGACGGCTTTTCCACAGTGTTCCGCGAATTTTGGGGCATCCTTGTTTGATATAGCAGAAACTTTGTCGAAACTTACGAGCGAACTGCGTTGCGTACAATACAAACGAGGAGCTTCCGCGCTTCTTCAACAGCGTCTCGAAAGAACTTAGAAGAGAGCGCAGAACTAAAGCAAGGAAAGCAACGGCCATATACTTGGTCGTATTTTTGGCATTCGCGAGTTTCAGAGCAGAGGATTTATCGGGATATATGCAATGCACCCATTGTTGGTTCACGGATTTATTCACGAAGCTCGTTAAATGTTTTGAACGCAACTTCTATTCCGATTTGTTAACTATCGATAAACACGTTTTATTCTCATTCAGATATTGCGCAAGTTTTATTATTAATTATCAGCATGTATAGTCTTATATATATATGCATATATTCTTACACAGAAAGAATGGTTTTGCTGAAGTATCTAAAAATTTGGCCAGATACAGATCTGAAAATAATTTTTTTGGACCATCAAAATAATTATGTAGGACGCTCAAAATTTGCTAGAATATCAAAACTTTTTGCAGCATTATTATTATGCTCAAGCGTCCTAGTTACTTTTGATGGACTAACAAAATTATTTTCATATCTGTATCTGGCCAAATTTTTAGATACTTCGGCAAAACCGTTCTTTCCGTGTATATATCGTATCGTAACAAACAACGGATTTTTAACTGCGCGTTTGAAGGATTAAATCGAAAAATTTTTACATTTTCTACGATTACTGAAATATTGCTACGAAAAATATAACGACGTCTTCCATCAACGGGAGATTTTATAAATCGCATAAAGAAATCGCGTCTTTTGATCGCTGAAATCACTATTTCCACTTCGTTTTTATTTTTCACGGAAAAAGAGCAACTATTTCCTCGCTTTTAAAAGAGTTCTCGAGCGTTTCGTAATTTCTTGAATATTTCTCTTGCGTCTTCTGTATCTTTACGAGGGTCTTTCTGCCTCGCACAAAATCCCCTACCCCGTTTCGAGACGCGAGTAAACCACTAAGGGAATGAAACGGAGTTTGTAATCTATGAGGTACAATGCTCGAGATCTCTTGTCCCGATCTGCTTCCTCTGTCGCCAAGATCGCCTTTTCTCACCTGTCGAGAGGGATAAAGAAAGAGGAACGGATCGGGCGATCTTCTAACATGCTTCGAGTTTATTACCTGTCGATTATACGTGACCACCCCCAGAGCTCTTGTCATTCTGGCTCCATTGTCGGGTCTCGCCGCCTGGGACTTGTCGCGGTTCATCTTTCCGTGTTTCTGCTCGCCTCTCTGAATAAAGGATCTAGAAAAGACCCATAGCCGACAAACAATGCTGGCGGGATCAGTACAAGCCAACTACCCACAAATCTTCGTGAAAGATGGTGTTAGAAGGAGATAGGAAATATGTGGGCGCCAACGCATTATATAACAGATCTAATAAGAAAAGATAATTATTAGAATATGTTTACTAGTATATCATGAATAAAGAAATAAAATGAGAAAGAGATGGAAAGTATCCCTGCACTGAGAAAAAAAATTTGTTGAAAAAACAAAATATTTAGTCCGATACGTTAAACTAAAACATTAGTTGATTTAACTGAACATTAGTTGAATTAACTAATTCTTGATTAAAAAATTTTGATGGTTGACATGAATGAACTGTACCCTTTTTTATTCAACTAATGTTCAGTTAAACCAACTGAATGTTTTAGTTGAACGTATCGGACTAAATATTTTGTTTTTTCAACAAATTTTTTTTCTCAGTGTGGCATTCCACTTTTGGAGCTTATGTCAAACATTAATAAACTAAATTGCATACTAAATTAAGCCGATTGCTATAAGATAAATTTTAATTTTTTAATAGCGCGCTGTATAATGATTTTGAAATCTTTTAATACCATCGTTGACTCTTGCCTTAGAAATTTCTCATAAGAACATTTTATATGGAGCTATTTTGCACAACGCTTTCTCGCAATTAGCAAACTACACTGCCGGTACCGACTTAGAACTTTAATATTTCTGCACGTGGAAACCTGTGTTAGTTCTTGAATTCGCGATTCCGGGGCAAGCAGTACACTATATAAAGGAAAGAAGCGATGAATATAACAAGCTAGGTAATACACGCTTGCGCAATACATTTCCGGCGCATTTAAAATAAAGCGCATTTACGTCTCTACAATCTATATTGCAATAATAAATACCTATGTACTTATTATATTAGTTCGCTACTCAACAAAACAGATATGGCAGAACAGATTTTCGTAAGACAGCTGATACTTACGGTAATAATAAGATTAATATTCTCTTTCGTAATTTCTATTATTAAATAGTAATTCCTATAAAATAGTAATTTCCATTATGAAAAAAGAATTATTCTAAAAGTAGAGAAATTCCCATAACATATCAATACCGTTCATCTATTTTAAATGATAATTTGTCTTTTGTACATAATACATCGTAAAACTTTATAAAATTAAATAACTATTCTAGAAAATATTTATCTTTCATAATGGAATAAGATTTAAAGTAAAATGTATCAGTTAAATTAACAAAAATTGTTAATTAAAATTAAAAGTTTGGCTTATATTTTCCCAAAAAGTTTTCTTTAATCTCATTCAAAAGCATGGATTTTCATAAAGTTCTAACATCAACAAACAGTACAAATTTTATACATTTGAAAGATTACAACTTTTGACGTGCGACTGAAAAAAAATACGGATATTTTGCTACGTGGAAAAGCAGAGAAGGAATCTGTCGCGGAGATAAAAGGAAAATGTACCAATGAGTGTTCATCGCAGAATGAAAAAAACAGCTCAAGATAAAAATGCCTTCATATTTTATTGATTTATCTATTTTACTATATATATATATTTTGCGTTTTAAATATATTATATTAAAATTATTTTTATGCTACACAGAAAAAAAATGTTATATAAACAGCATTAAGTCTAATTAGAAATAATCTTGTTAATCCAATAACAATTTTAATAAAATAAAATCATACGTATTTGTTTTATTAATAATGTTATTGAATTAACAAAATTATTTCCAATTAGACTTAATGCTGTTGATACAACATCATTTTTTTCCCGTGTATATACGGAATATATTTTTGTGATTTTTACATGATATTAATTGCTCATTTTATGTGATATTGATAACTGATTTTGTCGTTTGGTTTCTTATATGTAATATGTTATTATACTATATTATAGCAATCAACTGATAAATTGATAAGTTGATTACTAATAACAAAATTTTTAATTATTGTTATTACCGCAAATTATTAAATCCTTTTTCTTTAAGAAAAAATGGAATAAGTAATTATCTTATTTAGGAAGAATTATTAAATTTAATATAAATTTGAAAAATTTATCTTTGCTTTCATTAAAATAAAATATGGCAATTAATTTATTATTAGAGGAGAAGGTGGTAATATGGAACCCGCAGATTTTATGGAACCCCCCAATATTTTAA
>NJRP01000144.1:245811-259895 GCA_003063835.1 Aphaenogaster floridana | reverse complement strand
ACTTACTGCTGGAGCCATCTATTGACAAACAGCGGGAACTTAGTTGCGCACCTAATATTTTTTACTAGCGACTTTCAGATCACTATTGAAATGTCAATTGTAGCCACGGTATAATGTTACTGGTCAAAGTACGATAAAAATTTACGAGCTAACTTGTCCTTAAAAGACAGCAAACTCGGTTTGCTCATGGGAAATCTGAGCGAGCATACTGGTATGCACCAGGTCCGGGATCGCTTATAAGGATACGGAAACGTTATATGGATACCCTCGTACGAGTAGTTGGTATGAGAGTTCGGTAACGCTGCGAGAATTTCCGAGAGTCTTGCCGGATTATCGAGCTAGCCGTTCTCTCGTGCGCATTTGATCCCAAATATACCGCGGCTGCATCCCTTAGCGGTTAGCCGATCGAGCCTTTTGATTAAATCATTACGTAACTTGAATATAATTTTCGCGGATAATTATCTTCGGTCGTTGGCTATCATACTAAATGAGAATCGCTATGAGAATAATCGAAGCCGAGAAATCTAAACCGTAACGTAAAGCATTATTATATATTTTCTCATATGTCTGATTGTGAATATAAATACATAACTGTCTACAATTATTTTCTTCAGTGTCAGAGACACTGGGCACATATGTTTTAGTTTATTTTTTAGTTCTATAACATTGTTGACAGAGAGGAAAAATGAACAATATAGAAAATACATATTTGTCGTAGAATCACTAAAAAAGAAAAAACATTTCGTCATATAACAGCAGATATAATATTTATGTCACTTGAAATTGCGTAGTACTAAAATAATTATTGTTTTTCCAACTTAAACATTCATTCCTGAAGAGGATAATAAATTGATAAATTATATTACGTGAAACTGTTTAACTTATACATATACTACAAAAAACCGATAGCTGTGCAAGTGATTTTACTAACACTTTCTCTTTCAACATTTAACACGGTTGAAATTATTCTGTTTTAATTCCGAAAATTTATTGGTAATAGCATCGCGAATATATTTGTCTTATTTAACTAGTGAACTGATTACAAATATTATGCTCTCATTAAACTTGTAACAAAATAAAATGTAATTTTTAGAATTTATTATTCTTCATAATATAAAAGAACTATGTTTTTAAGTATCGTTCATTCCTCTTATAAGTAATGCGCAATATTTTATATTACATTACTTATACAGAAAAAAAGTAGTGTCAAATCAAAACTTATATACTTAAATATACTCATATATTCATATATTTTTCTTGGTTGAACTATATAAAATGATTTTATTCAAGCAAGATTTTCATAGTTGAAACTAAAGATATTCTTATAAATCAAGAACATCCTTTTTTCTGTGTAAGAGGAATAAACGTGAAACCGATATCGTGAAACATCAGTGTACATATCGACGGGCTTATTGGCTCTAACTTCCTTCTACTTTGAGTTTGAATACCCCGAGATGCTCGGAGTGGAACGCGTTTAGGTACGAATCGAGGTTATTGGACGAATCTCGTACACATTTGCGATAAAAGATGCGCTCATTACTGCAGTCGTCCTCGAGGCAGTGACCGGCCCATTTCAACCGATCAGTCTTCGCTCGATCGCGGCATCGAGTTGCTCCGTTAATGGGTTAAAAGAGGCGCTCCGTTCCGGCTCTTGTAAGGCACTTTACAGATTGCCCCTCGGAGTAGTAAGCCGTTAAGCCCCGCGCTGTACAGAAAATGTTTTAAGAACTTAAGGGCTGTGGCCGGCCTAAAAGGATTATGACCGACCCAGCGTGACCACGCGCGGGTGGACGTTTAAGAGTGGAAGCGCTCGCGCTTATCTCGGTAACGACCGCTCTCGGGTTTTACGGATTCCTCGTTCTCCGCCAATCGGTCGATCGGTAGTTGGTGCGCGTGCTGTCGTTGTTGGGACAGAACGATCGGGAATTCGAGGATTACGGCTCGCGCATATATACACGTCGGGCGATCGGGCAAGGTGGCGATGGCACGATGTCGTTGGGCCGCTCGAGATGTCAAATACCATTCGCTCCTCGTAAATTCTTCAGTGACGTCGTGCCGGGGTATTTCGATCTCTTCGCATGTTGGACTCGTCTGGATATGGATATGTAAATGCAAGCGTGCGCTGCGACGAGCGTAAAAAAAGTACTTTGCCTGATGGCGACGTTAGTTTTGCGTTTTACGATTCCCGCCGCTCTCCGATTCCGTTATATACGTCCGCGGGCACAACGTCGGTGACCCTTTCACGCATCGCTGTGGTCGATAGATAATTTTTATATCGCTCGTTACGTTGCTTCAATACTCTCGGAAGTCCATTTTTAAGCGAAATTATCTGATTATTTATAAGGCATTAATGATGGATAAATGTCTATGGTTTGGAGCATAACTCCGCTAATGCGACTTGAGACGGGTAGTCTATAGAAACGACAAATTACAGAGGCACGATGTTGATGACGGTAGTAGTGCTGGTAGCGGTTGCCTTGTTTTACGAATTCTCTCCAGCCAATCGATATAGGCAAGACGTTTGAGAAATTGAAGACTGCTGGACCGCGTACGTCCAGTTGCTAGTCGGGATAATAGTTGTGCCAGGCGCCTTTCATCATCCTGAGGCGGTAATGGACTGATACCATCGGGATCCTCGGTACTCTATTTCCAATCCCACAGGCTTTCTACGGCGATAATTTGGCACCTGGTATATACTGGGAAATTCTAAGGCATAGATAGCGCATCGTCGATTATTTCACCTCCCAAATGTACGAAAGCAGCGTGCCTTAAATAGAAAAATATGAAAAAACACGAGGTGGTTTTCTGATTTCTATAGTATGCTCTGCCGGTGGTGCCAAATATTTTGATGGAAAAATATGTTGACGAGAAAGATTGTTCTATTCGAAGTTATTCGTAATTTCGCTTATAGTGAAACGGCTGATGGTTCTGATTTTAATCAGAATTTAAATATTGGCTTTCTTACATGTTGAAAAACAAGTAGCGAATTTAAATTTCTATTTTAATGTAGTTATAAAAGTAATAGAATCGACAGAGAGAGCGAAAAACAATATGTAAACATCATGAAAGTTAAATGGATAAATTTAGTTTTACGTTGATTACTTATTTGTTAGTTTTATTGGTTTATTCTCAAATAATGTTAACTTGAATCTTGCTTTCATATGCTTTCATGTTTGCATATACCGTTTTCTTATAAAATTTAAATTTGTAAAATTAATAATACCACTCGTTTTTTTCCGCTATGGTATGTCTATAAATTTAACATGGCACATCTATGCTAGTAATCCTCTCAAACTATTCAGAAAACTATATCTGTTTGATAACGGCATACAAGCGTGCCAGAAAAGCAATTACTCGCTTAAACGTCGATGAGGTATCGATTGGCAGCGAGAGATATTTCCTCTTACGAGCTTCTTCTAATGCGATTGATGCTCATTCGGTTGCGTTATTCGTTCCAAGCACTTTGTTTAGATCTTACATTCCTAATTATGGGGAATTCCATTCATTGACAATGCACCGTGGCAGATGTAGTTGCATAATATATATACAAATTTCGAACTTTCCAAGCCGAAATATATTAGGGTAACTCCGGTATTTACGCCGCGCGGGGATTTACGCCGCAGAAGTCAGAAAAAATAGAAGGAGTACAGGTAATTTGCTCGCAATCACTCTGTTATGTGCCTTTATGCTATATTAGTATTGTGTTGTGATTTCAGTTCTTTACTGTTAATATTAACGAAACCATCGTAAGTTGAATCGATTTCTCAATGTATTAAGTAGCGCGATCATGTATTACGATTTACGTAAAATGATTACTGTAAAGAATGTAAAAGGCTTAATGGTTATTTCTTGATACATAAGTGTAGAGAGATAGTAAAGGATGGAATACAGCAAAATACAAGTGCATAGCTCTTGTATTCTTTGTTTAGCTTGATATCTTGTATATCCCACCTATTTAGGATATATAGCATTTTTAGCGTGCGGGATTTATGTCGTAGTACAAATGCTTTGTAGTCTAGAGTCCTAAAAAGTAGAGAGACGCGAACTTGTTTCCACTTCTTGATTGGTGGTTATAGCCACCAATCAGGCCCGCAAAGATACAAGATTATTATGTTTCGCGTATTTGTTTATTATTCTTATACTCTAATAAACCTTTTACACACATTTATAAGTTCTTGTATATCATTTTATTGTCTTATTTATAAACATTATTTGTAAATTTTTTATAAGGCGTATATCCTACCCATAAATAGTCGTATATCCCACCCCTATGGGATATATGGCAAAAATGCAAGGGTTTCTAAAAGTTTTTTTGTTAAATACAAAGAATAAATATTTCATATTTCTAATTTTTTTTATAGTAGTAGACAATATAAAGTTTTTATTGGTATAATTTATTTGCCTTAAACATAGTAAATAGTACTTGATAAATTAAGTTTTCCTTAGGTGCGGCGTATATACCGGAGTTACCCTATATGTCTCCACAGATCTTCTTGCTATTTTCGTTTGTCGATGATCGATTTCGGGATGATCGGAATTGGGAATTCCATCTCACGCGGCTGGTAACGAGAATGATGAGATTAGATATCGATTACGTTCGCGTCACGCGTCATGGGGAGAAACGATTTTTCGCCGAGTCGATGAGCAATTCTCGGTAGAAACGAAATGCTTCAAGAAACGATATGGTAATTCTCTATGCTGGATATCGGATTTCACGATGCTACTTTTCAGTTGAAAGAAGTTCATATTATCTCCTGAAACGATATCATATTCTATTGGATTATATTTTTGCAGTTTATATAAGACACGTATAAAAATATTTTTACATATGACAAATAGGAGCAATACAAAGATAAATCATATTTACGATAAAAATATTTGAACTGAACTTTAAAAGATTCCTGGGGTTATAATAGCAATTAATTATATAACTAAACCCAAAACTTATTTCTTAATAGACAATGCATTTTATTTTAAGTTTTGAAATAGAGAAGGGGAGCTATGTAAACACAAAGGAAGTATTTTGATTTAAAATACTACATAATCAATTTATATATACCTATATTTGCATCGACAGAAGCATATATCTTTATATATTCTTTTGCGTTGATATCAATAGAAGTATATATGTATCTCGACAAAAGTTTTATATACCGTTTTGACTATTTTTAAAATTCTTGAAGATATGTACATTTAGTATTTGAAAAACATCATGTGTATTTGATATGATCAGGTTGGCGTATTTGTGTAATGAAAATATGATATCCTTTCGATAAATATCAAAGAAGGAATCTGTACCAAATTGACGAACAAAATGAAATAACAGATCGATAATGAATCTCAGTGTGAAATAGAAGGAGAATAGTCTCTCTCGTGAAACGATGCACGTGCATGTTCGCGAAACGTTTTCGATGACCTGGAAATTAACGGAAATCGTTAAAATCGACTTTCGTTACGCAAGCTAATTTTGAGGATTCCTCAGGGTATTGACACGAATGATAGGACAACGTGTATACAGAACTCTGAAGTATCTCTCCCCATTCATGTTTGAGCAAAATTGCTTCTACGAGGTACATGAACTTACTTACGTTAATAACATTGATGACTCAAACATATATAATAGATACAATTATTTCTGAATAAATTAATTTTTTACTTTTACCATTTAAAAGTATTTCGTCACTGAAGAATGATCAAAAGGATACACCGATCTACGTATTCTAATAAAAAATGTTTTATATCTCGGGAATATTGTATCTGTCGTTGCGATCTTAACAATCTTAATTCTTGTTTCGTTTATGTCGTTTTCGAGCTGTCGATCGATACGGTTATTTCCTCGGCTAGTTAAAAGAAACGTCGTTTCGCTTGTTATGCGCTCGTATTGAATCGGAAAGTCATTTCTCCGGCGTAGCTGTCGACTGTGTTTGTGACACATATATCGGGGCAGGGAAGGGCGACATTCAACGTGCCGTCATTAACGCTCGCCACGGGAGAGTGCGACGACCCGGGTCGCAATTAGTTCGCGTACCTAGCCCGTGAACCTGGCGAAGAAACGAAACACCGCGCAAAGCGCATCGCGCGATCGCGCAGTCACGTCTCTCTCGTATCGTGGGACGAATGTATGTATGCAGGTGCAGCATGCCCGTGCGCTAAAATGCAACACCGCGTACGCAATTATGTGGGAAACATGCGAGCCATTGACGTGCCTACGCGTACGCTGTTTTCTCTACTTAGGAGGCGCAATTTTCTTTTTCGTCGCGGTTCTTGTCGGGGGCTGTAAATATCGTTTGTGCGCGCGAGTTAAAGCGCACACACGCTCTCGCGCGTTTATTTACTTAGTTATTAATGATGTTTTCCCTGCAATGAAAGGAGGTACAAAAATGAGGATATATATATATATAGACTAATATGCGAATAATTCTTTCGATTCCAGTCAGCAATTAAATAGCGAAAAATTATGAAGAAGTATATAAAATTAGCATTTTAAATGATAACGAAGTGTTTTAAATGATAAGAGAAGTGTTTTCAATTAACAGTAAAAAATAAAATATTTTAATTTTTATAAACTTCGATTCAAGTAATAGGTATCATTCAAGTAATAGGTATCATTGTTGAAAAGAGTACATAATTAATATATAAGTATACATGCATATGTGCATGTATTTATATATTTATCATATTTTATAATAGATTTTGTTACTATATATTGGCTATTATATATTTACAAATCACATATATATTTATATAATATATAAATTATCACAAAATTGGCTAGTGCCTATATTATAGTCATTATTATCGCAACACGACGCAAAAGTTTTCATTTCTGTTGGATTTGGCTTTCCGTGAATTAATTTTGAGGATTATCTTTAGAATTATATAGCGTAAAGAACATTACAAACCAAAGTATTGCCACATACAATGATTATTTACTCTAAACGCGATTCAATCTTAGATTGCATTTGACAGTATAATTTATTTAGATTTATTAGTAAAAGCAATAAAAATTGGAAACAATTTTGTTTTTTAATTAATTTTTTTAAATATAATTTCCAATTGCATATTTTCCAAATCGGTTAATCAGGTTTATTTAATCATAACTGAAAATAATTTTATTATTTTCAGAAATTAATACAACTCTGTTCTCTGCTCTTTTAATGTATAATGCATTGCATAATACGTAATGGAAATCTAAGCTAAAAATAA
Source organism: Aphaenogaster floridana (assembly GCA_003063835.1). Classification (NCBI taxonomy): domain Eukaryota; kingdom Metazoa; phylum Arthropoda; class Insecta; order Hymenoptera; family Formicidae; genus Aphaenogaster; species Aphaenogaster floridana. The sequence continues at coordinate 252,689 of NJRP01000144.1, read as the reverse complement.
TTTTTGTTACTGTTGTTTTTATGTGTGATATTACATTAAAAGATTACATGAATGTAGGAAAAATAACATGTATTAAGTAATAAAGACAAACAGAGTTACAGAGCAATACATTTGAAATTAAATATATGCTGAATGCGCATATAATCAACGCTTTTAATACGAAATTCTTCGTATTTTCATTCACATGTCAAAATATTCTATTACCGCGATAAAGGTTTGTAACTGGTAACCGCGGACTGTGGCAATATTTTGCACGTCATCAGAAAACCGCGGAAGCGAATGCTGTGGAGAATCGTGGGCACTGTCGTTGCGTCCGTACGATAGGAAACATGAAACTATTTCCGACCTACAGTTAAATAATATCATCGGAAAGATGAGAAAGCTGAACGCGCTTTCAAGAGAAAACATTTTTCTTGAAATATCGCGAGAAATACCGTGGAATTGCGTATCTGTTCATTTGCGACAATATTCCGTAAAATTTTTATTAGATTTCCGAACGCTGTTCTTGTTTTGAGTACAAAATAAGTTTTAGTAAATTCCTATCTGGTAATAGAATCTAAGATACACGAGACAAATTCACATAAAAATTTATTTATTTAATAATATTTTTATTGGAAATCTATATATATCTATATTTTTTCTGATATTTAGACCCTTCTATAAAATGAAGAAATATCGAAAAAGATGTATTTTATTATTTGCAGATACATTTCGTCTAAAGTTGTAAATTTAAGTAGTAATCCAATATTAGATCTTTGAAAAAATCATTATATGTTTTGCGCAAATAAAAATATATATATAATTTTTAAAAATGTAGAAAATATAAGAAAGGATTACACGCAAATAGATTATCTCTTAAAATAGTGCTAGAGAACGAATAAACGCGTGTAGCGAATAAAATATTGGATCAGGCTGTGTAAAAGTGCATTAATATCATAAAACGAATATTCAATCAGAAATTCCCTATAAAAATTTTATAACCCATCAACGCACTTGATGTCCACGCTGTATTTCCGTCCGTGTTGTACCGTGTAATCAGGTGCTGGAAGGGACCGATCAATGAAGCTTGCAAAGACCGTTCGGGAGATAGTCTGATGCTATTTAATGTATGAGGCACGTAATTATATAAGAGAAATGCTGACATTCAGCCGGATGGTGTGAAAACGTTCTAACGATTTCTCGACGTTGAACGGTAAAAAATTGAAATCTATTCCGCGGAAGACAGTGGTAGAAAGTAATTAGAAAGAGCGAGCGATTATCGCGATTAAAATCCTCCGGGTAATCTCGCGATTTAACGCGACGAGAGGTCGATTTGCATAATCCACCGTAGACAGCGAGCGAAATTCGACGTTGAGTTATTCCATCCGCCTCTGTAACAATGTAATCTTCGCGTTATTCGATCGTTTAAGAGCCTTTTGGGCTAGTAATTTAAATTTAAGTCACACTAACTTTATAATTTTTATTTTATTCTGAGTTATTGCTTATTTATAAATACCATTTTTGTCATAAATGCCTTTTAAGTCCAATTTTCTCAAAAACGTGTCGTGACAGAGAGCAATTTCATTTGCGGATTCGTAGCGACGAAAAATTTATAAGAATTACCTTATCTGGATCATGGTCTAAAAAAAAAGTATAAATTTGTCGGACAGTGTTATTAAGTGATTGTGGAGCAATATGGAAAGACAATAAAAATTTGTTTAATTAAAATTATTGAAATTGGTACAATATCTATTTTGAAATACAAACTTTACAAATGATTATACGATTACATTAATTATCGGTGTTTAAGTGACAGAGTATATAGTTATCGTCATCCTCTTGAGCATCTTGCACTTGTAATTATTTAAGGTGAAAATTTTCTCAGTTTGACGTGATGGAAGTGATAAACAAATAATCGTTTTGTCGATACTGAGGACGGCGCTAAAAGACGTCCGGCGACATGTCGATTTTCTTACGGCGTGGCGAGCAAGGCAAGTAGGAAGAAATTTCCACCCTCAACTTCGTAGCAATATCGCGTTTTTATCCCTCGAAACAGAAATGACCAATCCAATGTACCGGAGGCTGAAACCGCCTGGAGCGAGATTGGGTTCGACCGTTTGATCGGGCCAATCTCCACGCGAGTGTCGAAAAGATTCCCTATTCTCCATTACCTTCTTGTGAGGCCAAATCTTCCTTGGTTACTGCCACCAATATAATTTCAACTTGCACAAATTTCTCTGATATCCTTTAAGCTGATCACTCGAGCAATTCGTGCTTTTCCGGTTGAATAAAATCGAACACGTGTATGTACACGAATAGAAAGATATGGCGTGTAAAGTTGCTAAATGCTGTACAAACATGTTTCAACATACCTGCGATATCGCGTATTCAAGAATGTAAGTATTTGCTATAAAGACTGATCGTATATGATAATAGACCTTTAAATGATAATGAATGTACCTTATGTCGATAGTACGATTTCACCAAGAAATCGTTACTTGTTAATTAATTTTTACGAACTTTAATAGAGAAATACGCCAAGGACATAGAAAGCATAAGCTATCATTCTAATTGTGATTTATAAATTATATGAGCGTGCAAAATGATTTTGAGAGATATTGAGGACACTCTAAATATATAGAGTTCATTCGTACATTGTCCAAGTTAGTTCGTACGGAACACGAAATCCGGATACGTCTCGGTACGTTTGACAAATTGACGCGAACTTCAGCGAGTGACTTTTAGCTTGATGTAAGGCGAGTTCTGGCTTAAGTTTAAGCGTCAAATTTATTTTCACCGCATGGATAGATGAGTAAAGTAGTTTCCCGAAAGGCAATGTCGATTAATAACGCAGATACAGAAGTACTATTTCCCTTTTATTTCTGAAACCGATGAGATCTATTGTTTTGTCGAAATATCCAATTTCATAACATAAATAATTCATAGAAAAATCCGTTTTGTTGAGGAATGTTCTGCGCGTATTAACTATGAAAATGGAGCTTCGCAAAAAATAGAAGCACTAAATTCTAATAAAAAATTTTGATTTGGTCCTGTTAACGTTTTGCATACGTGACTAAGCGGATAATGGAACATCGGAGTTCCAGTTTTGGAAGAAAAAAGCATTTAAAATTATTTTAAATTGAAAGTGAATACTTTACATACCATTTGCTCAAAAGCCATGCATATACCTGAGCTCTTTCTTGCATCCATGTTTTCAATTCTAGATCGTCCTTAAGAAAATCGCTCTTCAAGACCTAGGTCGTCGATTCAATTTCTCACGCGCGAGCGACAGCTCATGATAGCTCGAACGGAACGCGGAATCGGATACGTTTCGGTACGTTTGACAAATCGACGGAAGCGGAGCCCGCGGAAGTTTTTTCTCTGACGCGAAAACTCGCCGTGCCACTTTGCGCAAGTTTTTTGATGGGGCACATGGTCGCATCCCTTGCTCGAAGCTCGTCGTTATTTTTCCGTGGAAGATCGTTTCCGGTTTTTCCCGCGGCGCACAAAACAGCTGGGAGAAACTGAAACTTTCTTACGTTTTGTAAACGTTTTAACTTTTGTTTATTAAAATTTCGTTCAATGTTGATCAATCTTTCTCATCGATGTTTTATAACACGCGGTTAAAATATTAGAATCAATCAAATAATTCATTCATACGATGTTCTCTTTCTTCTTTTTTGTATCATTTAGATATCTAATTTTTAATCGCATATCTCCTGTAAATATGAGTTCAATATAGTTCGACAAATATTAACAAGTTAAACAGTAATTAAGAAATTATGATATTAATTGGAAGAGAGAGCGATGGCATTGAATACATTATTTTTTTATAGAATTATTTAGTGAAATAAATTTCTATGATTGAAAAAAGCATGAATCCGCAATTGCAATCGTACTGAATGATCGTAAGGGCACGTGAAGTAATTAAAATTGTGTATGCACAAAGACTCGCAATGAACGTGAAATTCGAACCGATTCGGTAATGTGAAACGGAATTAACGTTCGGGTTGTGCGATTGCTAATAATTCCGGTAAATAGATTTTTGATTAATTAGGGAATTTGACAAATTCAAATGCGCAAATGCATAGACGATGCAAAATTATAAGCATATATTAATACGTAAAATGGCAATGAAAATTACTGTAATAGTCGTCATGCAATTAAAAATAATTCTATTACATATGATAAACATTTTAATAAATTTTCGAATATAATATTTGAAATTGTTCAATTGTATTGTATAATACTTGAGGCAAGAATGTATAAACATTATGTGCTTATCTTTGTATTAATTTTATTAACATATTATGGCAAAAGAATAAACATATAAATTCGCATTTTATAATGTATTTTATTGCGGAATGTTTAAAACAATATATTGCTATATTTCCAAAATTAATAGTCACCGTTGAAATTCATCGCAGAATGCCGGAGTATTCTTGATAGAATCGCGACGTATAGGACAGGGTGAGACACGTGTCGTATTTCTCCATTTCTCTCTTTGCCGCATGTCTACGTCTTCAATCATTGTATAATGTGAATCGCGCACGCGGGTTCATGGGGTCCGGTTGAAAGTGAATGCTTTAACGTAGCACCTGTGTTACAAGCCGCGACGTTCCTTATTGCCGATAACTCTTGTTTTTCTTTTATACAGCTTCTGTATGAAATATTGTTTTAAAATTTAATTTGCTTCTTTTCTCAGTTTTCTAGAATACATGGGGCACCTCCTAAATTTTTTACACGGAAAAAATAGACTAGTTAATACAGCCAAGTTATATAGCTTGCGCTAACGCAAATTTAACGTTAATAGCTAAGCAGATTTGATAGAATGGCAAAGAAAATATATCTGAAAACAATTATGAGTATGATATTTTCTTTGCTACGCTATCAAATCTGCTTATTTATAAATGTTAAACTTGCATTAGCAAGCTATAGCTTGGCTGTTTATCTTTTCCGTGTATGTATATCTATTTTTGATTGATAAACGCGTGTTGATAAATTGGAATCGACTTTTGTGCAAAATAATTATCTTTGCTTCCTTATCATCGGCATTTTATATTTTTCGTGTATAATTGCAAAAACATCTGTCTTTAGATCCACTACGGTATTAGATGAGACTGGCACAATTTTTTGTGACACGTTCACTCATGAGTTAAGTTAATCACGTAAACGCGCTGTAATAATATCGAATTATTAGCGTCGTTTGTAGAATATATATATTATATATATATATATATATATATGTATATATATAATGCATTATAACTTTCATATGTAGCAGATAAGGAAACTGTGAGCAAAACGCGATCATGTACAACACGCTTAAGCTCCGTATCTGTATACATATATACATAAATACATGTACCTACAGTAAAGTATGCATTGCGATGCATGTGCAGCGCGTGCTTATACGGTAGAAGTAAATTTTCTATGGCAAATCAACTCGCAAAATTCTTGAGAAAGTCGAGAGAACTATAACAAGGTACGAAGGGAAGAGATTGGTAATCTTGTCGAAAGTTAACAAAGAGTCTGTTATTGACCACACACACACACACAAATATCTTGAAATACTTTTTGATATAATAAAAGTTTTAAATTACCATGTTTAATTTTGGGATATTAAAATTTGATAAAATTTGCGAAAATAAAAATTGTCCTAATTAAAATTATATGGATATATATAATTAATATAAATTTTTAAAAAATTTTTTGTAATCCAATGGTTTCAATATAAACAATATTAACTTATTACAATTTCCATAAAATTTAATTTGTTATGAAAATAAATTCAATGATCAAATCTGTGTGGCTTGTATTTTTATCACATATTCAACAATGCGTTAAATGCTTTAATTTTTACTTTTCAAGAATGTGTCCTTTGTATTATTAGACGAATTTTTTTTAAAATAACCATATTTAGTTCAAATAATCAGAAGCAGAATCACATTGACCGAATTAGCTGCGCAGCGATATAATAATTTATACTTTTTTGGAAACTTTAACGCATTAACGACTTGCTAATACATATGGGGGTATGAATTATCGATAGTTTATTAAATTTAAATATCCTGCTTCGATATAATCCATGCATACTGATGACGGTTTTAAATTCGGCCGCGAGCCTGGCGAGATGTTAACCCGACGAGAGAACAGGATTTATTGATCAGCCGTTATAAGCGCGCGAATGCTCTCTTTCTCTCTCCTCCCGCGGGGGATTATAAACGGATCGCGAAGTTTCGCTGTTCCATCCTTCGCGAATTTTGCGCACGGTATTACGTAAACCAGGCTGCAACGTCTTGAATTACGCGCGAGCGCCTTCTTCTGCATGTAGACGCGGCGCGCGCCTCCGCGAGCGTCTTTAATGGTACATTAACTGCTGCGGTTCTCCTAAATTATTGATATTTACTTGGTACAACCGGAGAGTATGTACGAACATGTTTTCTCAACCAAGCACGTTCCTCATCGGGAGAGATATCCGCGTTCGCACGAATGATTAAATTTTATATGCTTGGCTACGAGACACTTCCTCAAATTCCTTCCACGACTTGTTAAATTATATAGAGCCGGTTTAGATACGATAATGTAACACGGAGAAAAAGTTAAGGCCACAGCAGAATAACAATGTTATTTTTCGCCCATCCATAGAAAAGGGTTATAGGACTTAGTACTCTGGAAGCGACCTATATGGTTGCCCCAACCTTAGCGAGGGTAGCTGCTAAATGGATGTTACCGTAATGATTATTTATAGGTACAGTTCCTGCAACCATAGTTATATACATGTTATCCTATCTGTAACCTAAAAATGTTTTATTTTGAATGTTATCTTTGACAATGGGAATAGAGTCCTCAAATCCTATGCTTTGAAGATAAAGCATAGGATTTGAGGACTCTATTCC
>NJRP01000144.1:194652-235250 GCA_003063835.1 Aphaenogaster floridana | reverse complement strand
ACTATAAAATATAGTGAGATTATAGTTATTTCAACTATTTTTTTCTCTCAGTGCAATCAAGCATCGCGAGCCATGCTTTTTGCAAATCAAAAGATATCGCTTTATTGACTTTTTATGTCGATATTTTGCTTGCTTCAAGACGGCAAACGTCTTAGAGACCATTTCCAGTTTTTAGACAGAGACAACTAAAATAACGATGCTCTTTTCTTAGCTGTGTTTGTTTGCTGTTTGAAACGTAATTGCGGATTGCTTCATCCGATAAGTTGTCTTAACCCATAAATTTGTCTGGAGTAAGATTATGGTAGAGAGATGCAAATGCAATTTCGTTCGTTGATTGACGTCGCTACGGCAACCGGGACGCAGACGGACTGACGTCATTTTAATGCTTTTTTGCTCGTTGGAATAAATCGCCTAGTTTGTGCAATTGTACTTTACACGTTTTATTTGAATTGGGATGAATTTCTACGAATCGATACTGTATTTCAAGATGACACAGAAACCACGGACATATTATACCGACCATAAAACCATTTAATAAATTATACTGAACCATATATACGTACCATAAAAAAGAAGTTACGTAATCTCTTTTTCGATGAGAGAAGAAATTATTCTTGTGTAATTGTAGAAATATGCGAAGTTTAAGTTTGTCCAATTAACAATTATTTATCCGTAAAGAGTAATAAATTGGATAAACAAGATTAATTTTTTAAGAACAAAACTGATAATTTTTGTGTACTAATTTACGATTTTTGAACGATTTTACGATTTCTTTCCGCGGAATATTTTCAATCATTTTAAGACATAAATTTGAAACTTCTTTTATCTTCCTACATTTTTACAATTGCTCGTTACGTGTTGTTATCTGAAATACATTTAAAAGTACCTTTCCAAATTTCCTCATATTACTGCGCGATAAGAGGACATACAATCAAAAGATATAACAATCGTGGATGCAACGTGCTACATTAGCGCAGCTGCCGACAGACAAAACATTCGCCAGCTGACGACATTACCTACGCAAATTTGAACTAAAACGCAGTGATTTCGCTTCACATTTATTCGCGTAACCGTACACTTGCAACATGTATTTGCTCGAGCAGACGCGGAAACGAATGTTGATTCATTCAATAGAGCGTAGATACTCCATAGCGTCTCGGACTGATCGATACTTTCGCCTTCTCTCTTTGGAGCACGTTTCTTCTCCGCGATAAATCGATAAGACTATTTCATTATTCATCGCGCGAAAGAAAATTTAAACGTGGAAAGACAAGATAAAATAATTGCGTGTCCATGGCAATTGTTGTAGCCGATTTTATCGCTAACGGTTCAGTTTCGTTTCTTCCATTGTTGCGTCCAACAAAGTAGCTTCTCGACAAGCAATCGCGTTTAGTTCTTTTTCACCGGCATTTTTTCGCCTTTGGTTGCTCGTTCGCATTCTGATCGTGTTTGCAAATTCTGGTTCTACGCTGGGGCGTGCGGTAGACCGCGGAATTCAAATAAACCATGGAATATCGATTTTTCTTCCCTTTCTTTCTGGCATGCCGCGCGGAGTCGCTGATTTTTCGCTCTGGCTTTCACCGCGAAAAGTTGCCTTAATGTCACTCCCTAATACAAATTTGTACGGCCACGTTTCCGTACAGATAGATTTGCGAACGAAAATGATGCGAAATTATACCGCGATCAAATTTACGCGTGACGTGCAATTTTTATTATTGCAACTACTTCTTTGGCGTTTATATCCGACTGCATGACTATAGCGTATCTTCAAATAAATTGCCACTAAATTATCGCCTGGCTGTCGTAACGAGTGATTTAGATTAATTTTTTTAAATAATTGAGACACATTCTAAAGACACACAGTAAAAAATTGTGCGTCCATATGTTAAAATTTTCTTGTGTTACCAAGATTTGATTATATATTATTTCAATGTAAAATTAACATACAACAGATATGTTATTATTTTCATAACATTTTCACGTGTTACGTTTATGTCAACGTAATAACTTAACTTTTTATGTATGTTATTTAGAAATTGAATATTATTTTGAGTTCTTTTAACACAATTATTTCAAAAAATCAACATGTCTTAAAGTCATTTTAACATAAACAAAGTAAATCTTCAAATAATCGTAAACTTTAAAATACAAAATAATCAAATTTACTAAAATCAAATGTTTCTATTACATATAATTTAAGTTAAAATGATTAATATCATGTGTTAATATAACTGTTGAATTATTTTGTATGTTATTATTACATCATACTTAAAGTTCAAAAAACAAACATAAATGTTAAGTATAGTGTTAATTAATTAACATTTCTAGTTTGTCAACAAGTAACACACGACGAATGAGTTATTTTAACTTGAAATTTAGAGCGGACTTTCTGAGACATGTGAAAAATGTTACAATTAACATTTTATTTTTTACTGTGCAATTACATAATCTGGTGCGCATATACGTAACTATTCTTAAATGTCTTTTAAACCGAAAATGTGATCTTTAAAATGAATCGGTAACAGTCGGCACCGATGTGCAAAGGGTGGAGGTTGGATTTACGGCCTGCGGATATACCGCGGCAGATACTCGCGGAAATTAACACGTTTCGGGGCCGTTGATTGACGCGCGGGATTGCACGTCGCGACAGCAGGAATTGCGTAAGTGTTATCGCCGAACCGTGAAGGATCGGGGGGAGGAGTGGCTGTTAAATGCGCGAGGACGGCGCTACGGGGACGCCGACGAGGGATGGCAGGCGGCGGCGGCGGCGCGGCCGTGTAGGCACCCACACACCAAACTCAATTCTCACTCCCATATTTCTGGCTTGCGCCGAACTGGAAGATACATCTAGATAAATGCGGCGAAACGTGCCGCCGGCGGCATACCGCGGCGAAAGTTTTGTCGATGCGGCGCGAAATCGGTCGCGGCTTACCCGGGGACAGGACTTTTCGGTGTGAGATTTACCGCCGCGACGCCCTTCGACGTCGTATGAGTGTCGGCGGTCTTCTATCAGGTGAGACTGGAGGTACGAGCTGCCGTAATGCCGGTTTTTCCATCGCGTCGAGGACAGTTTCTAACAATGGAAGTTTTTCGGCGAATTTCTTTGCGGAACGTCTCTCCTTCTTGCGTCATATGATTTCTTACGTTGTCTCTTTTTTCCTTCCTTTCTTTTCTTTTTTTTTTGCGCAATCTTTCTTATATCGCGCTTATCGCAGAGGCAAAATAACTTTTCCGACGAAACACGTATTCGGCTTATTTCATAAATTTCTTTCATATGCTTCTCTCGTGTTTGTCTTGTATAACAATTTTGTTTCTATTATTAAATTATACTCGCTTTTGATAACATGATTATTTAGAATTATACATAATTACATGACGTATTGCAGCAATAACTTCTCCGACAAAACACGTATTCGGCTTATATCACAAATTTCTTTTATATGCTTCTCTCGTGTTTGTCTTATATAACAATTTTGTTTCTATTATTAAGTTATACTCTTTTGATAACATGATTATTTAGAATTATACATAATTACATGATGTATTGCAGCAATAAAGATGAATGTTCAATGAACTTTATTACAGAAATCGTCTAACATTCTCTAAAGATAAATTCATTCTTTGTGATTATATACAATCTAATATAATCATCTTTCTTGGTAGCTACTTAGAGAGATGATTATATATAATGATATTGAAATGTTGGGTATGATTATGTTTATTTATATAGTTTATTTATATATTTCAACTTTCAGTGTCCTATTTGTCTGTAAAAATATATCTGAATAATCATTTTATTATTAGAGATACGCAATTTTATCAGCCAACTTGGCAAGTACTCTTTAAAGGAATTATGAAACACAACAACAGATAAAATGCGAAATGCAAACGAAATACGAAATATTTTATATGACACACACTAAAACACATCAGCATTTTTGAGCTTTGATATTTTTATAACAAGTACGGAGATAGCAATACGGTACGGTATGGTACGGTTTTATTTTTATTGGTATCATGTAAGCAGCGACTTGCTATCGTGACATTGTGCATTCATCTTTATTGTCTCGGGACGAGGAAATGGACAACAGTTTTCAGAGCGTGACCTGCTTAAGGGGTTGGAAAACAAGGTAGGATGTGCGCGAATGTGAGCCCAATTTTTTCCTTCAGAAAATTCGATCTAGTATACGGTCGTACTGCGCGCGAGGGCTTTATCCGACACCGGCTCTGAGGTTTCCGTTCTCTTTCCAGGATAGCGAACATCATATTTTTTATCGTCACGAGAAATCTAATTTCGCTGCAAATTCGATCGCGCGTAGAGGCAACGTCCGCGACTGGAAATTCACTTTAATGCACGCACGTAATTCTGCCGAGTAGTTTAAACCAGGGGTGAGAAACGTTAAATATAATTTGCGAGAAATTGTCTCGTGACTTAACCACGTACCGTATCCGCACTTTAAAATGAATGGAATACAAATATGCATGCTATCTGAAATAAATATATAATCCGAATGCAAACGGAACACCCGCTATCGTATACCGCATTAAATCTTAATCTAATAAATTCTTTGAATCTAATAGTCGATCTTTCCTTGATGAATGTGCTGAGTAATTATAATAGTTTTTGTAATATAGAGAAATATTATTCGTAGATTATTTTAGGGATGAATAAAACGCATAAATAATAGATAAATAATAGTCTTGCTCTATAGTTTAGTTTTAATTTAGTTTTTTAATAATTTATTTTTCTTTAATTTAAAGATATGTTACAAAGATGTATTTAATATTGAAAATGTGAAAATTGAATTAATTTATTAAATTTTTGGAAGCTATCTTGGGTCTATATCCATTCTATGCACTGAAAATTATTTTAGTAAAATTATTTATACCTATTGTCGCGATGCGACATTCTATCTCAGTGGCGGATCCTGACGTCGATAATGGAGGGAGGGGGGGTTTCCGGAAAAATTATTGAGCGCATATGCGCTTTATGGAACGCAGCTTATATGATTAATAATAGGAATGGGAGGTGACTAACTGCATTTCATTATCTAAATTTTTTAAACGGATGTAGCAAAATTGATTTCTTTTAATTTAGAAGGGGGGTTTTAACCCCAAACCCCCCCATCCGCCACTGTTCTATCTAAATCACAAAATACGACATAACAGCGAAATAGTAAAAATCTATATTTAACATTGTCTCCCCTTTATTCCAACGCGAATGGTAATTGAATTGAAATGTCAGGAGACATTGCGTATTCATCTTTCGGCTGCCCATTCGTTTCATCAGATTGCTACGTTTGCTCCATTCGTTATTCGAAAACGCGAGAGAACGATGTTAACGCAACGCATCGGTGCGAGTTTTTTCAGAACATTCAGGCCGTTCGTGGTTTGCAATACATAGCCGCGAAGCTGATAATGTGGGATAGAAAACAACCGAGAAATTTCCTTAACAAAATATATGCGAAAAAAGCATACTGCTCTCCGAAATATATTGCCTGGTAATAAAAGTTTTAATCGATTTTGTTAAACTATCTCGGTGCTTGTATATTCGTACGCCATAACGAATACAAAAATTGTTTTCCTATAATGTATGCCCTTTGACCTACATTTTGTCGATTTCATTTACTTTAACCATCGTGGGTTGCATTCAATCGACGTGTAGTTTATTATTTTCAAAAATGAATATTAACGATTGTATTTTAATCGGATTTATTTTATGATCGATGAAAATTTATGAAATAACGAATTTATGGACAGATTCATACTTTTATATATACGCGTGGTATTAACACACAGAAATATAATATATCAAAAAATTTTATTTATTGTTGTATATCTTTCTGTCGAAGAGATCTCAAAGAGATTGTCGAAGAAATGAAAGTTGTGTATATCGATATTGTGATTATATTTTTGACTATTGATCTTAAAAAGACTATATACTTTATCTCGCGAGAACACTTTAATACAATTTTCTCAGTACTTGAAGAAATATTTATTCCGATAGTGCTCTTTATAAATGAATTATTCATTTTCACACAGTTGAAGCGCTTTCGATGAATTACCATTCACTCATAAACATAACATTTACTCTCTTGCGAAAACTTTCTATTATAACAGAGATGCTAATTTAAACATTAAATACCGTACCATTACCTTCGTAAACTCATGAAAATTTCTATGACTCGACAGAGAAGATTACGGGATCTTCGGTATCGATATATAGTTGACGTGTCATATGTGCGTAGCGTTATTCAATCTAAAGATGATGAAAGAAGCACCGTAGGACCTAGACTAGGTGAAAGCTTCACTTCGAAAGACATGACACGACATCAAAGGAGCCGCCGTCGCCGTGAATTCCACGTGCGCATTTTCGATACACTTCCCGAAACGAGAAGGGAGTCTCCTTAATTTCAGAATGCATCGCACAGTACGCGTGGCACGGAATTCGCGGATGTTGACGAAGCACTTACCAGTTCGTGTCACGTTCTCTCTCGCTACAACTTCTTCGGGGATGTAACGGCAGTTTCGAACGTCGCGCTGCATCTTCCGCGTGCAGTCTCTGATGAACCTGGCGAGAGTACTCGTATCTGGCGGCCAATCTGCATGCCCGTCGCCTGATACGAGAAGTGCTCGATCCAATACTGATTGTAAGTTCAGGACAAGGAGTCGCCAAGGTGACTATTACCTTTGGAAGTTTTGAATAATCCCAAAAGTCCCCCCGTGCTTTATATATTATAACAGCTTAAAAATTTATTGAGATAAAAGTTGAAGATTATAGGGAATTATAGGGATATAAGAAATGTGGAACAGGCCAATAATGAGAGCAAAAAGGATGAAATAAAAAGTTAATATATTTTAGACTAAGGCGATAAATAACAGAGCATACTAAGTTTTCTTTAGCTGTTTGAAAACACCGTGATTAGAGAATATCGTAACATAATTTCATAAATTCTTAAAACATTCACGGAAAAAACGATAAGGTTGCCACAACCACAATAATAGTAACATTTGGTACAGCCACGTCCTGTGGTTGTCACATTCACATTGTTTTGTGTAGTGCATCTATATATGTTTGTTTCAACATTCACTATGTTTGTCTCAACATTCTCTATGTTTGCTGTACCAAATGCATATAGTTGCCTTCACATCAATGTGAATGTGACAATCACAGGACGTGGCTGTACCAAATGTTACTATTATTGTGGTTGTGGCAACCTTATTGTTTTTTCCGTGTTACGTTGTGAAGTATACGGCAATTATAAATAATTAAGCAGCTAGTTTATATGTGTGTGTGATAGCCGTACATACATTGGGGCCTAAATCGTAAACTATGTTATTTGTAAACGAATATCTTTTGCATACTTTACTCGTGTACGCGTGTTCGTTTACTTTAAAAATTTACAGATGGTTGCGGACACTTAAGTGAAAGATATAAGTCATTAACATCGGCAGTCGCATCGATCACGTCGTTTCATCGAATAAACCTGCATTTTTTTTCTTTCTTCCATTTCTTCTCCACTTCTACGAAGTAACAACGGAATGAATATGGCGGATCTATTAAATAAGCTTTGTCGTTTGTTCTTGATGAGAATTAAACCGGAAACGTAAGTCCTTCATTACTTATCTCCAGAGGGATTGGCATTAGGATGAGCACTGAAGATTCTCCGATGGCCGACCGAATCCGCAGAGGCAACCTCGCTCCAAGAAATATCGCCCGTTAACTGTTTTCTCGGCGGTTAAGAGGCTCTTCTCTCTCTTTCCCTCTCTCTCTCTCTCTCTCTCTCTCTCTTCTCTCTCCCTCTTCTCTCTCCCTGTGAGTAGAGGTCTATTGATTTCCTTGAGTATGATTACGTAGCAATAAGAACGCTGATTTATTTTGCGAGAGAAATTGAACCCGTTAAAAGGTTGGAACAAATCGAAGGATATGACGAAACGATCTAACTTTTCCGTTACCAATACATACGTACCTCTGCTGGTAATTAAGAGTTTGGCATAATTCTTGAGACACTCCCGCGCTTTTGTGGAAACAAGAAACTTATCTGGAAAAGATCCAGAATTTAGTTAGAGTCGGGAAAACTTTAGAACCGTTTCACACTTTAGCCGGACCAGGCACATTTTCGACAAACGTAATTGCAGCCGAAAATCGATCTAATTTATATAAATTGGAAATCATTTTTTACAATTTCATCGCCATTGCGTTAAATTTTTTTTCTTTGTAAATTTTTACGTAAATTTCTACGTCAATTTCTAATGGTCAGATTGAATGACCGTTGCTAAATTGTGGCGGAAGAGATTGTCGATATATGTCGGCACGTGTCTCATGCGAATTGGATCAGATACTTTCCATCTATAATGTATTCCTTCCATCGTCCTGTGCCTGAAACTCACTTAAACACGACAGCGCCGTATATTTGCGCCGATATATACGGCGAAGCTACCTGCACCTTGATTATCGAATTATCTCCCGCGTTTCTGCTCCCTGCAGACGCAATCCGATGTTCGTTGCTGAATACATTCGCCGTCTCGCTGCTGAGATATCCGTGATTGGGTGCTTTCGACCAGATGTTCCGCCATGATGCATTTAAAAAAAGCATATGAAAGAGTACAGCGGAATAACGTATCGAACGAATCCAAGAAAAATACCGATGGATAAAAATTGTGAAAACTGTTAAATATAAAGGAGTTAATGCAATATTATAATTTTAATGTGTAAACGTTTTACGCATGCATGATTTATTAAATTTTTATATAATCTTTTTTTATTCTCTCGTAATTGCTTCTGCAATTTTCTGTTACTAAATATTGCAGAATTATGGAATAGAAACCTTTTTTTGCAGATTTTCGCTTATTCTGCGACAATTATGGAATGTTTCATAATTTGTATAGCATACTTTGCGTTGGAAGTATCTTATTATTCGTATCTGGCACCAGCTTTTATCTCACAACACAAATTTGCCTCTTTCAAACGGACTCTCGCCGTCTTTTTGCGTGGTTAAAAAGCTTGCACACAATTTGTGCGCTTTTGTCGAGGAAACCTGCTGGATCAAACCCAATAAAGTCGAGAAAAGCGATAAAACGGTTAAATCGACGGCGCGTTAACGGGAAGCTCCGATCATTGTTTCGCGAAACCCGACGGGAAAAGCGTGGCTCGTCGAAGGAGCGATGGCGCCAACGGGGGTGGCGAGGTGTAGTATCGGGGTAGAAGACATATATACTTGTGTATCCGTCCCTCCGCGCTTTGCTTTTATTAGACTCAGAGGTAAATCGTCGCCGATTAAGGTAATGGGTAACGGTAGATGCAGACAACCGAACCCACCAAGTTTTACATTTTGAAGGTTTGGATGGAGAGAGAGAGTGGGGGGGAGGAGAGAGAGTCAGAGAGTAAATGATTACTATTATCGGTTAGTTTATCTATCGCGATGTTGAGCGGCGCGGACAGCTCTCAATTTTGCATTCACCGTGGGGAAAACTCTCCAGAAGGTACTCCATTTCCGCCGGGATCGAGCCGCGCCGGTAATTGATGAAGAGCAAATAACGAGCTTAAAATAGTGCGCGGTCGCGCGGTTGTACGGATCCGTCTAATTGGGGGTGGTTCATCTTAATTCCGGTTGCACGAGAAGGACGCTTCTTGAGAGGCCTTTCGTAAACGTTCGACCGAGGGCCAAGTTTCAGGTGGTTAGTGGCGGCGTCACGGTTTCGTTTTTCAGCGCTAATGGCTTTACATGTCCGCGTGATTGAAGTAAATGCACCGCGATAAATGGATAGTTACCGGTGATAAACGAGCCGCGAAGGGCGAAGATATTTTTTACAGCTAAGGTATCTTCCCGGGCGCACATTACTTACCCGCAAAAATGAAGCAAACGCGGTTAAGGAAGTTTGAAATAATTAAGGGAGTGGAGATGAAGTGTTGATGAAGTTCAAGATTGATAACGGTTAGATCGGAAACAAATTTAAACAGTGATTTGCTTGATGCGAGAGCAAGCTTCTCCGCAAATTTAAAGAATTCGTACATCAAGAAAACTTAAATCCAATCCAATTTTATTTTATTTCTGCTATTAAAAATGTTATTATATTTTGTTCTAACCAAGTACAGCTCTGCTTCCACGGTTATCGCGTAATTATCCTAGACATTTTTATGGGCCCCACTCTTGCAAGCTTCTCTGGAGAGCTATTTTTTGCCGTGAAAGTAGTAATAATATTGTTGTTATAGCATCTTTCTTTTCTACTAACGATAACGTCCTTAATGTATACAGATATAATTCTCTTGACTTTTATTAGCAGCGTTTAATTCGATGTTTTGCGCACAAATCATAAATGCGATCGTTATGCTTGGAGATAATGTTATAGAAACTTTGATAGAGTCCTTCAAGGATCTCGCTTCATTGCTTCTAATTTGCTCTTCGTAAACAAGTAACTCAATCGAAGTGTAAAAAAAGGGCTTCCGTCAAATCCGGACGCGTCTAGATACAAAGTTACGGAATTCGTGTCAAGCGGCGAAATTAACGTTCTTGAGGAAGGTGCGCCGATTAAGGGAAGAAGATCGATTGGTGAATAACTGGTCAGTACATTGCAAGCGCTTCGATATTACTACGAATTCCTAAGCTACCTGATTTCATACCATTGCTGACGTGGTGTATGCACATTTATCTTTACCGCGTAGGATTGTTGTTTCGATTGAAGATACGAGTTTGCAAGATGAAATGCTACAAATTTAACATTGTAATACTTGTATTATTGACACAACTTATATCTATGATAATTTGAGAAACAAATTATAGAGAATAGAAGACATGAGATAGAGACTCTTATAATTAAAAGTTAATTGTTAACGTCATTGGAAGGAAAAGCGGCAATAGTGATAAAGCAAGTTTCGGCGATACTCGTATACGGCATGGCAATGCAAAATGCAATCCGATTCGACTTGGTTTCGAACCGAGTCGTTATTGTTTGCGTTCCAATTGAGTCATTGTAACGGACTAAATTGACATCAGAACTATGCAACGCGATCTGAAAGCCGTGGCCGAAGCTTTTGTAGACCTAGTCATCCTCGATCGTCACATTCACGCAACATGGCTCCGAGCATTTGTATAGCCATGAATTGCTTGCAGCCCTGTATTCTGGCAATTCTGCGTAGTGCTTTAGAATGGGAATTTTGATTGTCGGGTTAATAAATTTTTTCATTTTTTCTGAATTGGAGAATTAAAATAACTTTCAAGAATTGTACATATATATTTATATGTAATATGTTATTACTTTACGCATTGCTTTAACAATAAATGAAAAATGTTTTACAGAATCGTTGAAATTTAAATGCGGTGCTTTAGAAAAAGATTGTTACATCTAAAAATACTTATATATATATATATATAGAAATATTATATCCAGAAACTTTAATTTTTCTAAATCGCCAGTAAATAACACAGGACCACAAAAAAAAATTTGTGAAAATCAACTGGAATCAGAGTAGGTGATTCTTATAGATTTTGGGTCGCAAAAAACTATGCCGTTGGCCAAATTGCTCTATTACGTCACAATTTTGAGTTAATTGCAGTTAAAGTTGCAAAAAAGGGCTATTTTAGTGAATTTTGGCATATTATAACTACAGTATGTGACATGTTGAAGAAGTTTTATTGCAATCAAAATTAAGCACATTGTTAGGACTTTTAATCATTAAAAGGAATTTGTTGTGTCGGTTATGATTAAAAATTTTAAGTGATTTAATGCATTTCTTTGCAATTTACAAAAAACTTAGACGTGGTGGACAAAAACGGCCAACGGATTTGACTTCAGCGACCCAAAATACGTATACTACACGTGGTCTAGTTTGTGTCAATTAAAAAAAAAAATTTGTGATCCTGCGTAATTAACATATAATAGATTATAAGACGACTTGACTGGCCATAGATGGTATTCTATTTATTACTACGTATCAACCATACGGATTGTGGTCCTCTACGAGTATTAAATTTTAATAATAATAATGCTAACGCATCTATTAGATTCTCCCCCCTCTCCCCAACACCCTACCATCACGAAAACTGTTAGAAAATTTGTGTTGGGGGAGAGGGGAGAATTTAATAGATGCGTTAGCATTATTATTATTAAAATTTAATACTCGTAGAGGGCCACAATCCGTATGGTTGATACGTAGTAATAAATAGAATACTATCTATGGCCAGTCAAGTCGTCTTACAATCTATTATATGTGAAATATTATATATTTGTATTTTACAAAACTATAATTATTATCTTTATTATTGTAAAGAAATACGATGATAATTTCAGGCAATTTATTTCTATGATTTACCTCACAAATCGAATTTGTATTATCTCGATGCTCTTGCATTTCGCGAAGACGGTGGAGAAGATAGGTAGGAGGGAAGGCATCCAGCAAGACGGATGGGTGGGCAGATGTCCATCACTTCCGGATGCCAGCGGAAACTAGACACAAGGGACGAACCACGTTTCGGGTCACTCAAAGGATCTCACGAATACCGAATCTAATCATGGAGTGTTGTTTATAGCATGTGATCTATTCGCAGATTCAGCTTTGTCTTATTTAATTATTGTAAAATAATATTAAATGAAGAAAAGGGAAGGATATTGATATTCCTTGTATATTTAGATACTTATCCAGGGAAAAGACTCTATAATAAGTCAGCCATAGTTCCGATTGTTTAGCTTAAAGACTTGCGATTTAATATTGTGTTTCTAACGTAATATTGCTAAAATAGCTTTACGTTTTCGTTTCTCTTTCGCATTTCATAAATCAAATATTATGAATTTCTGTGGAAATAACCTTTCTGGAAAAAGCAACTAATAGCGAATATTTGAAAGAGTGCTTCCTTACTTTTGAGATATACGTTTTCTTTTATGGATGCATTTCTTTTCTGCAATGTTTCATTAATTTTTGTGGTTTATTGAAAAACCTGATTATACTGTAAATAGTTTTCGATATATCAATATTTGAGCCTTTTGCCTTATAAAATTTAATAGAGAGGAGAGTTGTTGCAAGACTTTATTGCTGGCCTTCCTTTGACCGTGATTTGTATTCGATGCCATAGTTGTACTCTCTTTCCTCAACGTCGTCCTCGTTTCTGGATCAAATATGGCAATATCGATGTCATCTCTCTTTTCCATTTCATCCTTCTACGTTACTGTATATTTCTGTCTCTCTTATTACCTATTCTCTCGATGCAGACATTTGCCTTTGACGGGCATGCGTGTTGCATCGCGACTATAGCCATTATATAATGCATATCTCACGATTCTCGAATACAATCCACAGTATATCTTTGACTACCGGAAGACATTTTTCCAAACATTATCGTTGCAGTTGTTGGTACGTGATTAACATACACTGAGAAAAATTTACTAAATTTCAATAAATGTTTTCTCCAATAGTCCTTATAAAGTATTTTTTTGAATTCAGTTAATATTTTTCGAATGAAAAAAATATTCATCCAATTGAAAACAAATTTTCTAATAAAATATTTACTGAATTCAAAAGAATACTTCATTAGGACTATTGGAGAAAACATTTATTGAAATTTAGTAAATTTTTCTCTAAGTGTAGCTATATTAAAAATTTATGACAGATAATTAAAGCATGCTCGCGTTGGCACTGTCTCAGGTTTTAGACCACTAATCGTATCACAATTTTATACAATTTCACTGGATGTTTTGTGACTATCGTTTCTTGATTAGTATAACAATCGAAACTACTGCAGATGGTTATCTTATTAGAATTACCTAAGTAATTGCGAGTCTCAACTTAGCTTCAATCATGAAAATATCTTTCCAATTTCACGGCTGCAATACTGCGTAATTCGTCGCTCTTATCGCCGCTCCGACATAATTGAATTCCGCGTGATCTAATCGTTTCGCTAATGGCATTGGTAAGTCGCTCGTGCCTTCGGTTTTTATTTCCGGCGGAAAGCGCTAATAAAAACGAAGCGGGACTCGTTGTCTCCGTTTCTTCTCCTTTTTTTTTCTCTCCGCCCGTGGCAGTGCCTCAGAGCGACCCTTTAATTCATATCCCCGCAGATCCACCCGACCGCTTTTCCCTCCTACTTTCCCTCCTGGAAATTCTCTAGGGACGGGCCACCATCATAACAGCGTTTTCTCGCGTGCACGTGGAATACAAAGCGTCGTCGAATCTACGAGTCCCAAGAGCGACGGCACGACTTCGTTCTGCGAGCGGGATACGGTCGAAGCGTGCTATAAGGTTCGGGAGTTATCGCGAAATGAAAATAACGATAATAGCCCAATACTATTATTCGTGTCGCGTTCTGCGACTATTTCTAATCCATCATTTTTCAAGTATATTTCTACGTACATTGCACTCATACCAATGATGTTCAGAGATTAAAATCGATTATAACTTCGATGATTCGGTTATTAGTATTACAATCTTAATTAGTTTAAAATGCTATAAACTATAACTATTTATACATTATAAGCAATAAACTTGTGATGAGTCAATATAAATGTAACATGTCAATAACTACGTACGTTAATAACATGTTACTTTTATTATGCCTTTTATATATACACCGTTTATATGCATTTATATGTATTTCATGTGCATTCTTTGCAATTGCAAAAGATAAATATTTAAAAAGAAATATCTCATTTATTTTAAACTTGGAAGGTTCTGCTAATAAGGCAAATTGACTGTAAATATCCTCTACGATATATTTGTCTTTGTTATAACGATGAGGAATAGTTAGGCACGTATGAGATAACATACAAGAATGACGGAATTCATCTGACACAATTTGTCATGTCTGAGTACAAAGCCGACCGTAAATATTTCCTTATGCGCATGTGGTTCACCATCGAGTAATCACCCTTGCGTATACATCTTAATCTTTGCTTCTCTCGGTACCTGACTCTACGCTCATTTACAATGATATTTTACGTGTCCTACGATATATCTACACGCTGTATTTCATTTAGAACCGAATATGGTAAAGCTGGCGTAATTTCATGCGCTGCGTTTGCAAACGCAAGCTCGATTCAATTCAGTACAAATAGTTTTTATCGCAAGGTTTAAATCTCGGGTCCGTCATTGGTGGGTTTCTTTCTCGTTGCCATTGCATTGACTATTGAAAGGTTTAAGCGATTATCTATATATTTTTCTCTATTTTATTATAGTATTTTTGCGATAAAAATCGCCTGCGATTGCATGTAACAGTATCCGAACATGGAGACCTCAAGCGATCGGGATTTATTTCTCGTTATCGACACGTCGAATATTTTCCTCGTTATAAGCCTGCTCGTTCGCGCAGATAACACCATCGAAGATGACCGTTTCGATAGTGTCAAGCGTAGGATATTGGTGGCTTTTATTCGGGATTTTATTCCCGAATATGTGCGCCGCGATGTACGCGTGACTTACATCTCGCCAAGATAACAGCGTTCGAAAACTAGCGAAATGAAAATTGGGCTTTGTTTCGTACCCGATATCGACATAATCGATCCGTAAGTCAGTCAATCGTCAGAGTGGAATAATAACTGACATAAAATTTTTTCCGACCAAAAACTGGAAGCTTTCGTGACAGTTTATGTAACGTAACCGTATTTTATTAGTCTCATTAATTATGGAACTTCTTGAAAATTTTGACAATATACAATTTAAACAAATTAATTTTACAGAATAATAAATATTAATTTTTTAAAGAAATAATGAATAAATAGACAATAATATTTTACACATAAAGACTTCTTTCGATGTCTTCTTCGCGTGATCAGATAAACAAATATACTATACACTGAAAAAAATACACTAAATCCAAAAAAATAATTTATTTAAATACTTGCAAAGAGATCAGTTATTTAAGTCAAGCAGCAAATATATTTCAATTGATAAAAATAACAATTATATATTTAACGTAACAAAATGTTTTTTGAAATAAAGTAGATATTTAATTAACTTAAATAACTGATCTCTTTGCAAGTATTTAAATAAATTATTTTTTTGATTTAATGTTTTTTTTTTCAGTGTACGTATTCTATTACTATTGATTCCTGCATCGATAATATTCGATGCTTTATCTGTCATTATAGATTTTCCTTTCCCTCTCGAAAAATTTCCGCAACATTAAAGACCAGCCTCCGTGAAATGAACATGAAAGACCGTGTCGATAACACGTTTTGGCCTTAATTAATTCGCATGATTCTCAATTTACGAAGGGAAGGTTCTTCGGTAGCCTTGAGCCATTTTTTTATCCACTACGCGCCAAACTCAAGCACCCAATCTTTTTTGAAACACCAAACTCGATTAAGCTTCTTGTTTGAGCGCGCCGCGCACAATTATTCCCAGAAATGCCAAACTAATTTAAAACTGTTTATTATTAGAAGGTATGAATGGAAGAATGTTTCTGGCAGTTTAATTTGAAATAAAAATGGCAATTGCACGGCATTTTCAATTTAGAGGTAATTAACAAACGTAATTTACTGCGTAAATTTGTCATTGCTCTTGCGTGGTCATTGCCATGTATAAATAAATGAAAATTCTCAGTAATCGTTATCCATAATCAAGTTCTCGTTAATCGAAAGATCTAAGACTTGAAGGCCGTTTTATATGTTCAATGAAATAAAAGAAGAATATTACCAGTTTTTGTACGTCTATTTTTAGTCAATAAGAATTATTTATTATGAAAATTATATTTGTTATATCTTTAAAATTATTTCTTAAATTGGTACACGCGTATACACACATCGCATATATTATTGACGATTGTTTTTCTTCTTTCGATGTCTTCTTCGCGTGATCAGATAGACAAATTAAATTATTTTTTAGAGTATAAAAATGTTTTGTCTGTTATCTATTTAATTTCGGGAGATAATTTGAAATGCCGGAAGCAAATCGCAGTGGTGTCTTCATCCTCATTTCGGCCTTTTTCCGGGTAATCTGTACCAGCATCGCTGTCGAGCAGAACTGTTCAAGATGTAGGTGTGATAACGAACTAATACGGGTTACGATGTAATCTGCATAATAATGCGCGGGCGTTATTGGTCCGTGGATTTCTCTTCGGCTGCATACAGATTCAAAATTACTGAGACGCTTTCGAGCTTCTCGTCGTACACGTGATGATAGAAGTTGAATCAGTGCGCCCGGAATTTCAGCCTTCTTTCCCTCCCGTCGTGGATTGCCGCTGAATTTTAATGGCTCCTAAAGACACCAGGACTTCTCCGTGGCATTAAATTTATTCCACCTGTTTTCTTTCGCCTGCATTACTTACAATTTAATTATGATATGTACCGAAGGGACCGCGCTAACGTTGAGTTATTTTTCCATGGCCAAAAACAGTTAGCTCAGTTACCTCGAGGGCGGCCGCCGAAAAAATCCTGCGTAATTAAAAATTAAAAATTTCTTATCAAAAATGTATCTTATCACCGTACGTAATAAAGATTATATATACTTTGTTTCATACCTACAGTTACGAGCAAATTGGATTAAAAATTAGAAACTTTCTCGTTTATCCGCTCTTTCTCTATTTTAACTCATTCTACTGACTATGTCTTAGTCGCTATAGAGTAGTTACTCTTATGCCTCATCAATTTACTTTTCTTGCAACGTGAGCTCTTAACTTCAATCCCATTTATCATCCAATTCTATTCACCTGCCGTTCCTATATATTTATTAACTTTACTGTGAAATATCGCATAAAGTAATTATTAAAGTTAAATAGACATCATGGAAAATCGGGTCGTTCCCGGAAAACTTACCGCCTGAGATCGATTTTAATATGCTTCAGATATCGCGACTGGAATTTCCGAAGTATGCGCCGATGTACTAGATAAACTTTATTACGAAGTTACGTCATATTCCCCATATACAGTTGAATGATTTTAATTATCAATCTGCTAAAAAAAAATTTCTATCATTTTATCGGGATATGAATCGGAAAATTTCGATCAGTTATTAAACGCTTTTTATCATCTGCCGCGTCACAACGAAGTCTGGCACCGTACATCAACAGTTCCCCGCCGGATTTTTTTTCCAGCTGGGATAAGCCCATTGTAGATTTACGGCGGTGCGCTAATACCACTTTGAATGTCTGATACGTTGTAATTCCAGAAACTCCGCAGTCGAGCTCCCACTTCCGGTGGCCGTTGAGAACTTTGCCGATAACACTATGTTGCGGAGAGACACCCCCAACCCGACCGTCTCAACGACCATTTGATTTGCGTTTAATTTCTAGATGCTATTTCGGTTTTTACTCGTCCCCTCCAATACAACAAAGCTCCTGTACCGTTGCATCATGGATCAGTCCTTAATTTGCTGCAGTTTCGGCATTCGTTAACTATAAGCTTTATCGCAAATTGGATTTAGCCCCGTTAGAATGACGTACATCTGTTTTCTATGTACTTCACTATTGAAAATAACATTATGCATATTACATTATACACCGAGTTGCAATAACCCAGTTTCACAACTAATCGAAGGAGAGAAAAAAAATTCATTTCTTATACATTACACAAGAATTCTGCAACATACGTGTACCTATATTATATTTTATTCTAGTACTTTCAATATTTAGTTAACTCGGATGTAATTCAATGCTTTCTCTTTGACACATTTATCTTTCATTGGAAGAATAAAGATAACATCTAGCTTTGAAAATCTTGTCCTTTCAACAATTATGTACATAAAATTTTCATTTCCATTGCATTACTTAGTTCGTTGTCACTTTAAAGTTATGAATCGGTTTAATTTTTCATATCTTTTCATCTGCTTAATGGTAAAGGTATGATACTATTATTAAGTCTACCTCCGCGTTGTGTAGGTTGATCTGAATGATTAGGTACTACTCTATATATTGTATTCGTGACATTTTCAGCTGGTTTCTTACTTTATACTTTTATATACGACACATGTAATTCGATATGTCAAACGGATATCATGCCCACGGTTGATTAAATTTTTATCTCAGCCTATTCCAAAAATATTCTTTGATCTGTGCCGATGTGTAAATATAGATACGAACGCGCGTATGATCAATCACTGTATATACAATTGCGTGTATATAATCAATCACTTTTATTTCTCTCTCTCTCTTTTTCTCTGATTTATATATAAAATATAATAATTAAAAATAATATTATATATATATAATTATTTTTAAAATAAATTTATTCTGCATTGTCTTTTTTGTACCAAAAGTAAAGTTATAGTATCTTTCTTATATATATATATATATATATATATATATATATAATATATATAATATATATAACTTTACTTTTTTGGTACAGAAAAGACAATGCAGAATAAATTTATTTTAAAAATAATTAAAAATCCCACTTCTCACAGGCAATGTTTTGAATTTTTTATTTTATAAAATTGTAAAGGATAAAGTAATTGGATTTTATCTTTAGGAACTTTTATAAACCTTTCTTTTAATTCTCAAAATGACTTAAGCATTATCAATATTTATAACTGTTAATATAGATATTTTTTAAATAGAAAAGTCTTTGAGAGAGCTTCAGGTAAAATTTGTGCATACGTAAATATAGCTTTTGACATTTGAAAATATCATAGAGCACAATACCGAAGCCATAAAAGATAGCGGAATGAATTGCTTAGTAGTTCTTGAAAAGTTCATACCCATCAAATCATTCGTAAAAGTTCAAACGGTTAAATTTATAAACGACTATGCCATTTTTATTTCATGGTAAGATTTCTTTTTGAACTGCTATTTGAAGATGCATATTTAGTCTTTCATTCTTTTGCATAAAAAGTTGGAAAACGGTGACGTGATATGAGTTTCGTAAATGCCAAGAATTGACAAAAGAAATCTGAGATTGTTTTTGAGGACGGAGCGATAATGCAACTCCAATCTTATCTTTATATATGAATTCCATTATTAGAAATTTGATGTGGATAGACTTATATATCGATATATAATCCAAGTTATATTAAATATTTATTTGACGTATACTTATCGATTATACAAACTCCAAATTAAAAGCATATAAGTGAACACTTATATTTATTTAATAATATAAATATTACAAATATAAAAAAACTTGTTAAAAATTTATTTGTGCACAACTACAAGAGCAATATAAATATAATATTTTAATTTTAGTTTTTTTAATGTGTATAAATTTGATTGTATGTTTTGGACGCTCCGGATGTTTATATGTCGTATTTATTGTTCTTGCTATTTACATTTAACATACTGTGATATAAAAAACAAATAAAAAAATAAACAGAAAGGCAATATATATTTATTATATTTCTAATTATAGGTTGACTAGATATGAATATATCGAAATTTGTGGATGAAATTAATTATTGGCGGTATACGGGAAAATATTATTCATCAATTCTGATAAAGAAAATCTAAAATATAGAGATATATTTTTTCTGCTATTTATATATATGACAACACTATATTTAAATGCTGCGGTATCGCGGAGGCTTGTCGACTATCGGTTATCGTTAACTCCCTTTCCTCAAAATAAACCACGTTACCCTATTTTAGGCGGATCATGCCGTCGGATTACCAATTTAATTATACAGACAAGGATCTGAAATTATTAACGATAGAATATCATATAAGTCTTGAAATTGAACTGCATGTATTTAGCAACGCATCTTCGATGTATTTGCAAATTGAAATTTATAAAGTCGTACAATCATATTATTTTCAGTACTTTGCATTTAACGATTTAGCTTCAACAATAAGCTACCTCGATATTATCTCATTTATATTCTAAGTACTTATAGTAAAATTATTATTTTTTAATAAGATATTTCATATATCGACATTTATGTCATTTATGGTAATATGATAATTCTATTTAATTTACAACTAATTAATATTTATCGGTAAGGGAGGAAAGAAAGATGGATGAGCTATATAAAGAATCAAAGAAGTCTATTGCATCGAAAATGATATTTTTTTTGCGATAATAAACAATGATTCTGCAGAATATTAGGGTCCAAAAGTTCACCTTCAAGGTTTATGATATTTAATTAAGGCCAAGCTCAAGCTGATGCAGCTTGTACAGAATATAGTTCGTGTTTATCGCAAGTCAGACTAGGTGTTCTGATATAGCAGCTCACGTAGCGGCCGTGTAAAGAGAAGGTACAAAGTGGAAAAAAGAAGTGCTCTCGACTGTGGAGACGCTTATTTTAACAAGTGTTCGCGATAAAGTCTGCCAAGATTCAACGCGATGGCGGACTATTCCGCAGTAATTCAAGTATGGACTCTATATAGGGCAATCAATATCATTATGCATTATGTGTATTTATCTCTCTTTATGCCCATTCTTTTCAGCCATTATCGTCATGTGTATCTTCTGTATCTATTGGCCGAATTTACTGATACGTTTTTAGCGTATTCGTGCGTACGCGCAGATAGAATGCTATGCGCTAATTAAACGCCACGCAGCCTGCAAAAACGGTCGAGAGTCGCAGGGAATGCACGTGAGATGGCTTTGATTATACTTATTACGACGGCAGATTGTGTAGAAACATTAACATCCGGATGACCCGGTATTTCATCGATTTACGTGTCCAATAATTCATAATTTGCACGCTTCTCGAACTATTGTTATTTTGATAGCTGAAGTGGGAGTAATCGAGTTTATAATTATTTTATAATTATATCATGCTATATATTTCGCACAACGACGTGTTACATTAGTTCATAGCGTTTTAATGCCGTTATTACACAATATCATTAAACTAGCGATTCTTAAATGAAAATGTAGTTAGAGTTATTATTTCAAGAAGCAACAGTCCGTTTTCCGTTAAGTAAAAATTTTGTTTATATAAAAATTTTTCTACCTGCGTATAAGCATTTGAAAATCACTATTTTAAATT
This sequence comes from Aphaenogaster floridana, assembly GCA_003063835.1. Lineage (NCBI taxonomy): Eukaryota > Metazoa > Arthropoda > Insecta > Hymenoptera > Formicidae > Aphaenogaster > Aphaenogaster floridana. Next base: position 213,400 of record NJRP01000144.1, on the reverse strand, counting down.
ATGATTATAGTAAGATGTATGGTGATTGCAATTTCAGATATTATGATAGGATTTTGAATAATGAAACTGTGGTGACATACGATTGAATTGCAACAATGTACCTCAATATAATATCGATATAATGGTAATGTGATTCATAATTTAATGTTATAATTTGCTGGCCAATTATGGCACTGTATTAATAGTAAAATTCAATAGAGCACCACGACAAAGTGACTTGTAATTCGCTATTATAATTTAATTCTGAGGTAACATAAACGCGAACGCATAACCAGCTAAAATCGTCTTGTGGCGATAAATTAAGAGAATTTATTATTATTTAATAATATTAATACATGAGCAAATTATTTATACAATAATTAACAAAATGCCTCTTAATATTGTCAATATAATCTTTGTATGTAAGTAATTCCTTCTAATCATAGATTGCACATCGATATTTTCAAGCAACACAAAAAGTATGCATATCATATAAATTTATAAGTTTTGCCGGTATTAGAAAAACTTCGAAAGAAAATTAATAAAACGCAGTTTATGTATTTAATCAATAAATAACTTGTTGACACTTTCTCTACTGCCAAATTTTTCTATTGCAGAAGTTGATCGTAATAAATATGCGACAAATACATTGAACAAGCTTGATATTCAAACACTACGTATTTTTGCAATTTATTGCTTTGAATTGGTCACTAAAGATAATTAATAATTAATTTGTATTGCATACAAATAATAGTATTAGTAAATATACGTGCGTATGCATTATGGATTGACTTGATAAAATCACATCTCCATGATGAATGTAACAAGTTTACTTTTTCATCATAGATAAATGACAGATATCGAACCCGTTGCATGGCTACATAGCCATGAGATTTATATATGTGCATATTATTCAACTCTCACGTGCGTATGTTTACGCGTTAATGCTATCCGGCGCTAAATAAAATCGATTGCGTCCACAGCGCTGATTGCGCTGCAATGCGTCGTGGTTTGCATTTACAGATGTACATATCATAATTAAGCTCGCAATTCTAACGCGTTCTGACGTAAGTTTGGGATTGGTGCCGGGACAGAAGATGAAGCGGGCGAATGCGCAATCTGTACAAATACATGCCGCGCGTGCTCTCCATTCGGATTTACTGCTCGCGGTTGCTACGCGCTTTCCAAAAATTGTTTTACCATACATGCGCTTAAGCAACGTAGAAACGTAAAAATGAAAAATGCAGAGAAGCACCCGCTCTTGCAGCGTCTGCAATAGAAAAGAGTTAATTGCGTTCAGAAAATGTCTTGTCGCGGTAATTTGTAATTGGTAAATTATTATAAAGTGAATAAACTCGAATCTATTCACTCTTATTCTTCACTCTTATTAACACATTACAGTTTGTTATTATTTTATTAAAATATTAATGGGAACTGGAAAATTTGAAACGAATAATGGAATTTTTAAATTTTTTCAACTCAAAAAGTTATAACTATGTAACATTATTTAATTTATTTTTGTATATAATATACAGTTAAAAATAAATGAAATATTTACAATATCTTTTTTTTCATTAAATTATATAACACAATTATATATTTATACATTATTATATGTTATAATTAATATAATATTATATATATAATATATAGATATTATACAAATTATATAAATTAAAAAATAGTTCAATAGGTTTTTATGTAATGCTTGCGGAAGCATTCAATATGTAATGTAATTTGATAACTTTTGGAGTTAAACACTAACAGTTTGTTCTAACTTTTAAAATTTGTAATTTTAACGAATTTTAAAAATAAAATTTAATTTATTATATTAATATGTGCACACAGACTTTGTCTTAAGTTAAATGAAATACACAAATATGTGCATATGGGCTGTAATGTATTAATAAAAATCTGATAATGATTAAAATTATTTTTTGATAAATATATGAAACTATATCGGTTTCTTTAAATTACTTAATTATTTTTGTTTTTAGATTATTTAATTATTTCTATTTAATGTTTGAATAATGTGGATTACGCTGCTGCTAGCGTTGCGAATAAGTCTTAGCAAAAATGGCTATCGTAAAATGGATGACCTCCACCATCATATGACGCAGGGTCTTACCTTGCTACGTTGTTACCCTGAAGGGATATTTATAATGTAATAAAAACTATCATAAGAAGGTAAAAAATACGCGCCGGGAAAAGGAGGAGGACTATTTTCGTTTTTCTCGGCATCTATTCACCTCGACCCACTTTCTTCCGGATGACTTTCCGATCCGACCGTTATTTATATTTTCCGCCTGACGCGACGGCTGTTCCCAAGGACCCGACCGGTCCTTGCATCTAGGCGCAACCCTTTGCGGAAGCACCGTCCATTCGTCCTCGTTTCTTTCCACGGCCACAGCGGGGTTAGACGGCATAAACACGTATGCGCGATCAACCCCGTTGCTAAAATAAAACTGTGACAGCTGGCACCGTAACCTTCGGAAATTCCTTATCGATCTGCTTGCAAAGGGGTGTTAAATACTCACTTTATGCCTCGTTATTAATTATTTATGGATATTGAGACAATTTGCGCGACATTTTTTTTCAAAAATTTTTAAAATAAACGCTATCTTTCGCATATTGTTATAGGAAACAAACTCGCGAATATTTTTTCACGAGTTTGTTTCTTATAATAACGTGCGAAAGATAGCATTTATCTTAAAAAAATATTTAAAAAGTTTTTATCTGATTTTTTAATTATTTGATGTAATACCTATAAAAGATTTTGTAATTATCGCCAAGCATTAATGTTGTATGTTCTATTCGATAAATCCGATAGTACCTGCGTATATTAGAGTAATTCAATTAATTCTTCATGCGTTAATGTTTACTCTGATAACTACGAGGTAGCTGTTTCCATTCACGTTAATTGGTCTGGTAGTCAGTCTTTGATTATTTGCATAGGATGGCTGTATCTCTGTTCTAGTATATTTCAATATTATTTCATAATATTAACTTAACATGAATAAAACTTTAACCAACCCAATAGCTTTTTTTTCTATATATCCCACGCCTCCGCACTCCGCAGTAGGTCTATTTGACCTGATGCCCTACATATGTCCTTCGGGCCGCCCCAGGGGCACCTTAAATTTCAGAAGATGTTCTCTCAGAATTTGCCACGGATTTTTATGCGAATGGATATATTTGGCACCAAGACACCATATCGTATCACGGACTACACGATATCTTTTCTCGAGCTACTGTCGTGTATTTTTCTGCCTTTTCGAGGCATATTAGGTAGAAAGAAGCTATTTTTGGAATGAAATTACATCGCCTGGAGGTTAACTTTTGTCTTTCCAAACAATTCGACTTTATGAACTAATCCCACGAAATCATCTCTCCGATTTGTGGAGATTGACAGAACAAAAGTCGTCGTTGAAGCGATGTTATTCGTTGTCAAGTATGAAGAGAATATTATGCAAATGTCTCTGTGTAAAAGTTAAATAATTAAATTGCTCAATATTCAAATAATATTTGTGCATATTCGGTTATATTATGATTATTCTTATACACAAATATACATTCAATTTCATTATTTCACCAATTTCACTTACTGCTTAATATGTTTTTGAAATTTACTTTCTTCATGTTTTACGAAGATAAAGAAAGAATTAAAAATGGTTTTTCTATGTTTTACGATCTCTCTTAGAAAATGGGATCTACGCACCTGGTTACGGAAAAGAAATCCGGGTCTCAGAATCGAGAATTTGTTAGCTCAGATTGCAACGAGGACTTCTTGTTTTTCTTACGCGACGTAAATTTACACTTACGTGTCTGTTTGACCGCGTTATACTCAGAGCAATGTTCCACACTGCGAACGCTGTGGCGCTTCCGGCTTAACTTTCCTTGAGTTATAACCGCTTCAAATGAAATTCGGAATTGGCGAAAATTTTTCCTGCGGTATTGGCGAGATTTCGCGTTCAGCTTTCTAATTTAATACTATTACAATCATATGAATCGAATGTGGAATTTTATTTTGTAAAATAAAACTTTTTTAGCATTTTGCAAATAAAGACATCTTTTCTTGCATTCTTTGTAAAACGAAGTAGAATATTTTTATTGAAATATTATGAGCATGTTGTATGAATATTAGTTATAAGCTTTATTGCTCAGTATGTAATATACTTGAGAGATTATCCTCTGTAGATTAATCACTTCAGTTTCGAACTTACGTGAGTATATTAGGATTATTCTAACATAGCTTATTGTGCCTTAGTTACACAGATTACAATGATGTGTTACGAGTTTAATCTTCGGTGATTGAATTTAACAAAACTAGAGATAGTTGTAGAATATTCATAATCGCGGTTGTTTACAACATCGTATCGAGTTAATCGTCGATTTGTTTGATTGCTATTATTGGAATCAAGCTTGAATGTTTTTATTTAGTTATTATGAAGTAATTTTCTTTTATTGAATAACGAGTACGTTAATGAAAGTGTTTGGAGAGAAAAATAAATAATGAAGTATATCTGAAAAATTTCGTCACAAACATTTGTATCGATATGTTTATTTAAAAAAATTATTATTAGAATGCAAACTTAATATCTTATTTATACATTGAAGCTGCGACGCGATACAAGATAAAAAAGAGTAACCAAATATATAGGAAATTTATTCGCTCAATTACAGGATTTTTTGCACATGACTTTCACGCAGGTTTTTTATCGACTAAATTAAACAATAATCAATTGCTTCTATTTTTTTTTTAAAGAAAAGAAACTCACACTCGCATGCGCACAACTTCTGAGCTCATATTCATTCTCTATACTACACAAATAATAGAATTGTTTAATTATTGTCAATGTTGAAACAATCAAGAAATAATTGAAAATAGATATTAGAATTTTTTCACATAATTTAGCTACGTGTGCAGGATAAAACTTTTGTTCTTCTCCTTCGTTCGGATCAATGTGTCCATCCATCTCTTCCCTCCATGAATCTCTGCGCTTTTCTGCTCCCTTAGGCGGAAACCAGGAGTGTGGCGAGTCTCGCAGCTATTATCCTTTAGGCGGTTTTCTACTTAGTTACCGCCCGCACGCGGGTAGGCGGGAAAATGGAAGGAAGCACTGAGCAGGGCGAAGGGCAGGACACGCGAACTCTGATAAAGTCACAGGACAAAGAGAGATATCCGTGTCCTTGCCCTCTGGGATCGCGCGCAACGTCGAGAGAAGATGACTCCTTCCGTTCTTTTTTTTCTTTTTCCTTTGCCCCGTCCTCCCTCTTCAGGTCGTAATTGAGCGGACGATCTTAACGCTCGAACGACCACGAATGGCTCACCCCGCTGGTATCTAACCGCTCGTCGTAGAAGTGTTTCACGAGCCTCGACGGGACGGCGCTTCGCAGTTTGTGGTCCGTGCGCGAGCGCTAGTTTCGTCTGGAATCTTGATGGTTCTTTCTCCGCCGACGTGACTGTCCTGGGACGTGTGTGGGCGAAGAACGTCCCATCTGAGAATTCTGATACCTCAATATCAATATAACTAAATATTATCTTTAACTCGTACATCAATAATCTTTCGGAAACGCTACAATGTCCTGCTGTTCCAAAATTTGGCGTTTATACGTTATCTTCTCTCTTATAAAAAGAATTATCTTCTCTCTTAAGAAAAGAAATTTTAAGCTTTCTGTATTTCGAACAATCGAAGACTGGAATTGTTTCCCGGAAGTTTCTCAGCCATACATTGTATTTTAATGCTCAGCAGTGCTGAAACGACAAGAACAAAAAGCAAAAGCTAAGATTTACCTACAAAAGTCGAATTATATTTAAAAAGCGGGGTTATTTTTGCGCTTCCTCTCTTCGCTTTTTATTTTGAGTTTTGTGCTGGCTGAAAAGCTGCTGTTTAAGATAAATTCTTTTGATCACGAGAACTGGGAGCAGTCAAATATAGCTCAGGCGGGTTTGCCCAATCGAAAACTTCCGGAAAAGAACTTCCCCCAAAGTCGGAGCTTGGGAAGATCCACGATACCGCCGCGGGGATAGTTTCTTAATCGACCGAAAGAAGCCTTTCAATAAGTCGTGGAATAAAAGGACAATGGCGCGGGCGGTGGCAAAGAGAACGGAAACGAGAAGCGTAGGAAGCGGGAGTCCGGGACAGAGTCCGAGCGGGGAAGGGCTCGCAGCTCCCACGACACAAATTCTGTAACCGAGACTAACTCTTTTAATAGTTCGCTGGTCGCGCTAACTTCCTTTTTTAGCGTCGTGTTCTCGTTTTCCGTTCTTGCGTCACCCGCATTAGCAAGGGAGGACGATCGCCAAACAGCTATACAGAGAAACGGGAAAGCCAGAGGGCTCCGGTAAACTCCAACTTTCCTACCGACAGCTAACTTCGATGCAGCGAACTACGTCAAGGACCAAGTTCCACCTTGGATTCTTTTACGAACTTCGTCTTCGCCCTCATCCTGGAAGAATTCTAGGATATCCGCGAATCCCCCGAGTGGGCCATGTAACGATTAACTGTGATCTTAATTAGTGAATGCATTTGGAATAAATATGCGTTTAGCTCATCCCGTACGCTTGTATGGACCTGGAGGCTGGAGCAAGATATCTTCGAAAATTTTATTATATATGATAACGATTTTTATTCTGTAATAATATGATAAACTGTTACTATTGGACGAAAAGCTGCTGATATTTCAATGCAGCAAATTAAAAACAAAAACGTCAGTTTTGTTGAATAATAACAATTTGCACTTTATTACATTACAAGTAATTGTTATATATAAATGTATAGATTTTATTAGGTAGATATTTTTGCGCTTAAAAATTATACTGATTATATTTATTTCATTGATACTTCTAAACACAATTTTCTATAACATAATACAAATCTTTTATACTGCTTTTCTTGACAAATGATAAATCTCAGATTCGGTAAACTTTGTTTTTTTAGAGCAAAATTTTTGGAAATATTTTCTATTTAGATACACATAGAATTTTTTTCTTGCAAATTAGTTCATATTGATTTATTACTTGGTAACGTGGGCTTTTTTCATCGCCAAATTGGTCTCCCGACTGGTAGCGAAACTTCGTTAAAGCACGACGTTAATTGCATTCAAAACGTTTCCACCCGCAGATTGTCACTGCAATTGCGGTAGTTCGCGGACAACCACCGTTTAATTACAACTTGCCGAAGAATACGCCATTCTGTAAGAGAGAGAAAGAGAAAGAGAGAGAAAGAGGGCGGAGGGAGGAGGGGGAGATGGAAATTATAATTATTAAATTCACCATCCACGAAGTTCAGAAAGAGAAATGGAAATCGAATTTCGAAGTTTGTCGCAAAAATATAATAACTCGATTGCAGGTCGGTCTAGGCAAATTAAAAATACCTCGTGAATCAAGTATCTTATGGCCAATAATGTAGTACTTTTTCTGTTGCGACTCTTTTAAACAAATATTGTGGGAAATGAGAAGTGGAAATTATATTTCTGAATAAAAAAGTACGAGTATAATAAGGTAACAGCAATTGCATACATTGATTTATTTTAGGTTAGTGTTGTTTCGATGATAGTTAGCTTTTTATGAGCTTTTTGAAAAGCTTCGTTAGTAGCCCAAAGTGCTTTACATTTGCGAATAATAAATTTGATATAGATGATTTGCAAATAAGTAATTCTACAAATACTCTGCAAAGCAGAAAAGAGAGAGAGAGAGAGAAAGAGAGGAAAGAAGGGCAAGGGAGGAGAAAGAAAGAAAAATATTTTATTGAATAAATTGAAGTATTGAAAAATATTTTATAATATAAAATTTATTTGAACAAACTTTGATCATCTTAATGGAACTAATTTCTTACGCGTCACTGAAAGAGCGTTTCGGAAACAAGATCTTCGCATACCACAATGTACATAAATAAACTCTTTCGCGAGTTTCTTTCTTACTTCTACTCTCTAGTTGTACATCAAAGAGAGGACACTTTTGAAGTTTGAGAACGTTTCTTATCGCGGTGAGCGATCTCTTTTCTTCCGTGCGGAAATCACCTGGACACACGAGCGCGCCAAAGTTGAGACTTTGATCATAGAACAGTACGGCGCGAACGGAAGAAAGCGACACGGTATCAATAAAGAAATGCAATTTGCAAGCAATCAGCGCCGAGAGGCAGCTAAAACTAGAGAGATACGTTCTGGAAGTTGCTCGCAAACCCGCGAATCGACCGTCGTAGTTCAGGCAAGACTGAATATCTCCTGAGGGACGCGCTGCTCGCGTCTTTACTCATGCCCGGAACTTTACTCCGGTCTGTTCCTAATCCCCTCTTACGCCCCTTTCCTGGATTCATGTCTCTTTATTCATCCTGCAGCTCTTATCCGTACTAAAACTTGCCTCAACTCCAAGTCATTATTTCATTGCTAACGAGCCCCGATATCCTCGCTCTATTTTGAGCTCCTTTTTTTAAGAGAGTGATCGAGGTAATAATAATTTACACCGATAATAATTCCTATTTTATACTTCTAAAGTTTCAATTGTAAAAATTATCTAATCTGCCGATATACTTCAATTTAATTGATCTAATCATTGATGGCTATCTAATGTTGATCATGATTTAACAATTAAATAAATTGGTTTTGTATAACTCGATCAAGTATAGCCGTACTTGTGTGGACAGTAGATTATTTTGAGCTATAGGCAAACGTAAAAAGAGCTTTCTAGATCGATCATTTAGTATTAAAAAAATCAAGTACTTGATGTGACAGCATGTTTTATTAGATCAGAATTAATCAGATACATTGCAAATTATTACTTTGATATTAAGTAGGTCGCGATGATGTAACTCCACAGTTGGTACGTAGCAGAGTGCTCGTTGAGTTTCTAGCTATTTGTTTTGAAGTTGCGAGTACATTACTCAGTAGTGGCAGTTGAGAAGTAAGACTGTATTTTGCACCTTCTGTGAGGTTTGTATTTCATCGACACACACACAATGGCAGATTCCAAAGTGAGTCACACATTATAAACTTTTCCTCAGTTTATCTTGATATAATGAATATCATAAATTAAAAGAATAAATAAAATTAATAAATAAAATTAATAATGAATTAATCAGTATATAATTGATTAAATTAGCAAAATAAACGATCGTAAATGCAGATAGATAGGATTTATAATAGAGTTATTAATGGCGCAATTTTGCTGACAGTTTCTCTATTATGTACAATCATGCATATCGCAAGCAATCATAATTTTGCGATAATTTTATTATCTCTAATACATGATAGAATAAATTTATAAATTAACAGAACAATTTCATGAATATTATCGCAGGTTGAAATAAAACACTTTGAGTTATGGTCGTAATAATAGTACGGTTGCAGCGTTAACTTTTTATTTGAGTATATGAGTTGTGTAGGTCGGAAGGTTAATTAATTTATTCTCCACGGATCTCATTCGGTTTCTTTAACCATTCCCGGGTCATTTAGTCCCTCCTCGCTTACTTTGCGACACCACTCCGTTAGGTACTCGGCACTTCCGTTACAGTCGACGACGGTCGCCGCTACTCGCTACTCGCGAAGTCTGACCGTCCCGCGGAATACTAAGCGCCATCATTTGGCACGCCGACTACGGATGCATCCAAGTTTCCTTCACCTCGTACGTATCCTTTTTAGACCACCCCCTCCTTTAGGGCTTTTTCTGTTTCTGTCTCTTGGCTCGAATATTTTATTTGCACTGTAGATCTCCGAGAGGATCGGCGGCCTTCCATTTCTCAGTATTGATTTCGTTTTTTTTTTTTGGAATTCGTTCGTACTAGTTTCGTACCGGTGACGTTGTTCCACATTTTTCTTTCACATTCATTTTTACAGCACAGTTTTTAATTAAAATTAGATTTAGGTTCATTCATTTTTTTGCATTTAAATGATAATAAGCGTCCTCTGAATTTTTGGCAGTATATGTATAGATAAACATTTAATTAACAAAGTTATATTTAAATTTTCTCCCCTAACATTGAAATTTTCGGTCTATACCGGCACGCAATAATAAAAGCAAATTTAATATAACTAATTTGTATTGTGTTTAATATAATTATCAAACGCAATTTGCAAAAAATTATTAGAATAATATCAGAAGCACATATATTTCATAAAACGTATTTGTGCATAGTTGAATGCTTGGCAACTAAGATTATTAAATTTTATTAAATTAAATTATAAATATGAGTAGAGATGCACTAACTAAATGCATCTCTACTCATATTTGTAATGCAATTAATTATGCTTTGAAGTGTTTGATTAACGTGATTTGTTATTAAATCCTGTTGTCAAGTGAGTTTTCACATGCGAAGGAATTTCGTCATTTGTCGATTTGATAACCAATTCTATTATAGTAACACGCGCGCTCTTTGTACATGCTGCTTAAGTTTCCTCGCTTGCATCTAAATATCTTGTACAGTACACGGGCTTACAATTAGCCTTTATGCTCCAATACCCGGTTTCTGTTATCGCTGTGTGAGAACCACGCATGTAGGACCGCGAGTCCATAGAGTTTCCACAGTTCCATGCTCTTAGCGCGTAAGTGCCTGTGTCATTCGACATAGAACAACTTGAATACGGCTTTATGATCTCGCCGCGACTCTTTCTGAGAGCCACTCGAACAACGAACGTCGCGGTGGTCCTTCGACGAACGCAGCTTTCTGAAACACTTGCTAAATACGGCGGAATGCCTTCTGTCCCGCAGTTCAATAATCTACAGTAACACGATTGTGCCTCGCGGCGACCCTCCAAGTCGAACATGATCGATAACTCCGGAGTGGAAAAATCGAGGAGACTCAGTGCGATAGCGAACGCGTCTCGTCGTCGGCGGCCGGTCTTCCTTCTTAGTTACTTTCACGATATTATTCTTTGGGATTTGTTCGCCGTAAAGTCTTTATTAAAAGTCGGGATCTCGACAACCGCGCAAAGTTTCAAGTTAATTTTTTCCGATATCTCCCTCATCCATTACCAACTTTCACGTGTAACACTACACTTTTCCCATGTGATCTGTTTCATGTTTTTTCTCCTTATTTCCCGATCCTCAAAACGATTTTAGGAATTTTATAACGAAAACGTAGAGTATAATACATGATGGGACAACAAGAGAGAACGTTAGACACATCTCACAACCAACGAAACTTTATCAACTGCAACGCTCAAGTTTCATTATGTTAAAATTAGTGGCGTGTTGTAAACATGTAACTACGTAACAGGAATATTTAATATGTGTTTTATGTATTTTATGTACAATATTTTATGTTAAATACGTATTTATGTTTAAAACTATTTAAAGAGGTAAATAATTATGTTAGAGAGAAAAAGAAAGAAAGTTTATATACATACGTATAAATTGTTGCTTTTAATTTTGAGTAAAATTATATTCGTTAAATTACGAAACATTATTACTCGCGTGCGCACGCGCGCCATTTATTTTCTAATTAGGTTTCTAGGAGCAATGCACGTTTGACCTTTCTTGACTACATGTTTGAGCAAGTTAGATATTTACAACCCGCCAATAATAGTAAACTCTATTCTCGCAAACATATTATTATATATTTGAATCGATGGTTGTATCACGATATATAATAATAATAAGTACCGTTAATATATTATTAATAATAAATTTTAAATGCTACGTGTTTGACAATATATTTGATTACATGTTACACTGTTAAATAAACATTCATGATAGACGCCATTAAAAATCAATAACATGACGTTATGATCACAGACGAAGGATTGAATATCATATAATTATCTCATTACAAAAAATAACTGTAGAAAGGCAATTTAGAAGTGCAGTATATCTGCCGAATTTCACTCGATATATATTTCTTTGTAACTTAACTTTGGTAAGCTCGTGGCCCCAGCTTCGGCCTCCATTCTATATTCTCATTTTGTCGTTCCAGATCCTTTCTACTACTTTACGACAATCTCGGTCGAAATCTTCAAAACTTCGTGCCGGTACGGTCGGCCACGCGAACATGAGCGGCTGCTATTTTCCGCGATTATTGTTCCTATCTCTCTTTTGTCTCGTTTTTCTTTGGCACTCGCAGGTCTCCGGTAACATGTGGCATCGCTATTCTTCCAACTTTGCAATAACATCGCATCGTAGTTCTCATAATTCTGTCTTAATTGAGAAGTCACTGCAAGGCATTTAGAACGGCATTTAGAATTGATGATTTACATACTATACCGGTGGCATGAATGTAATTTTAAATGCCAGTATCTTAAGATTATAAAATGTTGTAGAGATTGTATAGTTCCTTCGAATTTTAGGATATTAATTTTACAATATTTGAATTTATATTTCGGATAATATTATTAATTACTTAATTATTTAATCAACTTTATAATTACCAATTTATGAATAATTGTATAATTACCAATTTTAGGAATAATTGTATGAGTATATAATTTAAAAAAAAACGGAATAAAGTGGGTATATTTTGCTATCGAAATATTAATAATTATAGAGTTATTATAGAATTATTATATTAAATAATTTTATTACGGACATTTTTCGCATTTTTTGAACACATCATTGACGCGAAAGAGGCATTTAATATCGTATCAAGTTATATTATACATAACCGGCCATTTTTATAGAGCACTTAAATCGTTAAAGCACGAACTCTTTTTTTAAATTGAATGGACTTGGCGTTAAAATATCTATTTAAATTTTTTTATGTTTAATGTGACAAGATTAGTTATTGTATTGTTGAATATTCCTTAATATAATATTCTTTATAGCCACTTAATAAAACTTTTAAGAATGCGCATGATAACTAAGTTAAATCATGAAGCTAGAAGTTTGTACATTTATATTCACTTCTATATAAGTAAAACATTATTATAAGTTTGCAGTAGTCCGTTTTATTTACATTATGATTATAAATATATGAATTTTTTACTTCGTAGAGGAAGGTAGCCAAATATGGAATATCGTTTTGTTTTTCTAATATAAGTCTCACAAAATAAATCATAATAATAAATATTTTTTATAGGTAATCAGTCATTTATTTAGGCTTAATTTAAAGACAGTCTTTTGTTCTTAACATCATTAATAATTTACAATATTGTATTAAAATTAAAAAAACAAAAACAGAACCTAATATGGAATAGGTACCAAAATATGGAACATCAAAATCAGGTACAATCTTTTCATGGAAAATAAACAAAAAATAGTTTTTTTTTTACTAATTTAGTAACTTTGGTTAACAATCATAAAATAATGGAAAACAAACAAAAAGTTTTCTTCTTACTAATTAAGACACTTGATTAAAAATCACATTAAAAAATAATTTTAAAAAATTAATCTATTTGCAGAAATCACATATCCAAGTGTCAAATTCTGCACCAGCACATTCATTATGTGCCCAGAGTTCGCACATCAGACACTTGATCCATATTAGGCTCCCATAATTAGGCCCCCATTGAGTGTCCATATTTGGAATTTTACAAGATCAAAAATACAATCTCCTGCTTTACGAAAAAAAAAACCACATAGCTACATAAATACTCATCAATATCGCTTAAAGGCATTGCAGCACAAGCTAAAAATGAAATAAGCTGAATAAAATCGTAATACAAACGAAAAATACCTAATATATACGCATCTTTCAAAGTTTTCTAGCGGCAACAAAACAAAAAACACTCCTCCCAGGGCGCTAGCGTTTGACCGACTGACAAATCGCAACGTGTTAATCTATCTATATGCTGTTGACGAGTATTCGCTTGTTTGATTTTTAGATATGGCGCGATTCCATTAGGTATACTATTCCATATTTGGCTACTTTCCTCTACTTTTTATTTTTTGTTTTACTGCATTATTTTCTACTTTTCGTGATATTTATAAAATTTGAATTTATTAAATTTTTAAGTTTTGATTAAATTATCAAGTAATAATAAAAATTATTCAGAATATTAATTTAATTATTATTTCTTTTTATATTTATTGTTTAGTTTTTGATGCACAATGTTTTTGTATAACAGGTGGTACGATTATCTTGTTCGATTAATCATTATGCACAGAGGCGCTTTACTTTATTTGTAAATACATTGGATGCTTTCGAAATCCACTGCGTTAGTATCGATCGTCGACAGATACAGTAATAACGAAGCCATATTCGTAATTATGTTGCATTCATACAGGTTGCTTAATACGCTTGCATAGTTTGACGATTTACTGACCACTAATTGGATAATGAAGGCATGAACTCTGTTCTTGGGAATTTCGAATGGGATAGTGGCATCTGCGCATATTGCACGAAATAGAATCCAATGTTATTTTTACTTCAGAATTTTTCTATTATTTACCGTTTCTGTGTCATACGTTTGTTATTTTGTAAATTACGCCTTTTCCGTGATTGCTTTCCATGACATAGTATGAAAATAGCATTCTCTCTCTTTTCTTTCTCATATCAATTGTTTTCAAATCTTTTTCATTGGTCGTTTATTTAAACTCGATTTAAAATTGGATATGAACTCGATATAAAATAAATTGGATATAAAAATTGGAGAAATTTTTGGAACTTGCAAATTACTCGCGCGATACACTTTCTCGAGGAAAATCAGTTTATCAGTTTGAATTTTGTGACACAATTGCTTTTGTCCATAATTAAATTTATTTAATTACACTGTTTATTGTATGACATCGTGATCCGTGCGCTCCAGTTTGTTACGTGAATCACAAAACCCAGGATATAAATTGCCAGCGTGTAACCCGTGTTTCCTTTATCATACTTTCGAAATTATTAGGAGATGATACGTATAGGAATCGCTGATCCATATTATCACGATTTTGTAATCGATATCGAAGTCATTATACGCCGCTTTCCAAACCGTAGCGCGCAGCATTAAAGGGAGTTAGCGTACGCTCCAATGTAATAGCAACGTATTGGATTTGCTGCTCTCGACGCGTTGCGCGTCATTATCGGTGGTAGCGGACGAACAGTGATAGAACCTATCGAGGGAAAATGCATAACATCGTGTTACACTCATGCTTCTTGCAATCTATCAATTAGGTAATGGATATAGATCCCATTGTGAAAATTACTCGTGTAACGTGGACAGATTTTGATCGATGGTGTCGTTATAGCAGCCATGTGGAAAATGTTGGCGTATGAAATGTCTCTATGATGAAAATTTCTCCGCGACAATTCGTACCTCCGATGGTTCGAACGGCTGTTATTACGGGGGAATCAAACGTCCCTACATGAATCTTGAAAAGGGCAAAGCCGGTCGTTCCTGGCGTAATTAAAAGAGAGAGAAATTGCCGGCTC
The DNA here is from genome assembly GCA_003063835.1 of Aphaenogaster floridana. Taxonomy (NCBI): domain Eukaryota; kingdom Metazoa; phylum Arthropoda; class Insecta; order Hymenoptera; family Formicidae; genus Aphaenogaster; species Aphaenogaster floridana. The sequence goes on along the minus strand of NJRP01000144.1, from coordinate 198,137 downwards.
GCCCGCGCGCCGTTATATGACGCTATGTAGTTTTAATTAGATGCGAACAATAGATATTGCAAATTGCAAATTCGCGCTATTAATGACAGCGAGCAAGAGCAACAAATTTGCATTTCTCGTACATAATATATGTACATATCTAGATGCCTGTATATACAGAGTGCTGCATATTGTATTCATACAGTTTATTCCGTGCCGTGAGCATAAAACTCCGATGTACGTCTGGCGATACAAGCGGCGGGCGTTAATTAACCAACTTTCCGCGAATACACAGCTGCAACGGCCCCTCCTTCCTACTTGACGTCGCGCTTTTATCGCAATTGGCATTTAACTCGCTTATTAGTTCGTAGAGTCACGTGTGACGCGGGAAACTTGCGCAGCCCCGATCGATGAGAAAGAAAACGTTTATAATTCTGCTCGATGATTGACGATGCAAGCGATGCACCACCAGTCGTTCTACAATGCGCCCGTAATTTTCACGCAAATATAATACCGAAGTAGCAGTCGAGCTGCTAACTAGCGCTATTCATGCCACGATTCATGGCTGAACTTCGATTTCATGTTTCCCTTGCAAATTTATTTTATTGCGGCTGCCGGCCGAGGTAGCTAAAAACAGTTCGTCTTGTAAACGCCACGATGTGTAAATCTACCGAATTATCTTTTAGCCGCAAAAGTTAGACGTGTCAGACCTCAAAATTGCAAATTGCATCGATACGAAGTTTAATTTATTCCGTTAATATTAAAAAACATGAAGAGAACTTTTACTTGAAACTTCATTATCGAGATATCGAGTATTAGCAATGAAGAAAAACTGCAACAATGCTTTTCCATAATATATATATTTCTAATAATATAACGAGACAAAACTTTTCCATTGAATTGTCACAATACTTATAGTGGATGCTACGTATTCATTGATTTTGCAATACATTTGCAGATAATACTCATATCGATCGCAAACTCTATTTTCACCTCGTTATCTGGGTCCTCTATTTTTAATTCATACAAGATTTAAAAAAACAAAAATCTATTAAATAAAATCAAATAATCTGTGGATAAAAAGTATCAAACCATATATTTAAATATCATTCCACTAAAATTATTTTTTATTAGTATTTATATGTGCTGTTATTTAGTCGACGATATATATTTTACGATACATTCCACGATTTTGAGCGCGAATGCAATCAAATGGCAAAAGAAATTGGTAATATCATCTCTTTATGCTTTACGTGTTTTAATCTGTGTGGACGATATGTATACGTATATATGCAGCCGCTAATTAAATGTGTCAAAGAACAAATGCCGCAGACGTTCCCCTCTTTCTCGTCGCGCTTACCGAAACGTCGGAAGCGAAGCGAAAAGGAAGCGATAAATTATCATGACCCGAGCGAATTCGATTTACGTGTCAGCCGTGCTTTCTTAAGCCAGGCACAACATCTGCTACCCCATTGCGGAAACGTCGTCTTTGTAGATGCCATTTCTCCGCTTGCGCAGATATAGCGAGAGAAAGAAGGAGAGAGCGCGTGCAGATAGATTAAAACAATTTTATTATCGGAAACCGTCACCGATCTTCGTATAAAAATAAGCTCGTGGGTAACGGACGTTATTAAAATAAATGCTATCGCTCTTCCGGCAGATATTTTTTAAAGAGTACTCGAGAACGATTTTATCCCCCTTGAAGCTGAAGACTACGGAAAATAATGACAGTCTTCAGAAATAAAGGGCCAATGAAAGATTTTATTGCGAAAACCGCGATACAGATTATTAACGATGATCGAAATCTCAATTTACTCGATCCGTTTGAAACTGTTATCACGCTCGATAGAGTTATGGAGACTATTTTCCAGGATTGGGAAAGTTACTTTTTTAAAGTAACTAGTTACCGTTACTCGTTACCGATTTAAAAAAGTAACTCGTTCCCGTTATCGTTACTAATTTTAAAAAGTAACTCGTTATCGTTACCGTTACTCAAAAAATAACGAATCGTTACTATTTTCGTTACTTTACTTAATTTAAACAGAAAAATGTAACAAATCCAACCTTACGTTTATTTGTTAAAGATAAATTTGTTAAAAATAACTTAAAGATAAAACTGAAAATTCTTTATTAGTATCGACACAATTGGCTAGTGATAAATTAACGCTTTATTACGACATTTCGACCCGAGGTATTGGGTCCTTCTCAAGTAAAATTAGCTACAACAAATTCGTCACAGGAGCGTGAATTAACAATCAATCGATTTCACAAAATAAATACATAAGAATAAAAGAATTGCGATATACAGTACCTATGCGCAGTCATATAAACATCTTTCTTATAATAACATGTTTCAACAATGAAGTTTTTGGATGAAAAGATCATGAGTCAAAAACTGCAAAAACAAAGATAAAAGCTACGATTTTAATGGGCTTTTGTTAAATAAACAAACTCGTTAAATTTTACCAAAATTCTTTATTAACTTTTAATAGGAGCTGATGCTCCATCGTATCGTCGTGAAGACATTCTCTTTGCTGTGTCAATACAGAGCTTCCAATGCTGAATAAGTGCTCCACCGAAGCACTACTTGGAAGTGATGTTGAACTTAATAAAGTTTTTTATATTCGGATAATCGTTCAACATCTCGTTCGAAAGTAAAGAGAGAATTAACTTTATATACCCGGCCTAAAGTAACGATTAAAGTAACTGTTCGATTCGTTACCGTTACCCAAAAAATGTAACTGCGTTACCGTTACAGATACTACCGAAAAAAATAACGCCGTTACTACATCGTTACTGGAAAAAAGTAACTTGTAACGGTAACGCGTTACTTGTGACGCGTTACTTCTCAACTCTGCTATTTTCCATATCTTATTCTTTGAAGATTAATGTTGTAAACGCTGTTGTTATGCGGTTGGCGTCACAGCGGTAAGCGTGACAATCGATTTCATCGCACGCACGTAGTTTCTCACTCCCGCTGCAACTCATTCGTTTACATGCACATTCTCCACTAAATAATTAACAGCTTGTTATTGATTAATTAAGCTTTTCAACGCATTCACACGTGTATGCATTCTAATGTCAACCATGCGCCAAATACCTTCCGATCTGCATTACCTACGTGAGGTTTGCGCATAATTTCGCGTTAATAAGTTTCGCATTATTCGATAAAATACCGCAGAAACAGAATGCAAGTAGAGTAAACTGTTAAACATAAATGAAATTCAATTTGGCGATTGTATTAGTTTTAGAATACTGAGGGAAAAGTCCATTAACAAGAGAGTGTCGAACGAACAATACCGGACATCAGTCGAGTGGTTTCCCGTAAACTCAGATGAATTAAATGTAATGTACGAGAGAGGGAGGGAGAAGGGGAGAGAGAAAGAGAGAGTGTGTGTATGTGTGTGATAATGGAGAGAGAGAGAGGGGGAGAGGGAGAGGGGGAGAGGGAGAGAGAGAGAGAGAGAGAGAGAGAGAGAGACAGGGAGTTGAAACTGGAAAATTTT
>NJRP01000144.1:177689-194552 GCA_003063835.1 Aphaenogaster floridana | reverse complement strand
AGAGAGAAACAGGGAGTTGAAACTGGAAAATTTTCACGATATCCGGTTTATGCAGTTCAGCTTCGGGCTCTACCTGCGAGTTTTGTATATTGCAACAGGATTCTCGTACCGTTTCCTATAATTTTGTTTAACAATTTATTTACAAACTTCGCTAATTTCTCATTACACGATGCGCGTGCAGAAATTTCTTCGGAAATTATGAATGCGGTAGAGCCACGGGAAAATGATGGTACGCCAGCCATCAGGGATTAAACATTTGAATTAAATCGGGTGAAAAAATGAACCGATTATAATAAAAATACATTGATAACCGTTTGCCGCTGTTTAATTGACCTATTCTACACAATGTGCCATGGTAGCGGGCAATGATAAATTTAATATTCATATCGACCGACAATTCCTGCCGTTGAAAGTGAATTATTGAATTCCACAGCATACTCTTTACACCGGGTTAACTATGGATTATTGACATAGTGGCTATTAGTACTTAGCAATTTTCAGCCTTTGCGAACAAGTCCTTTTTTTTATAAGTCTAGCGAGAAGCTCGCAGTATTTATTCAGACTTTCGAATCGCTAATAATAGATAAATGTAGATGTACGTTACGTTTACCATTTCGTACCTCTGTTTTACTTTATAATCCGTTTTGCCGGGTAAACAGAGTTTACTGAATTCAGTATGTGCATCCTGGGATCTTTTCTTTTCTCTTTTTTTTTGTTTCCGTTTCCTTCTCTTACATGCAGGAGAAATTCCAATAAATCTGACAAAACGATCCCTTCAAACACGCTACCTTACTTAATCCAGTACCTACCTAAATCAAAACATAAATCACGATTGTCCTCGTGGGCCGTACTTCGTTGTCGGAAGGAATAGGAGATAAGATGGACCGTGCATTTGAGATTACAAAGTTTACAGGAAACTTCGCTTTTTAGGGAAAACGGTCCCATGACGCATGTCACTGAGTGATTATGCGAACGCGATTGTATGAGACATTTTTGCATGAAACACAATAGTGTAACGCAAAATATTAACAGATCCAAATATAGAACTTTGCAATTGCGCTTTTTGTATGTTGCTTATTTATAATCTCGATTATATTCCTTAATGTTATTGGTTTGATTTGTATTTAGGAAATTTTTCATCTAGAACTAATATTTTTAACAAATGAATAGCACGTTTGTATAGCGTTTTAAAAGTATACTCTTTTTTAACAGCCGGTACTTTTAATAGGTATTTGACGTTATCGTGTCAAGTATAGAAGCAGCTCTTTGCGATAATCGCTTTAAGAAAGAAATGGGGATAGACGCATCACCGATTTTCCGCCGTTATATGTCTGATGATGTAACTGACCTCAGCCTTCACCCCAGACTCCGTTGGCGTCGGGGCGCTCTTTTAGGCGCCACGATGGCTACCCTGGGGTTACACGACCTCGCAAGAGGTCGATATCTCTCGTTTCATGGCGCTTAGGTTTACCAATGAATAACGGTCATACATTTAAAAGATCAATATGATTAACAATTTACAATGCAAAATTACTAGTTGATATCGGTGTACAATAAACTAGTTGATGTCTCGCGATCGTAATTTATTTGTAACGCGATATATAATGATATTGCAATGCATAATATTAATAACGTATGGTATGTGAGGTAAATAATGATGGTCTAGAATATGTTGTGTATACAATTGTTTATTAATATGTTTTCATATTACCAACGATAATAGCGTTAATGATTTCTGGAAATTACAGTAATTGCACGACGGAAATGACAATAATGGTCGTACAGACGTAGCGCGGCACGTGCTATCGGTAGTTTTACTATTTTGCATACAGAGAACGTGCGTATATATACGGGCATCGTGCATCCAACCGTTCTGTTGAACGTATCGTGAGCGATGGATTACGTGGGTGGTACATGTCGATGTAACGAAACGAGCATCAACGGACATTGCGAAAAATGTTCGCGCGCTATATGGGACGTGAATATTCGCGTTTGCATATCGTGGCGCATCTATCAGGCTATCTGCCGACACAAAAAGCGCTTTCACGCTGACGAATTGCGCCTGAGAAATTGTAAGCGATTCTAAGCCGCGATACGATACAGGACTACTATTGAATATAAAAATACACACTTTCTTGATATTGACTTGTCATCGTCCACAAACCAATATTTTTATAAACTACTCGTTTAATTTTTATGATCTCACGCCACCTTAATGTCCACGAAGTAATTTAATGATCGCGATGACTATTTGTTGCACGCTGATTTCTTTAAAACTACACTAAAAAAAAAGTCTTGGTAAACTTGTGCGATGCATTTAGTAATACTTTTTTTTAAGTATTTGATTATTATTACCGATTATATAATAATAATAATAACAAACATTTTGTAATAATTATAAACATTTGTAATAATTATAAAAGAGCAAGTTTTGTTTAGTTGAGCCAACTAAATTGTGTAATACTTATTATACGTTTAGTTGAAATCGAGGGGTAAACCGCTGAGGGCATTGCGGTGTACAGATTTGGGGCATTAGTGGGCATTACTAGGGCACATTAGTGGGCATTACATAAAAAATTCACTACACCGAAAGAACGATAAGGTTACCACAACCACAATAATAATAATATTTGGTTCAGCCACGTCCTGTGGTTGTCACATTCACATTGTTTTGTGTAGTGCATCTATATATGTTTGTCTCAACATTCACTACCCACACAGCACGCATATCCAAAAGACATTCCGAAGATATCCTATCGCTTGAAGATGTCTTCGAGATATCTTCTGGATGTCTTTTGGATATGCATGTTGTGTGGGTATGTTTGCTGTACCAAATGCATATAGTTGCCTTCACATCAATGTGAATGTGACAACCACCCCTAGGGGAAATGGATACACAAGGATACACAATTTGTATATATGTATACAGAGTTTCTGTATCCGGATACAGCCACGTCCTGTCCCTAGGAGAAATGGATACACAAGGATACACAATTTGTATATACGTATACAGAGTTTCTGTATCCGGATACACAATTTGTATATACGTATACAGAGTTTCTGTATCTGGATACAGACGATAAGGTTGCCACAACTACAGATACAGAAACTCTGTATACGTATATACAAATTGTGTATCCTTGTGTATCCATTTCCCCTAGGGTGGCTGTACCAAATATTACTATTATTGTAGTTGTGGCAACCTTATCGTTTTTTCCGTGTAGTAATGCCCAAAAATTGTGTACTTTTAGTGTACTTTTGTGTATTTTTAGTGTACTTTTGTGTATTTTTAGTGTACTTTTGTGTACCTACACAGCACACTTTATCCTGAGGATATCCCAGAGTTATCCACATGTCCAATTGGACATAATGCGATCCCATGGAGATCCTATGGTTATTGAGATATCCCTCGGATATCTAGTAGATATTGCAATATCGTGTGCTACTTTGTGTACTTATTGTTAGTAATGTCCAATTTTGGGCATTACTAGGTATTGGTGTACACAATTTTGGTCAGCGGTTTACCCCTCGGTTGAAAGTATTTCACCAAGGTGCTTGGTAACATTAACCAAGCCTGGATTTTTATAACCATCCTAAATTTCAATGTATACGATTCTGAAACCTCCTTTTATCACCTCCCTAAATTACTTCTACTGACGTGACTTGAATCGCAATTTCGAAGATCGTAGTGACACTGTAAAGTATGTAAAATAAAAGTCAAGATGTGTTGTCGCTGTGCCTCACGTCTACGAAAATGACGCAGATAAGGTGCTAGCACGTCGTTCGCGTATTCATCTCGTTCGATCGGACACGTCGCCGTCGACGTGCTTCGTCGCGGCTCACGTGGGCGACACAACGGACGAAGTAGATGAGGCGTTACGGTAGCCAGCCAGCCGCGCCAAAAGTGCGCGAGTAGTAATGCTCGACGATTTGTCACCGGGACGATTTGTAATCGTTTGTCAGACTCCGCGCGCTCTCTCTTTCTCTCTGTACACGGTAAACACAACTAACTGCCGTCTTATTCAAATGAGGAGACGAAGGCGCGCCTCTCTCGCACGACAATCTCGATGCCCGTCCGCCTCGTTGTCGTTTCGTAACGCCGCTCGCGTCTCCTCGCTCTTCCGCGCCTCCGCTCGCGCGACGCCCCGAAGATTCCGTGGTGCATATTGTACACCACGGAAATCGTGACCCGCTCCATTAATCACGCGGTATAATTCTCGCCGCCCTTTTTTTGCGCCGCGCACCGGCCGGGCCTCGTGCACCTCGCGGTACGACGGTCGCTTCCTTGTCGGCGATGTAGGTCGGGACAATTACACCGAGATTGGCCGGGCAGCGTGGTTCCTTGGCTCCTTGAAAAAATTCGGTGAATTTTGTTCCTTGAATTACGACGATCGTGGAATGCACATAAATTGCATGAACTCTCTCGGAATTTTGGATGGGAACGTTGCTGTTTGTGCTTGATAGAAAGCAGATAACAATAGATAACTAGTGATTTCTGGATATGATGTATTTTTGCGTAATGTAGATTGTATAATTGCCGCGATTATATTACTATGCATTATTGGTTGATTCGAAGTAAAAGCGGATTTATCGGATGTTGCGTTATCACGAATATATCTACACTAATTCGGCGGTATTATTTTAGCTTGTTCTGTGATTTGGAATCAGGTTAGTGCTGCTAAACGGATAAATATGACATTATTGGAAAAGTCTATTTATCACTACAAACCACCGATAAATGAATTCAGTTTGATATTGAGTTTCGTTACCTTTTACGTTCCTTCGCATGTGTTAAAACTGATTTTATATATAATCTCATGTGCATACAGTAAATCTTCGACATCTGAAATCTTCACTTACTTAAGAATAGAATAGTTTGAAAATCAATCAAAGAGAAAAAGGGGCTTAGAGCCACGACAAGATGTTAATGTCTTAATAATTTAATTGAAATGCTATGATTTCAAGTACATATTACAAACTTTAAAAATCTTTAACACACACAGAAGAAGACACATTAAAACGCAATCGTCTAACTTAATATAACTAAAGGTCGCATGTCTTTTTTTCGTCGCAGGGTCACATGATAAAACTGTAAAATATAAAAGGAACAAATACTAACATCAAAATAAATTAAGAATAAATAAAACAGCAAATACATACCCCAGTTAACATGCATGTCTAAAAGACATCGAAAAGATATCTTAAAGACGTCTTATGCAACTTTATGTTGCATAAGACATCTTTAAGATATCTTTTCGACGTCTTTTGGACATACGTGTTATCTGGGACATAAAATGAATAGTGGAGTCTAAAATCCTTAGTCTAGGAATCATGGTGTAAGCCAAAAATACTTTTGTTGGAGAACGAAGTCACGTCCAACGTACATGCTACGGCCATCGCTTGTGTTATACAAATAGGAATAGTTAGAATTTCGAATAATTAGGCGAATATGGCAATTTGCCATCGAATCTCGCGATCTAGATGGCGGAGATTGGATGTCCGAAAATAGAATTTGCGAAGAGAGCGATAACGGCGTGCTATAGCGGACTTTCACGTCCGTCATCCGAATGCTATCGTTTACGATAACGACCGTCCGTGTTTGCCCGGGCAAACGAAATCTCTTTCGAGACGGCGTTTGCATTTTGCAAGTTATAGACATTCCTATGCCTGGAACACGGGACGGCGACGAGATAGATGTAGTGTAATCGCGAGGTTAAAATTCCTGGCCGTTTGTCTTCGACGCGATTGCTCAGCATCCCCGCGAGTTTATGGAAGGACAACCCGCGCGCGCTGCGCGGCCGTATATAACTATATCTGCCCGGAGTCTGGCGCCGGAGCGTCTCCTCTTCGAGAGGATTGCTCCTCCGTGGCGGGGTGGAAAGGGGAAAACGGAACGGAGGAATGTCGCGGCGTCACGCATTCCCCGTGTTTCACTCGCGAGTGCGGAGGAAAACAATTACGCTCAGTCCGCATCCAGACGTTGAATAAAGCGAAGTGACTCGACGATTATCCGCGAGATATACCGACGAGGATCAAAGACGTTATATCGTTTATATCCACGAGATCACGGCCAGACTTGATTCTAGTAACTTTGAACAGCTTTTTTAAAAATAATTGATTAAATGACGAAAGCAAGACGCATATAACTTGGCAGAGTTGATTTTATGTCACTTACATAATTGGACCCCCATATATGCAACAAGGACCCAACCAACAAGAAAGTAGTTTTGAATAATAAGTAATTGAAGTTTTGTTATTACAATTAAAATAATCGGCTTAAACCAAGTCTTTATGAGATTTCTTTTGAATGATTTACTCAAATCAAACGAAAAGCAGGATATATTTTTCAAAATAAAGAAGTACATTAAAAAACAGACACAGAAAAAGCAATTGGTTCTTTTATGCTTTCTTCTTCATATGCTTTATTACCAATAAAATGGCCCAACTTGTAAATTGGTTTAATTTTTTTTTGCATAATTGAAAAACATCAACTTGAAACTTAGAATAACCAGTTAACTCATTTTTCTTCAAAATGTCGGTTGGATCCTTATTGCATATGGGGATCCAATTAGAGTCCGTGTTTCAAAAAGTATCTTTGCGTGCGTAAATTGAGCACTTTTTACAAAAATCGACGAACGTCGTTAGAGGCAGAGAAGCCATATAACTATAAATGCAGAGAATAGCACGAATCGATACAGATTCGAGTTGCAGTGCCGATAATGAGTTGGCGCTGATAATGTACGCTGTCGGTCGACTTATTGCGATCTCAGTTTCCTCCCCCTGGCAGGTTCAGTGACTCGAGTGAGTCTCGGGGCAAGCAACGTCTCGTAATTCAAGCACGTAGAAACGGGCTAGATTCCCTTCGGTACGTGCTTTTTAAGTTGCATCGCAGTAAAAGTAGCGACGCGCCGAGAACAGCGCCCGTGCTTTTCGCTCCGCGCGAAAAACACGAACTTTCTCTTACGGGAATGTGATGCATTTGCAGAATTGATTGTTTCCCCGCCTTTGAAGTCTTCCATTGTGCAATGGGCAATCCTACCGTTTGTTTATTTATTCGCCCGCTCAAATTGACCGGTATGATAAAGTCTTAAAATAAGTCGACGTCTCGAGATACTGTATATGTGTCATATATTATACAGGGTGTATCATAAGTCACGCTCGATCTCTGGAGAATGAATTGACGAAGTCAAAATAAGTCGAAAATCAAGAATAACGAAATTACGTTTGAGCCTTCTTTAAAGAGTTACAATCAAATAATCGAAAAATTTATTTACATTGTTATTTTTATTGAAATTAAAAGTTTGTAATTGTTTTGATAACAATAAGTTATACAAAGTATTAGGGGCAGTGAAATGAAAACGGGTCAGACGCCAAAATGTTTCATTGAATTACCTCAAAAGTAATCTCCATAACTGTTACACTTATCCCATTGGGAGACAGGACAGTCAATTCCATTCTTGTAGAATCATGTAGGCTGCTGACAAATCCACAACCTTACCTAGTTGCACACGTCCTCGTCCGATTGAAACCGATAACTGATTACTGATTAAAATCACATTTTTGGCGACCTGAAGAGAGACATTCGTGGACATCGGTTTCAATCGGACGAGGACGTGTGCGATTGGGTAAGGTTGTGGATATGTTGCAGGCATAATGCAAAATCAGGCATTTTACAAAATGCCGGCAGAACAAGAGTGGAAAGTTGAAAACCCACGTGGAATTTCTACACAAAACAAGATTCCACATGGGTTTAGCGAGGTCCACCCAATACCAACGCATGCTGCAGTGCGAAACAAGATCCAAACTTGTACAAATCCCCATAGGTTTTCAACTTTCCACTCTTGTTCTGCCGGCATTTTACAAAATGGCTGATTCTGCATTATGCCTGCAACAGATCCGTCAGTAGCCTACATGCTTCTACAAGAATGAAATTGACCGTCTTGTCTCCCAGTGGGACAAATGTATTAACAGTTATGGAGATTACTTTTGAGGTAATAAATTTTTAATAACACTTTTTGGCGTCTGACCCGTTTTCATTTCACTGCCCCTAATACTTTGTATAACTTATTGTTATCAAAACAATTACAAACTTTTAATTTCAATAAAAATAACAATGTAAATAAATTTTTCGATTATTTGATTGTAACTCTTTAAAGTAGGCTCAAACGTAATTTCGTTATTTTCTTGATTTTCGACTTGTCTTGACTTCGTCAATTCATTCTCCAGAGATCGCGCGTGACTTATGATACACCCTGTATATCCATTAAAACAATCCGTAATTTAAATTTAGTTTAACATCAAATGGATATTTATATGATATTGCGAAAATAATATTCCACGTGTTTATAGACGCCCGCAGGAATTTTTCTGGGAATGGGGCAACAATACATATTGATTTTTTATAATATTTTAAAAATGTTTTTTGTTTTTATAATAATAATTACCCCATTTTAAAAGATTAAAGTTTATCAATTGATGTTTTACCGTTATTTTGGTTATATATATAACTATCCTGTTTTATTTAATCTATATTTTCGAGGAAAGCCAGGTGAAGGCAACTACCCCTCCTTGTCCCCTCTTCCGGGCGTCCATGCACGTGTTACCAGTTTGTACGCAACGATATGTTAACTTGTTGCATATAGGGTAATCACTTTTGGAATTAAAATTAATGTTAGTCGCATATTAGTTGACTTCATGCAAATTCTTTTATATTTTATTAAAGGGTGATTACCATTGATAATAATTGTACAGTGCATAAATTGTTGCACGTATTACGGTATTGTTGCACGCCATTCATTCTGAATTGTTGCCGGGAAAGCTTGTCATATAAGTCTAGTGTTTCAATCTTGTGTTGATCGATCCCTCCATTAGTTAATGATGACTTTCAATTAACCAACGGACAAAGGTTTCGTCTGCAGCGATGTGACATGTGTCGGTGCGTTAATGATTCATCGATCGTTGCACCGCAACGTCGACATAGTCTGCTCTTAGCAGACGTCGTCTTCTGTCGATTTGAACCTGTAACTAATCGCGCGTTTAATTCCTGGCTGCATTGGTCAGTTGTAAACAGCCATATCGCATACATCATGTCTTATTTATTACCTTCTATATTCTCGTTTATTCTCCATGTAAAATCAACGTGTCCGCCGAATTCTCCCTTTTAAATCTTTTTCTCCTGTTAACTTGTTTATCTTCAAATTATGTTGCGTATTATAAATATAAATATATATAATGATTTTCTGTTGCTCATGATTACCGGCGCCGCGATATTTCAATTAATACAAAACCAATTCGAGAAAATCTGTCATGAAAATCAAGAGCAAAATTTGTGACACTCTGTAGATACTTTGAGGTAATAGACAAAGCATGAAAGCTATTGATCATGACAGGCTAAAGCGTATCGTTCTCCTTCACTCTCTACGCTGTTTTCCTCTCGTTTCCCCTCTCATTCTCTCTCTCTCTCTTGCTCTCTCTGTTACCCGACATCACCGGGATACGCTAACTAGACCGCCAGCATCTCCTGTCAATTCGGCTTTACAGATTATTGCAGCACGATTGCGTACAACCGTTTGCGCACGACGTGTCGCTAAGCACGGGACGGGGAACGGAGGCGTTGGCGCCAAGGAGCGCGACGTCTGCCGGAAATTGTAGACGTCGTCGAATCGCGTGCAGCCGGAAGGTGCGACTGACAGTACTCGGACCCATAATGCGGCGGAGGTTGCCGCTGTCTTTCGTGCCGTGGTTGCGAACTTACGTTCCCGCGTTGTATTTTCCACGCAAACTGTGCTAGACTGTTCGCCTGAAGTTTGAAAATTGCGTGCAATTATCTTTCAGACAATCGAGAGAATGCCTACGTTTATGAGAACCGTGTAACGAGTTGTAACGAGCGAAAAATAAGAAATGGCTGTGAAATCTAGCAGCGTTGGAGAAGAAAAAGATCTAATATATTTTGTTTTTGTTTTATATTATATTCTCAAACGCGCATATATCTTTTTTTTCTTAAGGAGGTTTGAAAAATTAAATTGCTTCAATCTCTCTGTTTAAAAATTATATAGAATATCCCAAAAAGAAATCTTTTCTTTTCGCCAGTGAATGATTAACAGGAATGTAATATGAGAAACCGACACAACTGGCAACGATTATATAAAATTTATTTCAATTTTTTTCTTTTTTTTTTCCTTGAAATAAATTCTATATAATCGTTGCCAGTTGTGTCGGTTTCTTATATTACGTTCCTATATAGAATATCATTTGAAGTGAAATTAAAATTTCAAACCAATTGATCCCCCGTATAGTTTTTAAGAAAATAAAAGTTAAAGTTAGAGTTTTGTTAAATTTATATATAGACATTTTATACTTTAGATATAATGTTGTATATAATTTTTAAATAGATTGAAGCATTTTGATTTTTCGATCATACTCTTTTAATGAACGGTGATATTTATATATCTTATTTGCTAAAAAGTATTACATATTTCATTGAAGATTTTTATACACTAGGCTGAATTTTGACGCACTTTTAGTAGGCCAGGTTATCACGATATTAGCCCGAGGGTTGAACAAAGTATTATAGATAGCATATACAACGGAAATTACTATTGGTGATATTTTGGTAGAACTAGAAATCGTTGTTGATACTTTCCGTATATTCACAAAAATGTTGTTGGAACGGCAAATCGAGATATTGAATCAGAATAATTTCGGTTGTAATAAGGAAGCCATTGAATAGATGAGAAAATAATTGATTTGATTAAGTGGCTGAAAGCGCGCAGCTATGGCAGTTAATTATCAAATGCAAACAATAGCTTTATCAATGAAATAAATAAAATGACATAGATTTGATTGAGAAGATGTAATGATATCGGAGAATAGCTCCATTTAAATAAACTTCGACAACCGTATTTAATTAATTGACACACTTAGAGAGCGTTTCGAAATTATTTTATTGATTCGACACACCGGCATATGGCGTAAGAGTGAAATTGCTCGCTAAGATGCACAAGTACAAGCATATGTTTGTGCCGTTATTTTCCAAAATTCATAAGTGCGCACTCAAATCTCTGCGGAAACGTTCGTTTTCGTTTGCGCAGTAAGTAAACGTCCCCGGAGTACCATGGATCTGACAATGAAACGGACCAACGGTGACCTCTCCGCGAGAGTTAACAACGCAATGCAGTATGGTCGACCGGCATTGTGAGAACTATTATGCGGTCTTTGTACATTATTGCGCTTGATCAATGTCCGAATGAATGAAAGACCGATAGTACAATCGAAGTGCTTTCTGCAGTTGTGCAGTTTAAAAGAAGATATCGCGCATTTTGCCTTTGTTTATATGTATTAGTAAATAACAAATAATAAACAGCAGCAGTGAATTAAATAGAGAAAACCGCTGAGGGTATTGCGGTGTATAGATTTGGGGCATTAGTGGGCATTACTAGGGCACATTAGTGGGCATTACATAAAAAATTCACTAGTAATGCCCAAAAATTGTGTACTTTTAGTGTACTTTTGTGTATTTTGTGTACTTAGTAATGCCCAATTTTGGGCATTACTAGGCATTGGTGTATACAATTTTGGTCAGTGGTTTACCCCTCGCAGAAAACATTGTGAGATTAAAATAATAACCTTTCGAAATCTGTAAAGAAAATTAAGTTGATCAGACATATTATCATATTACAATATATTACATTACAGTATATTAAGTATATACACTGAGAAAAGTGCAGTTGAATTAACTAACTCTTGATTTAAAAATGAACCATACCTTTTTAATTCAACCAGTTAAACCAACTAATATTTTAGTTGAACGTATCGGACTAAATATTTTGGTTTTTCAACAAATTTTTTTTCTCAGTGTATACATTTAATCTACAAACATTTTGAATTATATTTATGGATACTTGGATTTAATCTTTTAGCTTAATCTTAAAGTCTTTCCAATTTTATTTTGGTGTTGTATCTTGTGTTGTAAAGGGCGATATTTGCGATTCATGCTACGCTATAGCGACTGCATCATTATTATCATCGATCGTATCATTTAATTTGAAGAGGTCGAGTCCATTTAGACTCTAAGCTTCGTCGAGAAAATTTTCTCTTGTGCCATCGGATTATCGGAATTGACGATCGCTTTAATACCGCGCGACAACCTATCATTATTGGCGGTCTTCGTTATCGGCGCCGTGTTTACGCCGTCGACGTGCCACCGCGGCGTAAAAGCGCCTTCCAGGAGCGTGCGGGCATCTCGATACTCGTGTCAGGATACCGCGAATACTTGCCTACACGACAGCATGAACATTCATCCTGCCGGCTATGTAAGTCGAGCCCGAAACACGCGTGAACATCGATTCCTCCGATCGCTCTGGTACCAGACACCGAAACACCCTATCACGTGACCGCATGTCAGACAGGACGAACCGAGTAATTTCCATAGCCCTCTTGATAGGCGTTCGCCAATCACCTGACTGTTCCGCGTAATAGCGTCTCTAGGATATCCGATTTTGAAATTTATTCCGCCCTTTCACCTGTCTTACACGACGCAGATCTATGCGTTGTAATCGTCAATCTCTACGCTCTTCCTTTCATATCAAGAAAGAGCACTCCTTTGTCACGAAAGTTTGAGATGCTGTAATAAACGCTTCGTCGAGATACATTTTAGACTTTGACTAACAAGAAAAAGATGTAGCAGTTTATTCGTGTCCTCTCTCATGGTTTATTAATAGTCTGTTAACTTTTTATTTATCACTTTTCTAATACCATTTATGAAAACGATTGCTCCGATTACGTTCTATCTCGTTATTCATATCGAGGGAGGATTGTCGAGAGTGAAATGCTCGTCCTTCGGGAAATTTCGTTTTCGCAACCCTTCGAACATTTCAACCGAGAGTATCCTTGTTCGGGTACGACGGATGTACGCGGTCAACCACGGAATTACTCTGCGCGTCGTATCAGACGAACTGTCGTCGAGGGGGCAAGATCGTTGTCGTCATACGGCGGAAGGGTCACAGCCCCCAAAAGCTGCTGGATCGTTGTCGTGTGCCACCGAGGGTCATGACACCCAAAAGAGCGTTACGACCCTTGACCGACGTATGTACGTACCACAGATGACTGGTCGTAGTACACACGTTCTTCTTCGTCCAGACCGAATTCATCCAATATCCATCTGTCCGCGAATCTAAATCAGATTTCGTTTCGGCACGTCTGTACAAAGTCACGAAAAAAGTGAAATTAAATGAAATGATAAAACGGAATGCTAAAATAAAATGAAATATAAAGGAAGGAATAATAAAATTTATACACATTGCGCATTTTGCAAAATGAATGAATTGTTAGCTCGGTTCTCTGCAATCTATGTCAGCGTAATTAATGCAGCGTGTCTTAACGGCGATTTCTCTTTTGTTCTAACGCGTATCGAGCCATAATCTTATCAAACGCAGTTTTTAATAATACGAAAATTGTTTTTGTTATCGACAAAAATAGTTTCGACTGTATATACTGCGGGATCGTTAAATGCAGCATTTACGGCCGCTCGAGTTGGAAATCGTCCATTAAGGCGGCATTTGCTTCCGCTTCGTAGGTCGACCGATGCCGATGCAGGGAAAGTGGTGACGTTACCCTGGCACGCTTGCCAAAGTTTAATGCACCTTCGACTTTTGGTGGCAGCGCACGAAGGAAGTCGCCGTCGTGGCGCCGGGAATCTGTTTCTTCTTGCTATGCTCCTACCGCCTCCCACTTTCCGCTATCTTCTCATCTAGACTCTGGGTACTTTTATACCTTGGTGGTTCCGACGAGCGTCGTGGTCCTTTTGTGTCCTTCTATTCTTTTTCCTCTCGATTCGTTAGCTCGGCGGTTTATCAGTTAAAGGAGCACGCGTAAAGCACAGGGGATCATTCGATATCTGTTCGGCGAAAAAATAGGACGGTCGATTGCACGCTTTTAGAAGTGATTTCTACTTTGTTTTGCAATGTCTTGTTTTTGACAATTAAAGAATGGACGTTGAACCCAACTATAACAATAAGTGCCAAAAATGATACCTTGAGTTGCGACAAAAAGAAAAATATTTTATATATCACGCTTGCAGTGCTCATTAATTTAATGTTTAATGTAACTAACGAATTAATTAAATGAATTAAAATTTGATGTTTCCCTCGTCAATTATAAAGAAATAAGTAACACAATTAGAGTCTTCCATGGATAACATTATTACGAAATACGTAGCATAAACGTAGCGTGTATAAGATAAAGTGATTAATAATCGTCTCAAAAAATCGTTTCTGGAACGAATGTAAAATGAATGATCTAGAACGATGACCTGGAATCGATTAGAAAAGCAAAGCTAGCGGCTAGTTCGCGGCGGTCGTGATGAATTAGTCACTTTATATGCAAATCTATTTTCCTTGCATTGCGAACGAGCTATGTAAGCGTAATGATATGTCTCGTGGACCAAAAAAGATTGTTCGCGTCCGGACAATCGGGTAGCGGCTCATGGTCGATTGCCTAGCTCGACGAGAATGACCATCCTCGTTTCCGCGCACCGTATTCTGCATAATACGCGTTTTATGCACCTGACGGATGACGCATAAAATTTCCTTTTCTCAACGATAGAAGATATACAAACCGAGAAGGAAAATGGGGCTAATTAATATTCAGCTATCTTGAGAGAGCATCATAACGTCGTTGAGCAATTTTATCTTTGACCAAACTCACTCGGTTGTGTAAATAGAGTCTCATAATGTTAATTGCACATCATTTCTCGCTGTTAATTGCCTGGAAATATGCCCGTGCTCAGGAGATGTCGGTATTTAGCTCGTCACGCTATTATTGTGTACACTAACGTCGTGTATAATAAATCGCGAAAATATGAAGAGATGTTGATCTAAATTGGGTGATCTCGAATGGTTGATGAAATAACTGTAATGAAATCATTTCATTAAGGAAATATAATTTTACAAGTATCGCTGAAGTGGATTAATTATATAGATTTAATTTACTCCTAATTTTCAAGAAAGCTGTATGTGAACATTTTATGATATACATATACAGAGTGTCCCAAGACTCGAGGTCCATACATTAAGGGCGTATTATTGAAGTCATTTAGAGTTGAAATTGTTTAATAAACATATTGTCCGTAAATGCTTTTTAACAGAACTACAACCATTGAAAGTTGATGTGAATATATTTTATTTTATATTTTATTATTATATTTGAAACATTTTCTGTCAGTCTGGTATTGTTTTATTAATTCTTGTCTTATTGCCTATTAATATGTTTATTAATAATTGTCTTATTAATAAGAAATTGTCTTATTAATAAGAAATTCTCCTGGCATGGTGGAGCGAACTGTTAGATTACTTTTACGCAGGGCAAGACTTTGTATTGAATCTGCAGGAGATAATTTTAAACAGAATTTGCAATACATTTGTAAACAAGTTAAATTAAATGTCCTTTTTCTTTCCTTTTTCAAATATTCACATCAACTTTCAATGGTTGTAGTTCTGTTAGGAAGCATTTACGGACATATGTTTATTAAACAATTTCAACTCTAAATAACTTCAATAACACGCCTTTAATGTATGGACCTCGAGTCATGGGACACTCTGTATATATCAATGTATATATAATATTTATGTATCAAGAATTATATTATATATGTCAAGTTTGCTGCACTTAATACGTGTTACTGTTTTATCAATTAGTTTATCTCAATCTATATAGTTTATTTTATTAGAAATAACAAAAATAAAATTTATTATTAAAATTCTAATCGTCTATCATAGTTAATCTAAATTTCATTCTGTAAGGTAAACTAATTTTAATATCACGAAACGAAGAGAACATAGAATCTTGATTTTTGTATGCTACACACTGGTAGCGTCCAATACTATTTTCGCTAAGAGAAGATCGATTCTAAATTAATCGCGTAATTGTACTATGTAAAGCGGAGACATACGCAACGTATGACGTCCGTTGCATTTGGGTCAGCAGATAGGCTCGCGGAAACGAGTTTGTCGTGTTGAAGACCTTTCGATCCAATTGCTATCCCTTGCACACGACCTGCTCGAATGTGCATTATACGAGTGCGACATAAATAAATGATGCCATCGCGGGGCACTGGCGCGCAACGCCGCTATAACGTCGTCGGCGGGACCGGCGCAAATTCAATTGCACGCCGTAACGCGTAACGCCGGTGTGCGGAAGGTATTTCGATTGGATTCATTAAAAAATGTCGAACGATCGGGAATCTGTCATTCGATTACCGGTAGATTTATTCCGGTATCCGGCAAAGCACGAGAGATCCGGGGGGATTTAATTCTGCCCGAGCGCCCGCCCGCGGCTGTAACAATCGGGGGAAATAAGAGGAAGGAAATAGAGAAGGAAGAAATTTCGCGGATATAGCGCTACGGGATTGCGCGCCAAGGAGTAAGAATCGTGAAGCGGATCGGCCGCGGATACTTCCGCACGTCCGCTTTAAAGGATTGACCACGGAAGCAAAGTTATCGAGGAGCTTATCCTTGTCCGTGTTCAGGGTCGTCTTCGAAATCTCGGGAAGGGCCGTGGCCTCGATACGAAAAGATCATCGTGATGATCGTACTACGGAGAAAAGCTGAGAGAGCAATGTTTTTAGACTGATATGGAGATGACTTCATTTTGCAGAGGTCCGAAGATGAAGAGAAATTGAAATTGGGAATTTCTTTTTGCGTAATATAAATTTTTTTTAGAATAAATACTATGATTAAGCATTATATAATGTTACAAAGCTAATTTCGATTTTATTTTATTATGTAAGACAGAATAAGGATATACAATTTGTTCAAAATTTGCTAGGAATTTTAGGTTTAGATAAAAACAAACATATTTTATAATATT
>NJRP01000144.1:108010-151960 GCA_003063835.1 Aphaenogaster floridana | reverse complement strand
AGAGAGAGAGAGAGAGAGAGAGAGAGAGAGAGAGAGAGAAAGGAAGGGCGGGAGGGGGAGGGAGGGAGAAAAGAGGCCGATCCGATCAACAGACGAGAGATTGCCGACCCCTCATTTATGTTACTCTTTCAACGTTTTGTTGGGCAAACTAACGCTCTGATCGACTCGAGATTCTAGAGCTATATGAACACACGTGTCGAAAAAAGGATCCGGTACGAAGAAAGAATCCGGTCGATGGGAAAGAACTCGAGATAGGAATAGAAATGGACACATTTGTAACAGAAGTCTCATTGTGTTCACAAAACTGCTGAGTAGACGTGAAACGTTAATTGACTTTTTAGCAATTCAAACGTTCAACTTTGCTGAATGTTAAAGGTAATTATTTAGCAAATCGAAACAGGTCGTTTCCCCGCTGATTCAAAGATCAATACTGCGCGGCGATACGCGGCGAAGATTTTTATTTTTTATTGCTTTACGCTATATGTAAAATCTTGCATTTTAAAAATGCAACACAGAGATGTGGATTAAAAATTTTATACGCAAATTCAGAAATATGAAAGTATTATTGAATATATATAATACAGTAACAAAGCTTGAAAAATTTTAAAATAGTTGTACACATATACACATACAAGTTCTGCATTTTTATCGTTTCGTATTCTATTTTTTCTCTTTTCCGATAAAATGCAAAATAGAAATTGTTATTATCTTATAATTAGTAATCGGTTTAGTCTATAAATATCTTCATGATATAAAAATTAAATAAAATCCCAAGCAGCATTTTGACGTCCGCCCGACGTTGAGATAAACACACCAACGTTTTCGCAACGTCGTTAGAACCTTTTTTGCACTAATTTGGGGAATCAAATTTAGATCGTACCAACGTTGGGATCCGACTTATAGTTAAATTGAGGTCACATTTTTTCCACCAGTTTTAATGTAGGTGTAAGTAATTTTTTTAAACTTTGGTTTCAACTAGATTGCTAGAGAGAGAGAGAGAGAGAGAGAGAGAGAGAGAGAGAAAGAGAGAGAGAGACCTGAGGTTATTTTTTCGCAACTTAAAAAAGTGACCCTAAAAAGACCCCGAAAATCGCCTGTTTCGTCACTCTCGAAATCCGGTTTAAATTTGGTCCTAAACGATAGTTTATAATAAGACATTAATCCTTGAAAAGTTTCAAATTGAGCCTACTTTCAGTTGCTGAGTTATAAGGCCTCAAAGTTGCTGTTATATACCATCAGTCTTATGGGCTGATGTCGTGAACAAGTAATTGAGATCAGTTCATGATAGTTTTCACGATATATTTCATGATATATTTCATATATTTCAGGACTGTTGAAGAAGCAATGACAGCACCGTATGTTAATGCTCGTCAACTATCCTGAAAGGACTGTAGAACGAACAACTACCCACTCAAAATTAATGCTCATATATATAGTTGCTGCTACATGTATATATTTATTTATATATGACAAACTATGAAATGATCTCAATTATTTGTTCACGCATTAGCCCATAAGACTGATGGTATATAATAGCAACTTTGAGGCCTTATAACTCAGCAACTGAAAGTAGGCTCAATTCGAAACTTTTCAAGGATTAATGTCTTATTATAAACTATCTATTTAGGACTAAATTTAAACCGGATTTCGAGGGTGACGAAACAGGCGATTTTTGGGTCACTCTTTTAGGTGTAGTTTTCGTGGTTCCATTCAAACCATATGACGGCATTGGTGTAATAAATTTATCATAATACGTACTTATCAATTTGGCACAAATAAAATGGCTATTTAGAGGAAAAATATAGTTTATGCAGTCTTTGATACTACATTGTAATTTTGCCATAAATACGCGAACCCACTAAAAAATTGTAACGAAACCCACTTTATTGTGGAAATGATAAGTCGAAATTAGACGAACCCCCTCTAAAATAATTTATATTTACTAAATATATTCTATTAAATAAGTCAAATTTTCAAAATGTAAATTTTTATTTTTTTTATCAAAATTACTTTTAAAATAGATATGTCGTCACAAAACTTTAAAATTACTAATAAAAATGCGTTAAAAATTATAAATCTAAATATACTGAAAAATGACGGATAATTATTTGCCTTTCTCTTTGAGGAACAAAAATGGCGAAGTCGGCGTTCAGAACTATATTAAACTTTACGAAGTAAAAGGTGCGAAAAATTCTACTAAGATTGCCCTTTCGTTTAAAATAATGAACCTTCTCAGACTTTTGCAAACTAAGTAGTGTACCACTGTAGGCAAAATTGTACCTATATTGACTAAAGTCTTAACAAGGTCACCAAACTGACTTAACTTGTCGATAAAGTATCGATTAGTTGAAAATTCTACACTAGATTTAACGCGTCGTGTATTTAAACTAATTCCGACCTATACTATACTATCTATGGCATAGCATAGGTTGGATTGCCCATGTTCAGCAAACAGAACAGATCAGTGAGCGCTCATTAATTCTTTTATATGATTGGTTCTTGCCTTTAATTTTTCACTGGAATGTGAGTGTAGAAACCAATCATAATGAAGAATCACTGAGCGCTCACTGATCTGTTTTGTCTGCTGAACGTAGGCATTAACATTTGAATATCATATTCTAACCTATTTTTCTGATAAAAAATTTTTACCGCAAATTTTCAACAATGAATTATTATAAAGTTGTGTACATCAAACAATCACGAGAAATTGAGTCCGTGCCACATTAGTGAATCTTTACCGAATGTTTTATTTACACTCGTATCTCTACTTTTTTGGGCGGAATTTGTTACCATTTCTCGCGTTTCTTAACGTTAGTCAAAAATGACCACAGGCGACGTTTGACAACGTTAGCGTTTTACAACGTTTGATAACAAAACGTTGTTTTACGTTGGGAATTACGTATTCAAGTCGCACGAAAAGTGTGATGTAGAGTACAACGTCAGACGAACGTTAAATACCTTAACGTCGGATAATAGGACTTAAACCGTTTCAAATTCGACGTTGGGAAAGTGATAAAGAAAGCACGTCGCAATTTTAACGTTAAGACAACGTCCAAAAAACGTTGGTATTATCTTTAAATTATAAGTTAAATTTTCTAACTTTCTTGGACCGCTTACAACGTTGTGATTAGTAGAAAAGTAGTCCTTAGTCAGAAAGTTAACCGAAAAATGCTGGTTGGGATAATTATAACTAATACGATAGATGATATATAAATTATAAATGGAGAGAATAATATAACTTTTCAATATGACAAGTAATGAGTAACTATCATTTTTTTAAATATTAATACGTACTATATTATTGTTGTATTTGGTTCAATTCAATTGCTCAATCGCATTTAACAGTTATGGAAAAATGGTTAAAAACCTATCATTATTAAAATTATTAATTTTAACAGTGAAAAATTTATTACATTGTGCTATTTGTCAAAAAATTCGAATTATCCTACTAATTCTTTGCAATGTTTGTTGTTTAGCAATGCTTATATTCTTGCGCACGTTCCTACGTGCAACATCTGCTTGCCTCTCTCGAACGTACTCCTTTTATACGCTTTGAAAAGGATGTTAATAGTGGTCCGAAACCGGAGCTGCGTGCAATTCAATTGCAGAAGAGGTCAAGCGCGACGAACCGTCGGTGAATGTATCCCTGAAAGTACTAGACAATCCCCTACTGTATAAAAGAAATTTGAGGAGTCCGCGAGTTTCTGCATATGCAGGTGCAACAATACGCCCGTACGTGCGTTCCTCTAAACGCGACCGTCATTGCATGCTTCAACTTCCGAGAGATAGCATACGTTCATAATACTCCATGTTATTTCAGATATTTAAAATTAGACTACGCAATTAATAATTAGCGGCTTATTTTGCATTAAAATTCATAAGGCAGTAACATCAATTATTACTTATATAAACGAATAATAAAGAAGAGACATAAACCTATCATTAATACACTCCTTCTTGTGGCATTCAGTTAATTAACTCGTACTTGGTTTCCTATCAGTTATAATGATCTTTGGAAAGTTCCGCGACTATAAATCACTTTACAATCAATATTTCGTTTCAACCAGATCGCAATTTCCCAACCGAAGGAACAAAAAAGCTGACAAAATCCACTTTCGCCAAAACTTTGCTAAACTCGATTTTAACGTGTGCTAGTTTTATCGGAGCGTGAAGGAAGAAACGAATTTACTATCGTCGTCTTTGCATATACACCCTCGCCGAGGCTTTCTCGGAAAAGGCCAGCTCATCTCACCAGATTTCCCTGATGTCTTTTCCTCTTCACCGTTTACCATTCCGACTTCGTTCAACGGCGATGGAGTCGTTCAAAGGTTTCCACGGTAACTGAAGATTCTTGAAGACACTACGAGATTGTATATAACCGCGAGAAAAACGTCGGACGAAATTTTTAAAATTGTCTCACGTTATGAGGAAAAAATATGGAAGCTATCTTAGATACACTAAGTATACATATTAAAGAATTATTTATTTTTGTGTTTTTTACTTTTGTGTGAAACATTTTAGGAGGATACATTATTTATTATTATTATATGAAATTACGGCTATACACATAAGCCAAGTAGCCAAGAAGAAACAGGTTTCCTACGAATAATACTTATATCACACGATTAGAATTATATTGACTAGATTTCTACATTATTATGTTGCAATCTTTCTCAAGTGTTTTGAAGTATATTTTTATTCTCAGATATAAAATCAAGTTCGGAAACCCGGGACAAATGTAACGTTACAAGATAAGCTTCCGCGAACGACGTGCATTTTTACGATAAAATCTCGATGTATTGTACGCGAGCAAGCTCGTAACGGTGGCACCCGCGATTTTTACGATTGGTCGGACATTGTCTCGGCGGATTTACACAGAATCGATAAAAATATAGAGCGTCTACGGCCGAGACGAGTCGAGTAGGTACCGACTTTTGTGGCACGGAGAGAGTACTGCCTTCCTATTATTCCAGTTTCTCGTGTGATGCACGTGCTCCCACGATTATCCGCTTCGGTTGTGCATATGTGCACATGTGCGCACACACGGTCGCTGTCTGATGGTACACACCGGCGCAGTTATCAATGCGAGATTATGCATATAGACCGCGCGTCATGATTATTGCGATAGGATACGCTCGCTGAATGCGAATCTGCAGTCGACTCCTTTCCTTCGTAGGTAGATATAACTTCCCGATTAATGCAGGACAGCCTGTGCTGATTAAAAGCACTGACATTTGTTTTCATATAGCAGGAACATTTTGGTGGTAAATCGTGATTTTAACGACAGTCCGGATGATTAAAATCGCAATACGCACAATGTGCTGAATGACTGTCAATCCTTAATTCCGATTACCCCATTTCGCATTGTGATAAAGTTTTGTGACGTTGACGATTTGCTTCATTGTCAAGACGCCAATAGCTTGCGAGTAATAACGACCCATTACGGACGTGCTTATCGCAATCGACATCAACTGCGGGATAATTATATCCCGATTGCTATCCACGTACCATTATCGAAAGTCATAGCGTGACAATTACGACGCGCCGTAATATGGCCGTAATATCGCATTTACGAGTAACACGCGTTACGAAATTCATGAGAGTTGCGAAACGATCGCCGCCGCCGTCTTGACTCACTCGTTCATATCGCCGAACCATTTCAATTTCACCGATTCTTGCACGTAACTATGCGAGTACGGCAAATCTGCGGATATGTCGGTGTAGCTCGGAAAATTCGCGTCTCGCAGCATCTGCCTGATTGGCCGAATTGCCTCGTATTATATCCTTCGTGAATTTGCTGTCGCGATTGCACGAAACTTCCTCCTTTTCCCTCCTCCCATTCCACTTGCACGCGTAATGCGTTCTCCAGCATACTCACGCAAACACGTGCACATGTATACGGGATACCTTCAAACCGATGAATATTTCCATAAGTTATAGATTCCATGATAAATTTCAAGCCGAATTTTTTAAATCGGAAATTTTGTGTGCGGGCATTGCTTGTTTCAAGTTTTCGTTTTAAGCAGGAAATATTCTTAGATAAATCTTAAATTATAAATTTTGATGAAAGCGAAGATAAGATTAGCAAAATTCGTGATCTATTTATGACTTAGCTTGTTCATCGTTTTCAATTTTAAACGAACTATCGACTTTTCTTGTGATTGTGACGCTTATCATTCTTCTCAGTTCGTTTCCTGTCTTTATGATTGAAAGGTACGTTCGACGGTTTCGGAACATCTTGTATACGGGCCCGAAACTCGCGTTCGTCGACGAGCAACGAGCAATGGTGCGCGAGCGAATACGCGGATGGAATTTTGCCTCGGATTTCTTAAAAATTATATTCGGCCCAATTTTCCGGAATTACTGACTTTTTCCTGTCGGTGTACTCGCTCTACTTACGCGGACCAGATGGCATATCCTCGTGAGCCGATTCGCAAGCTTTCGGGATTCCAGGCGCCTCCCACCATCGTTCTCTCGTCCTCGTCATCGCCGTCGTCTCTGTCGATTCTATCCGGACCGGAAATGTGCAGCACGGTGAAACGGTTGTCCTACGTGAACGATTTCCCAAATGCACGTATAGGTTAATTTACGGCATCCTTCGACTGCTCTCCGGAGATTTTCGCCGAGATCTTCCGCGTGAATGCAAGGGATTACGGAGATACGATTACTGTAAATCGCACAGGATACGATGTAATCTCGCATTCTGTCCTCTCCACGCTGATACGATCTGCCATTTTCCGCTATTTTTGAAAGTTTTGTCGCGTTAGCTTCATTCGACGGCTGTACGATTTCATTTATTTTTTTGAATTATTACACATAAGAAACAATACACGGAAAAAACGATAAGGTTGCCACAACCACAATAATAGTAACATTTGGTACAGCCACGTCCTGTGGTTGTCACATTCACATTGATGTGAAGGCAACTATATGCATTTGGTATAGCAAACATAGTGAATGTTGAGACAAACATAGTGAATGTTGAGACAAACATATATAGATGCACTACACAAAACAATGTGAATGTGACAACCACAGGACGTGGCTGTACCAAATGTTACTATTATTGTGGTTGTGGCAACCTTATTGTTTTTTCCGTGTATGTTTAACTTGCCGTAGGAGAGTTGAAGTCACTACATTCGTTTTACACACATATAGGCAGGGTTGGAAAAGTTACTTTTACAAAGTAACTCGTTACCGTTACTCGCTACTCATTCAAAAAAGTAACTCATTACGTTAGTCGTTACCTATTGGAAAAAGTAACTCGTTACAGTTATCGTTACTAAAAATATAACGAGCCGTTACAATTTCCATTACTTTTTCGCTAAATTTTAATAATCTTTTTCTTATAATGACATCCGACTGTCTATATTGCTAATTGATTAGTTCAACGCGAGATCTACAGTGGTCATGATTAATCGCAACATGATCAAACATAACGTTCCATTCTTTTAAAAAAAACTCACTTATGCCCTCTCCGAACATATGTATTGTACATGTACAAAGTAACGATAAAAGTAATGATTATATTCGTTACCATTACCCACCAAATGTAACTGCGTTACCGTTACCGTTACTAATGAAAAAATATAACGTCGTTACCAATTCGTTACTAAAAAAAAGTAACTGTAACGGTAACGACGTTACAAGTAACGAGTTACTTCCCAACCCTGCATACAGGAGATATCTTTTTTCAGTCTTTTTATTATATTTGTACATAAATCCGAACTTAACTGTGTTGCCCTCCTTTTTTCCCCAAATTAAATACAATCCTGTCAAATATAATTACATTATTATAGAAATGGCAATTCTATAACTATAATACCGTAGCCTGTACTATTCTTTTTTTTACCGCTTTATGACCATTTTTATTTTTACTGCACACATAGTGCTCGCAAGCGCATGTTAACTTTTCGTGACTTACAATATTGTGCTCAGATTTGTATTCGTTACACGGATTTCCTACCGACACGTATCCGTATACATTTTCTCCTCCTTGGAAGAGATCTCATTTCTGATTAGATCGCTAATCGAATCGGAGTTATTCACCCCAACGAGTTACTTGTAACGAAAAGGAGACCGGAACTGGACGAAAAAGCGAGAAGTCATTGCAGAATCTCGACCGCGGCAAATCTCATTATAGCTGGCGCCGTTTCAAGTAGTATTTCTAACAAAATGTACGACAGGCAGATCTATGAACTCTGAATGCGATGCATTTATTGTTCTTTCCCTCGTTTTTGCTTTCTTTCCGCGTACTTAAAACGGCTTCCGAAGATTTTATTTTGTTGGATACTTCTTTATATCGTTACAATAAGAAGGATGTAATCCTAGTTGAGGCAAAGGATGAGACAGCAGAATTGAACCTTGTGCAAAACTCAGATTTTACTGTTCCTATTATGACTCAGTGGGCTAGTTTACACCAAATTTCGCTCGCGCGACCTGACCTATACCCTAAAATGGGCTTCTAACGAAACGTTTACACTATGTAGACCTATGATATTTTTAGGTCAAATATAGGTCCCATTGGTAAAAATTTAGTCCTCGTGTCAATGTCATTTGTTGAACAAGATGAAAATATACTTTAGAATGTGTGAGATACGATTAATAAATTGCTGGTTATGTCGTTGTATTTACGTATAAATTGCACATTAACGTTGCGATTTTGTGTTCAATAATTACTATCGACAACTAAACTTGATGGAAAATTTGATTTTTGCACAAAAAATTTATAAACGCAAAGGTATCTATCAGTATTTATTGATACACTCTACACACTTTAGACGCTCTTTGGGTTACCTGCGCTTACACGCGTTACATCATGCGACCGAAGTTAGGTCAGGGCACGTGAAAAAGAGACCTGACCCAAGCCAGGTCGAGTCACTTAACAACTATTTACATCGCGATCTATTGTCTATAGGTCGAATATAGGGTATAGGTCACGGCCTAAACGCATGGTGTAAGCAGCCCAGTATCACACGTTAAAAATTTTAGTTTGCATCACTTTATATAAATCATATTTATTTTTTTCCGTTAGATAAACAGCAACTTTTACTCAATCTCTGCTAATGATAATCGTGAAACGGAATAATCCGGCCCCCAATGACGTCACCGAGCTGGTTACCACTAATTGCTAATTCACACAGAGTAATGCGACGTATAAACATAATATCATGCGAGATTATTATAAATGAGTTGTATAACGAGACGTCGATATGTGCCATCACCCGCGTGACCCGATTTCCGGGCGTTAATATTTTGCGCGCGAATACCCGCTTTCCCGAAACATAAATACGTAATGCGCTTTCGAGTGTATCTCCGATGTATCTCCGTGTTTGCAAACGTTAAAATTGTTCCCATCAACGTGACACTGTCACCAGATACACTCTGCAAAAAAACATCTTACTGCCGTTCATCCACCGAACTCAACAAATTTTAAGCGGACAATAATAGATACGTAACACACTTTCCAGTGCACGTGCAGTCACTTTCCTCTTTCTCTCAAACGTAATGGATGTTACCCGTGAAATTAAACGTCCAAGTGTCTAAATATAAATATCAACGGAAGTTAACATAAATATTTCATAACACAGACCGATATAAATAACACAAATATAAGTATATAAGTCTATTCGGTCGAGGCTGGATCTTAGTGCCTAATAATTTTTTGAATTTATATACATTTCTTCCCTCCTCCCCTCTAAAACTATGCGCCAATAATTCGGTCTTGAAACGCAGTCCCTAGCTGAAGCCGAAAATATAATTAAATTGATAATCAATTTCAATTTTTTTTTAAAGATGCTTTTTGCATTAATATATGAAATTGATTATCAATTTAATTATATTTTCTTGGGGAGAAGGTTGAAGAAATGTATATAAATTCAAAAGATTATTAGGCACTAACAATAAGATCCAGTCTTGACCGAATAGGCTTATACCCAAGTAGAACAGAAAGTCATGATGACATCAAAATAATGCTAAAATGACGTCTTTTACATCATTTTTTGAAGTCATGATGACGTCTAAATGACCTCAAAATAATGTCAAAGGCGTCATTTTAGCATCATTTTGTCATCATGACTTTCGTGTTTTACTTGGGTATGTATACTTATATTTGTGATAAATACCTCATATTTTTTTCTTAATTTACTCCAAGCATTCTCGTAATAGTGAGCCGCGTCCAATATAATCCGCGCATTCGGCTCTTCGAACTGGGCGAAACGAGACGAAAATGCAGGGGAAGGGGAGGGTTTAAAGACATGGTTATTGCGGAATATATGGAGAGCACGGTGTATAGATGTTATTGCACGGATCAACATCGACATTGGCACGGTCTTCCACCGTAATTCCCGTAGTTGATTAACGCGAGATCAACCCTGTCATCGGACGGTCTCTCGTTCGGATTAATATCAAATTCGAGACGTGCAATCGGTCGAGGCTCTTTGCGAGTGGCCACGATCGGAGATTCGAGCTATCCGGCATAAGCCGCAAAGCTGCGCACTGATGAAGTCGTTATTATGCAAAATCGGCTGTTGTCAACGACTATCGGTGTGTTAAACAGAAAGACTGCCGGCCAGCACGTATTTATGACACGTGAAGAAGAAGAAAAAGGATTAGTTGCTTCCGCAAGCCCGAAGTGCCATCGGTCGAGGTTGCATTATACATTCCGCACGTGCAATGTTGTCCGCGGTTCGGACAAACGCCATAACGACATCGCTCGTTCCGGAGCTCGCGGAATTATTCGCGTCGCCATTATCCTCGTTGCGGCACGTAACTTTTTTATCGGCGCCATTATTTTCAGCGAGCGAGATAAAGTGGAATCATATATGCACGCACGTATCCCTTGTAAATTCGACAAACTCGACAAATGTATGGAATATTGACATCGCGTTGATCATACGGCATTAGTAGAAATATTATTGGATATCTGCGAGCGAATGGTTAAAGTTTCGCACGAAATTGACAGTCTGAAATTTTAATACTGATCGACATGTGTGACCCGCTTTCTAACTCGCTTTCTGACCCACATTATTTCACATCGTTGGAATAAGTAGTATTATAATAATATCGATATTTCGAATTAAATATGTCCAGGCAATTAAGTTAGTAGGTATAATTATCTGATGAAGTGTTTAGCTTTTTTATTCACGTTATTTCCAGCAGACGAGATGAAGTAAAGTACGTTTACGTGAATCTCTAATTCTAAAGATGCAGTGGACATGGAATAATAATGCCACGTTTGTAAAAATATCATTGCACATTTTAGAGCGAAATAATAAAGTGATGCATTTTATAATATATGGAACCGTTGCGCTTTCATTTTTAGTATCAGCTGACGTGTAGTGTATTTAAATTACGAAATTTTAGAGAAGCTCAGAGAAATTTTAAGAAATTAAGTACTTTATGCGTATATATACATATATACACACGCGTACACGTACACATACAACACATACTGCACTTTTCCATATCGTTTATTTGCTACAACAACAACACAACTCAAAAATTGTCATTCTAGTTTGTTTACAAGAAAAATGAGTTTGGGGTTTATATTTTTGGAGTTTATATTACTGGTAGACACATAACTGTATAAACTTCTAAAACTGAAAAAAAAAGAAGGGTTCATTTTTATAATAAATGAGAATTCAATACAGTAAATGAAGAGCTAGTGATACTTTTATTATTTTACAATCAGTTATTACACCAAAATCGCATTTACAAATGATTTTTTAACGATTTTAATGATTCAAAATATTAATGATTAAAACATTCAAACTCATTTTCTGGAAAACTTCGTTTTTTGAGTTATGTCGTTGTTGTAGCAAATGAGCGATATGTATGCTTGAACATCTTACATATAAGTATTTAGTAATAAAAGCATCAAATAGTAGATTAATTAAATGAACACGAGCATTTATTGGATATACATTGGACTGTGCAATTCAATTAAAAGCTAAAAATTGCCTCAACTTGTTTTCACCGCACAGGTTGCACAAACACCTCTATTTTTGCTTACTTTATGCTCCCGTATTCTGCGTTTTAACAAGAAAGTTTCAATCATCCGCTTGTGCATCCGTTGTCGAGCGGAATGTTATCTAAATTAGGACATCCAATTTTTTTCTGTATAATGATTTTTTTTATCTTGTCAAGCTTCAGGCTGATTTTTTTTGATATACCTATACGTTTTCTTCATAAATCTAATTCGGTATGTCATATGTGATAATAGTCAATTGAATAAAATTAGTAAAAGTAAAGAAATGTTTCAGCATAAAAGTTTAAAGAGTATATTTCTATCTTTAAACTTTTTCAATATTATAAATAAAGCGAGCATTTGTTGCGTTCACGATAAGTATAATTTTGATCAAAAAAGGAAAAGACATATAACATTTTTAAACTAAAATTCATATGATGGTTGAGTAGAAATTACATGAAATCCAAAACTCTATGAATAAAATTGTCTAATGTGTCACAATTTTTCCGTTCGCGATGTAATGTCGATTTGTCAATTTCAAAGTTTTGTGGCCACCTGCATCAGCGCGTTTTGGGATGGTGTGTACTATAAATCAATAAATCGATTTTTCAACACGATGAAACCGTGCAGAGACAAAACGAAACTATCGAATCAATCGGTTAACAAAACTAGAAACAAATAATACGGTTGCGAGAACGTTTTATACACTAAAACTTTTGCAGAATATAAAATATGTGCGAGTTGTTAAAAATTGGAATATAATGTACTCGTTATTTTTAGTACTCGCTCTTTTTAGTACTTTGCAGAATGACATAATTACTTGATCAAAAAACGGTTTATTAAAATCGATTGATGCTGCGGTATTTTCTTATATTCTGTTATTTATTATTTATATATATATATATATGTATTTTTTCGTGCGTTTTTAAAAATTAATTTTTAAAAAACTGTGATATATTATTTAAAGCGTTAATATAAATATTATTGGTATAAAGTGTATACTATAAATGTTAGAACAGTAGTTTTACCGATTATTAATTTAAGCGCGACAAATATATAAATAAGAAAATATAAAAAAAATTAATTTTTACTTACTTACAAATTCTTTTTGCTTTGTTGGTTATTTAATTGAGAATTTAATCACTAATGTATGCAATTTAAAAAATTCAAAAGTTACAAACTTAGCAACGAACTCCGACAAAATTTTCGCAGAGTAAAAACGAACTTCAAATCTATCTATCACAATCTGTTTATGTATTCATGCGGCCGAAAAATCGAATATAATTAATTAATAGAGCCAGAGCAGATGTTCCAGAGAGAACTACGTTTTATCATAACGTGCTGCAGGAATAGGAGATAGAAAACTTTCAGCTTTTAAGAGGCTTTATACATGCACCATCTACGAGGATCCTGTGAAGGGTAGATTCTGGAATCTTCGAGATCGTTAAGACTTTCGACGAGGCTGTATTACGCCCGGCTGCTCTTACCGAGAACTTTGTGAAGAAGGGTAAAAAAAAAAGTACAGTTGCTACAGCTGTGAGATTCTCTACAGAGAATTTTTTATGGTCAACTGATTGCTGCGCGCGGGCTACACTTTTTCCCGTTTTTTTTAGCTATGTCTATACCGTACAAAACATTGAGCTTTTGGAATCCGGTTTGGCAAATAATATTAGTGTGCGCGCGTATGTGTGTGTAGGATCAGGAATGGAATACTGAAAATAATTTCCCTAGCAATTCTGTACCGGTATGTCGTATATTTTTTATTGATGTTAAACCGCAATGCTAAAAATCTTTTATTAATAATTTGTCGATAAATATGTTAAGCGACCATTAATTATTGATTCAAGCATAATGTAACATCACAGTTGGAAAATTTGTGTTAAATTTAACATAAATCGCATGTCCCAAACGGTCCACTCAAATTTTTGTGTTAATTTAACATAATATGGATGTGTTAAATGGTAATACTGATATCATGTTAATATTTCAACAAAAAGAAATGTAATTTCGATCGTAATTTAAAGTTAATTGTGCGTACAATTAACATAACTTTTATGATGAAATTAACATATAAGAAATGTTCTTTTCATATAAGAATGGTAATAAGTAACACGCAGTCATCCCCACTTCTATTATAGAGTAAAATCAACACTCTTTTTCCGTAAATTTTAACACATTTAATAAATACGAGCACAAATTGTATTACTTTAACATATTTTTAAAATCATTTTAATAATTTTACATTTTATATTTGTTAAGTTCAGTTAACAAAGCAGACATGTGTTAAATTTACATATGAATGTGTTGATTACTTAACACAAAAACTTTAACCAGCAAATTTTTTTACAAAAAAACACAAATTTTCCAACAGTGCAGGAAAACTGTTATTTATGATAAATTTATTACTCTATGTTTACATGTACTTCAATAGAAAGAAAATGCAAAATTTAAATAATTTAAATAATACACATTTAAATAATTTTTATAAAATCATTAACTAGTATATATGTCAAGATTGTTATACACAGTCGCTTTTATATACAAAACGATTTTATCTTTTTTGCCGTAGAAAAGTAATTTTCTAAACCACTCTTACACGCAATCAAATCGATATTGAACTAATATCTATTTTAGAGGATTTCGTTAGATTGACTTCACATTTTGCACACTTTTCAATCTTTTGATGTTCGACACGCAATTAAAATGTTCGCTAATCTCGTAAATGTATCGGTAGTAGTATCGATAGGTCGCGATGTAATTACACCGTGTCGAAACAAGCTATCCAAACAAGGATAAAGTGTTTCAACTTTTTCAGGATTGCATTTGCAATCAATGTATATTTAAATTACTAAATCTTGAGCTTTACATTGCCGACAGGAAACATTCCAAAACAATTTAAAATTCTCTTTTAATTTGCGAATCTTTTAATTACTCAAAATGACGTAGAATATAGAAGAAAAAGAATTAGAAATTACTATTATTAGTAGTACTATTATTAGTACACTGAGAAAAAGAATTTGTTGAAAAACAAAAATATTTAATCCGATACGCTCAACTAAAACATTAGTTGGTTTAACTGAACATTAGTTGAATTAATAAAGGTATAATTCATTCATGTCAACCATCAAAATTTTTTTATCAAGAATTAGTTAATTCAACTAAAGTTCAGTTAAACCAACTAATGTTTTAGTTGAACGTATCAGACTACACGGAAAAGAAAAGTAGCTACCGTAGCTAAAAACTGCGTGTGGTAGCTAATTTCAGTTGTTATATATATACAGCTAACATCTTAGCTGTGATACCTGTTTCATTGCTGTCGTGACTATAAATTTCTAAACTACAGCAAACCGTTTTGCAAAACGGTTTGCTGTAGTTTAGAAATTTATAGTCACGACAGCAAACACAGTTTAGCAAATCATGATTAGCTATGGTAGCGAAAAATTATTTTTCCGTGTAAATATTTTAGTTTTTCAACAAATTTTTTTTCTCAGTGTAGAATAGAAGAATAAAATAGAAGTGGAATAGGCTCCTTTTAACATTAACTTACTTGGTTACATTACGTTACGTTACGTTAGTGGTGAAATTCTCAGGAATTATTATCTTCAGGCTCGAAAAGTCATAATTCCTTCTTGCTCACGATTGTGATGCAAACGCGGGGTTGCCTTCGTCGCCGATTTATTCGGAGAGAATTATCCACAATAACGCTCACAGGTGGGCCATCTCGTATACATATGATGCATCCACAAATAGTGTAGCACGTATGTCTACACCGCTCGGCGCGTGTACATGTGTATCCACCGGTTCCCGAAGGAGGCGTTAACGCAATCCACACAGTCCCGATCCCTCGTAAACGTGCGATGCCGCCGAGGCGATATCCTCGAATGCAATTTCAACTATTAGTATAACTTAACACCACTGCGATAGGGTGTACGAAATAATGCAGCAGGACGGTAATGCGCGTGTAATATGGATATTGCGCTGATATGAGTTGATGTACCGGCATAATACAAAAGTAACTACAATGTACGAAGAAGAAAAATTTGTATTGAAAGCCGAGAGCATTTTACGAGTTAAGACTCGAAGGCACATAAAGTATTCATTATCTTTCCCAAACGGACTTGAACAGAATATTAATTCTAGACTTAGTTATAAAGAGCGTTTAATGTTGAACGAAGACGTAAAAGAAGACAGCGTCCCGTCAGATCTTTTATACGGAAAAATCGACTCCAAATTGGTCAAAGAGTCCGTGGATGAAAGAAAGAGTACCCGGAGCACCCTGTATATCCTCAATGAATCACCTCTTAGTCTCAATTTCCCGTCATTCGACGTCCCCGTAGCCTCTCGCCCCAGCCCAATTAGATTGAGATCACTTCGTCAAGAATCGTGCGACTTTCCCTGGGTGCTATATTGCACACGACCCGATCAAGATCGTCGGGCGGTGAACCCGTTCGTGCGAATATCTCACTATTCGTGAAGTCCGTTACATGGATGGTTAACCAGGTCGAAGGGAGTCAATTGCGTGTAATCGACCCGCGCAAGGTACCAAATCATCGCTGGGGTTCGCCGCGGGAAAGAGAAATCAGACCGAGACGGAGGTAAAAAAAAGGCAGAAACCAACCGCAGCGAGTTCTAATAACGCGAGACGAGGTTGAGTAGGTGAATAGACGAGGATACGGCCGGGCAGGCGTGGGTCGTTGTCGCTATCGTACGCTCGAATCGGAAACCAATTTGAAAGCAATACCGCGCTCATCGCCGCGGCTTATCTGATGAAGGGAGTTCGAACAAAACGCTCTTGGATCCGGCCCCGGCGATTCCGGCCGGGCCTACCTGACGACTTAAGCGTCTTTAACGCCTCTCGGTATTTAAATCGGTTTTCTCCTCTCCGACGAACCGTTCCGTGACTCTCATCGCTCGCCGTTGATTCGCTCGTTAGGTACGGTTGTGTAGCTGATGCCAAATATTTTCGGGATGATGAAACTTTCATCTGTCATCTCCTTTGATCTCCTTTAAAGAGCCGTTATTTATGGGAGGCCTCGATGAGATAGATAATTTTCACCAGAGTAAGATTATTTTCTCCAAATGATCGAAAATGTCAGCGGTAAATTTAATCTAAGCTTCCGGCTTGCGATTTCATTCGGCGTTAGGAACGCTTCGGCGAGCAACGCTCGCGCTGGTATCGAGGTTCACGAACTCCCTGGGATTCGGATAAAAAGTGACAAACGAGCGAGTTATAAATTCCGAGGTCCTCTTTTACCCGCTATATAGGTTTACTCGGGAAGTTCTTTTCTACGTACCACGCCCTCAACTCTGCCTCCCAAGAAGTTGTAAACGAAGGACGCAACGTCGTGCCCACGCGATCGTACGAGCCGACTTCACACCGAGGGAGCCGTCAATAAATCCGTGAAAAACAAGGGGGGGTTCCACCCTGTCGTGGTAAAGCTGAGAAAGGCAAGAAAGAGGGACGATCAGTTTTCGAATTTGCCTAATTGGACAGTAAGAGTCCTTTCTTTATCGAGAAGAAACATCCCCTCGGAAAAGCATGTAGCGTAAAATTTACGAGTAGCCACTGACCGCTTTTTAGATATTAAAAATTTACGACCCTTGAATACGTCTCGAACCCTTGGCTCTACGCGCGGCTGCGGGCCCGCAGAACTCGCTCCATTATATCCTATTATTAGTGAATCGATCCCATCGAGGGATTTCTGAGCGTCCACGTGTATCTCTTACAGACGCCTCCCCTACCCCCCGTGGACTTTTACTCTTTTTTCTTCGAACCCAAGGTAATTCAATTTGCGGGGATCCGACGTGATTAAACGGAACGCTTTCCTTTCATATCCGCGGTCAATTGTGAACACGCGCGTAGACTAGGGATGATTGAAGACCGAAGAAATAGTCTTTGTGAAATATCACCTCTCAGCCTTTGACAACCGTAAATAAGACAACCGTAAAAAGTTGACGTTAGTCAAGCGTAATGAGTCGCTCTTATATAATCAAGGAGATTTCAATTTCTTTAGAAAACTTTATAAGCTTTATGTCAGGGCGTCTCGGTATGTTGACGAATCTGAATGTAATTTTTCATTTTTACTCTTGGTCACGAAGGGCATATTTACAAGAATGTAGAAAAAAAGTTTCTCGATCGTCCCTAGCGCCGACATGTTTGCGCGGAAATAGCCGACTGACAGGTTGAAGGTTTGAAAAATGCGGAGGAGCGTAGG
Organism: Aphaenogaster floridana; assembly: GCA_003063835.1. Taxonomy (NCBI): domain Eukaryota; kingdom Metazoa; phylum Arthropoda; class Insecta; order Hymenoptera; family Formicidae; genus Aphaenogaster; species Aphaenogaster floridana. Next base: position 133,777 of record NJRP01000144.1, on the reverse strand, counting down.
AGCAAATCGACCAGCAAGGAGCGACGAAGACACGGTGTTAGCCAGCCGGTGAAATAATTTACCGTGGAAACCGTTTTTCCTTTTTTTCGCTTTACACGCCACGCGAAAGAGAAACATCGTCGAGAAAGAGATGAAAGCAATTCGCACGTTAAAAGGAATTGTCGAATGAATGTTCTAAAAATTCTAAAATCGAAGATCGTTGATGTTCCCGCTGGATATCGTCGAATAAATCGAACAAGTCGGAAAGATGGGATCTTATCCTGCGAAGACATTTGTCAACTTGTCTTCCTGTGGACTATTTTTCGACCCATCCAGAATTATCCATTGAAATATCTTTCACTTACAATTAGATTTTTAATTTGAAAACCTGTACGAACTCTAGTTATTATGTTATTCATGGTTCCATTATTTTTGGCTCTGGATTTAATCAAACAAAAATTAGTTGTATATTGATCACACATAATTTAATCTTTTTAATTGTAAGTAACAATAAAAAGCTGGCACATGTATTTATTTAAAAAATGATATCAATCTTATGCCATTTTATTCTCGGATAACGAAGAATTTATTTGCACTCATCAAAACATGCTTGCTTGTATATATCGCTGATAAAACGCGTCCGTGTCCAATTCCATGAGTCATGATATATGGTTGTCAAAGGCTGATTTTCGGTCCTGATTTTTCATTATTATACTTTGACATCGGACGCTTTTTCCAGTATTTTCCAAGGAAATCCAGTTTCCAAATTTTATTTTGATACCCGTCCTGCGCGCACTATTACTCGTTCAACTGTCACTACACACTTCCCGTGCATAACATGCGCTTCTTTTGATGCCTGGCAAACGAGGGTTTGCCAAACACATCGCCGTCATACGAGCGCGATACGAGCGTCGTGAACGTTAACTTCAATATCGGAGTTGTCAGACTCTTCTCCACGTGATACGGAGAAACGTCGTTACTAGTCATGCCCACCCCTACTTTCTAACATTTTTCCATAAAGCTCAGTCGAACGTAGCCGCAGCGGTTTCGTGCGGTGCGTGCAACGCGGCAACTATTCGCCGTGCGCGAAATAAATTTTACATCAGCATGATTCTGAGAACATTGATCCAACATTAAACATATCGAACACGGCTGCTTCCAGTGGATCCAGACGCTGGAATTGTGCGAAGTTTGACAGTGAACTGACAGCGAGCCTCTACGATGCATTATTCACGTCGATCTGGGTTGCCTGACTGGAAAATTTCCGGATAGTCTGATTGCGATAGTTTGAAGGCAAGCGATGCTAAGCCGCGGCGTTGAACGACGACGTTAACTATTCTAACTGATTATGTGTGATCACTCACAGTTTTGTAGCGCTAATAAATCTCGTATTTTTCCTTCACTTTACAATCAAAGAGTAAAAAAATGCGGCTAACATATCTTATTAGAGAGTAACAAATTCAAATCATAGTTAAAATTAATGAAAACATTTGTAGAGTTTCCAACATAAAAAGGGATTTATATGAACAAAACGGAATATTGAAATTAATTGCAGTGCTTGCCTCATTTTGAAAGAGAACTTCAAACCCAATTAAATATGAGCACAGTACGAAAACGGTGTCCTTTAGAGGACGAATTGCGAATCGTATTCGCCATGAGAGGTTCAATTTTGTTTAATGAGTAGGTGTTCAGATTTGCAGAGAACCATGCGAGAGAAAGTTTTGCGTACCGGTCGTAGACGAGAGAAAAACAGCTCTGGGAGAGGTCCATAGAGATTTTATCGTCTAACTATTGGGCGGTTACAGCACACGAACATCGAGATGGTTTACCGTATATTAAATTATGAAATTCGGTATAACCGAGTTTTTGACTAAATAAATTATCCGGAATGTGAAGAATGACACTTTATGAATATCGGTAAAAATATCAGTATTCTTCTCGATTCTTTTCTTAGCTGCTTGTATCTGTTTAAATTAAAATTTACCGAAGTTTTGCTCAGGCAGTCTATAATTTATCGAAGTTATGCTCAGGCAGCTTATAATTTCACGTTTGAGAAATTAATTTATCAGGTATTAAGAAGATATTTTTAAGGATAATCATCTATATAACGATATAAAAAGACAAACTTTTTAACGGTTTAATATTTTGATAAAAGAAATTATATTTCTTGATATTTTTTCTTTACTATTTTCTGTGCATTGTGTGATTCCGTCTTGATTACTTAAGTATATCGACAAAACTGCCAAAAAATAAAAGCAGCTGTCGATAAGATTACTAAATATAAATATTGCACAAAACAACGCAGTCAAGAAATACCTTCATAAATAATCCAGCAAAATGTCTATAAATGTTCTCATGGGCTGTGAAATCGAATGGTTTGACATATATCGAACACGTTGACATAAAGAACACATACATATAGCATTTTAGAAGTGCCTTATTTATACGGTCACACTTCGAATTGGATAGAATAAAACTACAAATTTTTTGTGCGATATTCATTTATTTAATACGTTTTGCTTAACTTTTTGATCATTTTCGATCTCGATTTTGCACAAAACACGATTTGTTGAAGTTTCTCTAAATATGATTTACGAGATAGAGAAAAAACGCCGCGTTACTCTTTCGTTATTCTTTCGTAATAAAATCTTGTCCCTTCTTCGATTAAACGTTCGTGCTACGTTTGATCCGTCCTGAACGATTTTCCGATTATATAGCGTCTAAACAGACTGTCGTGCCCACAGGCCATCGAGGTCTTGACTCATGGCTTCGCCGGACTATCAGAAGCGAAGTATGATTTATGGACGCTCGTAGTCGTCGCCATAAAATCGAACTTCGTCTCAGAGCGCAGTTTACACGTAATATCGTGATTTCGATCGTGATCGGTCGGTCTTATTCTCCTTTTTGGTTACCTCCTCCTTCTCGAGTTAAACGTGAACAATAATGCGGAACTTTTAGACAAATCTGGATTTTTGCAATATTTATGGGATCTAAAAAGCAACTGGTATTTCAGAAGGATAAAGTTACTGATAAAGTTACGATGTAGGTAGATGAAAGGCAATTTGCTTGTAGGATCCTATACTTTAAATTTTAATGCGAGTAAAATGTAGTTCTTTACTCACATTGCATTTAAATAAATATAGTGTATGTTTTCGCAAATAAGAATATATCTAGCAGAAAATACATACAAATGAGTTTCAATAATACGTTTTGTATGCATGAGGTAATAATTTACATCGGATAGCAACAGTAAAATCAAAGGCTTATAATACACGAAGGAAAATGATCGTAATATCTTATCGTATCCACTTTATCTGAAACATCGGAAAACGTTACTCGCATATATTATGCATGTATAGAAAGCGACTGCATCTTCCATCCAGGATGGTTTGATCGACCCGTAACCGCCACTTTTGTCGAGACTTCTGAATAATATACCGTGTTAGGGTCCCGAAGTGCTCCTTGGAACTAGCCGATATCGACAATTTTAAACAACAATCTTCTTGCGAAAAGCCCCTTCCGAAAATCTTTATAAAGCGTCATAACAATTTCCAAAATTGTTGATCCATGGCGATAGACTTCCGTTGACTTAAAAACTTCATCGGTCAGACGTGTCACGCGATATTCCATCATTTGGGCGAATCATTATCGACAGATTGTCGCAATAACTTTTGCCGTTTACAATTTTTATCAACTTATTCTATCCAAAAATCATGCAATTAATTTATATAGCAAATATTACATAAATAAATAATATTCTTTATAATATTGTAAGAGTTTGCTTAAAGAACAAAATAATAAAAAACAATTATTTTAAAATAGAGTTCGTAAAGTTAGAATATAGGATGATATCAGGAACATTCTCATAATCTTTTCGGAAATAATAGACTAAAAAAGTTTGCATTTTTTACATTTATAAATGAAACACACACACACACATAAATCCGTCTAAATCATCAAATAATGAGAAAGTATAAAAATTTTGCGTATAAAAAAAATGTTCGGTTAATGTGTGATGCGTACCATTTATTAACTGTATCCTACGATTCTCGAGACGGTACGTGTTCGATGAGGATAGCGGCGTATGCACCTTTTGAATATATATGCCGGTGCGGTGCATTAAATCAATAGTCTATCTCAAGTAAGTCCGGGGAAATACATCGATAGGAGATACGGAGAGATCGTTTTTCACAACGTTCTGGCAGCTCCTTTCGATTCTCGAAACGATATAAAAGCCTTGATTGTAACAAGCGAACGCATGAGTGGCTTTATACGACTGCATTATATATTAAGATGCATTGTGAATAAACGCATTGTGTGTTATCGTCGGCCGCAGGAGATTAAGGCGCTGCCGGCTCCGATCCATTTCTCATATCCGTGCTTGCGCTGTTTTCCGACATTGAACAAGTTCTGTACGTGATTACGTATGCTAACATATTTCTTGTTATTATGCAAGTCGCAACGATAAACCGTGCCATACACGGTAACTGTAAACTAACGTCGCTCGCTGTAAACTTGTTTTACTACTGTGTTTAAAACTTTTACATTTTCCAAGATCTTAAAAAGAGAAATTATTTCGCCGGAGCCTGCAGAATATGCATAAATGTGTACGGCGTCCATAATAGTGCTCGCATAACGATTGGATTTAATAATTTTGCATCAAAAAGTTAATTTAATCGGTGCAGGTGCGTAGGTTCACGATAAATGCTTCATTATCATAATTAAAACGAAGTACGATTTTAATAACGTAATACGATTTTTACAATTGAAACTGAAAGCAGGAATAGCAGGAAGAGGGAAAATATATATAATAGCAATATTTTTACAAATAGTAAAAAACGTATCTATGATTTTTAATAAGAAACTTAATTTTTAAGAAGAATGGCATTTACATGAAACAGCGTCGTTATGATTGATTGCTATTTTGCAATTATTATTCTTAAATATTCGTAATGTATGTTGCGTTTCTTGCATTTGCATATGCATAAAATTAGGTTTACAGAAATTTGATTAGAGAAATTGGATTTTAAAATCAAATGAAACTATAAGACAAAAGTTAAACCGTTTATAAGAATTAAAAGAACGTAAAAATACGTACGGAAAGATGTCACCTTTTCTCTTAAATATGAATTTAAGGAATTTAAAATATTCGCTTTTGTTTGAATGCTGAACACGTGATACATGCGCGTTACGTTCCTTCATAAATAAATGTAGCATACTTAGATTAGGTAAACGTAGGCGGAGGCTCTAATCTGAAAACACGACGGTCCTTTTAGTGCAGCTTCTCGATACGCCGTCACGTGCCTTTGAAATACCTTTGTACAGTTGCACACGGATGCGATTTCAGCCGAAAATTAATTTTATTCACACCGTGACGTAAAGTACAATCCCGTGTTCTCCTCCTGTAAGTAGAAACACATTCTTCTTTTCATGCAGTGATGCCAAAAGGTCACGGACGAGAATAGAAATTCCTTGATAACCGGTAGACTAGGCACTCGTGAATCCATTTTTTTCGGTTGATCTTAAGAACTCGTTTGCGAGGAGATAAATACACTACGAAGAAATGATTTTTCTATTAAAAAGCTTTATAACGCGTAATCAGAACTCATAGATATTTCACCATTAATCAGGATTAAGAGTCGTCGTGCCGAACGATCAGTTTTAATTGCGATGCGATGTCGAAATGTATCTTCCGATGCTATGCAATTCAACACTAATTGCCGTATCATAAATCGCGTGCGCATGTAAATTACAATGCATCGTTAAGCTCAACAGTTTACATAACAGTTTACGAATATTATGTGAATTACGCATACAAGAAGAAATATGAGAAATAATTGTACAAAATATACCAAATCAATGTTTTAATTGGAATAAATTTGGTACGAATTATGATCAGAAGTTAATTTTTTCTAAGTACTTTAGGTTAATAAAATTACCAAATCGATAAAATTATCAGGTTGATACAATTATTATCGATGTCACATATCAATTTTACATCTTTTAAGTAGATGTTTTATGAATTTGCTCTAAATTTATTAAACTCGATTTAAATTGAATGATTTCTCATTTCATATATAGATAATATATATATGATCAAATATGTTACGCGTAATATATGATTTTATTATCCATGTCTGATCCTGACGATATGTTTCGGTGAACTTGTTCCGAAAGGAAATGGGCGAGAACTAAGTAAGAAGAAATTTATATTCTCGATACAACGCCGCTTTAATCATGCATTATCGAGGGCGACGCGTGCACGCTAGTTTACGGTTTCGATCCTGAAGGGGTAGCCCACGTCGAACTTCCGTCGAGCGTAAGCGGGGCCAAGTTAATTACTGGAATTAATGTGGTCCGACGGCGTTAATCCGCGCGCGGCACGCGAACCAATCAAGAGGTCAGATAAGAATTAAATGGCATCGGGCCGACGCCTCGTTAGCCGTCCCGTGTCGGACATAAATTTTACGCTAAGCCCGGTTCACCGTTCGACCGAGTTCACGCCGACAGAAGAGAATCTCATGTTCACGATCGCTCCACTGCAAATTGGTTACGCGCTCTTGTGCACGTGCTACTGTGAGCTGTTACATGTGCAGCTAGCGTACGTTGTACGAGATAGTTTCGGATTTAACGTCCACCGTTTCAGTTTTTAAAAATGTGCAAGAAAATGAGTGAACCCAAATAACGACATCGGTGGTGTGTTTTTTTTTGGATGATCGTCTTTATTAGTCTTTAAGATTGACTCAATACGTATATATGCGAATCGGTAATTTATTTCTAAAACTTTTTTTACCTATACTTAATTATACAATATAATTTAATCCAAATTGATAAATTAAACCGCCAGTAATAAATTAACAGTACTGTTCAATAGTCGACCACAACTGGCCACATTTATTAAAGATTTAAATTGAGTTACACAACGTTTTTCGACCCTTGGTTTGGGTCCTTTTCAAGTAAAACTAAAACAACATTAGCCATGAACAAACAGAAATAATAATAATTAATAAAGTTAACATATCAAAAGAGCAGTACCTAATAGTTATATATAAAATCATTCTTCCTAACATGACAAATCCTCATCCATGAAACCGTTCCCCGACGAACATATCAAGGCTAAAAAAGTATTAATGATGTTGAATACATAATCAAACATTAATCGCCACAATAATCTCAATATAATTTAACATTTGGCACAACGTCCCGCTGGAAATTCATATTAATAATTTTGGTATCTCGAATTAAAAAAACATTCAACAAGTATCTTTTGCAAGTTTCTGTATTCCAGATGGGTTTGTATTGAATAAATACAATATATGGACCGTTAAATGTAAATTATCAGTGGTTAGGTATATCAATTACCGTGAATTCGATCGTCGGGATTAATCCGTTCGACCGCCTTACGCCTGATCACTATAATTTTCTCGCTGTCGAGGCCACAAGAGAGACGTTGATTGCGGAGAAGCGATATAGGTGGTCGGTTGAGGATCGATAATTATGATTTTCCTAAGTGATAGTTAATGACATCTTAGTTTCAAAATATAGTTTTTGATTATATAACGGTTACATCGACGTGAAACTGGTAATTAAAGATTTAATTGGCAGTAATCTTTAACAATACTATACATATTTCTATTTAGAAGCTTGAATATAGAAATTTAAATAATAATAGCATAGCATTATTGTCTACTGATTTTAGCTGTTTTTTTACTTTTTTTACCTAAAATAAAAATCCGACCTAAAAAAATTCAATATTTTGCAAAATACACTTTGTAGGAAAGTTTTACTGTCAACTGCGAAGTTATATCTGAATATTGAAATATACAAACGTGTCCATAAAAAAACGAGCTTTATAAAAATAAAATGACAGAAAATGTGTGTGTAGATGAATAAGTGAAATAAAGTTCAATTTGTATTTTCTTGTTATTAAAAAAGACAATAAATATAACTTAAGAGTCAAAATAAAAAGACACGAAATTATAATGAACTTGGCTCGCGATTTAACGATATTAATACGATATTATTACGATAATTATTACGATAATATTATTACGATTCATGATTTTCGATTATCTTCTATTTGTTTCACCATTTTAATCAGAGCCGCGTAATAACAGCCTGAAAAGCATACGTTTCCGAGTACGACTACAAACCCATAACGGATTGCGCTCGTGTACTTCTCCGTGTTAATCTCGAATTTGTACGAGTTCATTTCCTAGGGACCCGAGACGCCGACCGTTTACCTTTAATTATAGGGCGGCTCACAAGCCTCTAAATTTATCGCTAATAACGCTGCAGCGGACGTTAAGCTCCATCGCCGACGGATCTTTACGGGTATACGCCGTGCGTATGTCATGCGCTGATGTTAAACGAATGCGCGGCGGGGGCGAATATATCCGTTCGCAGGACGTGTGTGCGAACGGTCAAATATACATATGGGCTGATTACTCCGGCGATCCTTCCTTTCGCGCGCCGGGCTTTAATGAAGCACATGAGAAAGTTGGCGTAACCATAAAATATATCAACGCGTTCTCGTCGTGCTGGAATCTCTTTGTGCGAGTCACGAAGGGACCGAGTATCCTAAATATGAGCAGCATGACGTTCCTGACATTCAATGCATCTCAAGCAAAAAGGAGAAGATGGTAGTAGATGTATTCGGCGTATAAATATTCCCATGGCAATTAGGAAAATTGTCAATTGTTACAGACCTCAATATTGAAAAAAAAAGATAACATTTTTTCACGATTTCTTTTATACATATAAAACGAAATTTGTATTAAATTAAGAAGAATTTGAAGAACTTTAGGGTTGTTACGAATAATCTCGGTTTTTCAATCGGCACTATTTCTTAAATTTGTACGTTTTATCTTCCTTGAAGCGATTGGTGAAGCATGGTCCGATCGGAACCCAACGAGATTGAATCGTTATACGCTCTGCGAGCCCTCATGACTAATGCTGCTTCCGCGGTAGACAGCCAATTGTTTCAACAAAAATGTATTATGCACCGACGGCGGCGGAGACCCCCCCGTCGTAAAATATGAATCCCACCGGTTGGGAAATTTCGCCTGGAACGAGCGCTACGTGCGGCTGGAAAAGGGCGGTCGTCGGGACGCGCGAGTGCACGGTGGCTTGTTATAAAAGTTCCTCCTTGTACCGTAATACCAGAAAGTGGATATCCGTTTTCGGGCGGAACTCCGGCCACAATTAAATTGCTTCTTCTTGCGCGCGCTCTTTTGTCTCGGCGACGACCGACCGACCGACCGACCGACCGACCAGATTTACTTTGCCGTACCTCGTTGCGGAAACGGATGGCGTCTTCCGATGTTGGCTGCGGGGAATGCAACCGCGCGTTTCTGCCGCTGCAGCTTCCGCACGAATACACGGACGGTTCGGACAAAGTCCGGATTCGGCGACTAATATCCGTTTGGTATTCACCGTTTGATATTACCGTACTATATATCGCGCTTATATTACATGATTCTCTCTCTCTCTTTCTCGTTGAAAATGTATGCTGTTCCTTTTCGGGTTACAATCGATACTGGTTTCCAGCGATTACTTTTAGAAAATCACATACAATTAGTCTCAGAGATAGCCCAATTACACGGCGACACAACGAATGAAACGAGATAATATGAATAGCAGTCCATTAGTTTCTTATTGGACACACATGCAAACTTCATCTTTTCGACGTTTCAACACGTGTCGTTCTCCAACACGTGTTGTTAACCCGACTTCCCTCGTGTATTATTCGAGACTACGATGACATCTGAAGCTGTGAAACTTCTCACCCCTTCGACAATCCTCGGCATTAATTTTCTACGGAGTCAAGACACCCCAATTGTTATCTATTGTAAGAGCCAAAGCGCTATATCTTACCGAGCTGGACAAATCGCCATGTTTTGTGTCACTATTGCTTGTTGAACATGAAATCATATATAATAGATATAATCAGTGTTTTCCGGTATCTAGATGAAATTATCTAGATTGTCATCTAGATGCGAATTTTTCATCAGCATTTTCATGTAGATGAAAATTAATGAAAAATCCGCATCTAGATGACATCTAGATTATCTAGATTGTCATCTTGATGCGGATTTTTCATTAATTTTCATCTATTTCATCTACTGAAAATGCTGATGAAAAATTCGCATCTAGATGACAATCTAGATAATTTCATCTAGATACCGGAAAACACTGATGAACATCTAGATGAAAATAGATGAAAACTTCGCATCTAGATGACAATCTAGATGACAACCGGAAAACACTAGATATAATAGATATTTATCTTAAGCTTCTAATAACATTAATTTGTAACTGATCTTTAATGACTCTATTACAGATATGCCTGCTGGGCCTCGCTGTGAGCGACAACAGCACGATCGGCGATCATTCGATCACAGAGGACACTTCCGAGATCAGCAATACCGGCAACAATCTCGCGGTCGACGCCGTAGATCAGGTAAAACGGTTTCTTCTCACCTTCACTCTTTACCGATCGCAATCGCTTTACTCCGCGTGACGTATACGGTCGGATTTTCGAAACCGGTTCGGAGGTAATCCTTCGTTTCTTATTGGATCGGAAACTTGAAGAATCGCGGTCATGGTTCACACAGGAGTGGTGAAAAGGGCAAAATGGCTCGCCGCACGCTCAATTTTGCGATTCGAATAGTGTTCTACTCGAGTGTACAAGTGCCAACCGCACGTAGGACAGGCGACGCGAAATTCGCGTAGGAATGAGGGACAGAAAGAGAATGGAGAAAGAGAGCCGAGAGGAAAATGTCACCGAAAGCTCCAGGAAGAATAAACATCTTTATTCACGTCGGTCGTGGACGGAAATGGGTCGCAGAAATCGGACAACTGTGTTGTCGCGCGTTCGCAAAGCGTGCTTTTACTTCGCCTCTAGGTAACTCGCCGAAGAGTTTTATGCGGTGCCTCTCTCAGTTCCGTGAAGAATGTTTTAAGTATTTACTATCTCTTGAAAGTCATATCCCCGGATCCCTCCGATGTCCTCGCAACTATTTTTCTCAGGTTACATTTAAATACCGATCGAAAGCGCGGGGATGTTCTTCCTGTTGTTTCCGTTATAAGTTATTGCTTATTACACATGACGTGACATCCGGGTCGCGTGTGAATACTATGGCGAAAGACCTTCCGGCGAAATTTATGACCGCAACTTGCGAGACTGCCGTTACGGTCAAACGTCTCGTTCTTCAGAATTTAACGCTCTATATAGCAATGAAAATTCCTTCCGCCGAATTTAATCCTTTTCGCAGGAGTGACAAATACTTGCAGTCAGTGAAGTCTCCAAGGGTCAGCGTCCACGATTGAAGATTTCACATAAAATTCATTTTCTATTTAATTGGAAAGAAACCAAAATACGAATTATTAAAGATTTTTAAAATTTTATCTTTAAATTATTAGATCTTCAAAAAATTTTCTATGTTGCATAAACTTTTACGATAGAGAAAGTACAAGTTTTTATAAATTCCTTACGTCTAGATATATGGAGATGTAAGGCGAATAAGTTGCATTTCTCTGAAATTACAGAAAAGATTTATACACTGGAAGATTAACAAAGTTAAAACATTACCTTGACAGGAAAATCATAAAATTTTTGTAGCATTCTCATTCGAGAACTTCCAGAAGTTTCGCTGTTTTATTATTAAGAGAAGTAATGAAATTACCCCGGAACAATTTCCCTACCGTATTTTAATCCACAGTAATCCTTGTTGTCGTTTCATTTATTAGGACGTATCCGTTACAGAGTGTAATGAAAGTCACTCACTTAATATTAAAGTCGAAAAATTGCCCTCAGACCAGCTTTGCTACATCCTTTGATACTAAAATGATTAATATGGGTCACGCTTTTCTGATTCTGGACTCTTCAATTAGCTCGGATCGCACGTGACTTCTATGATGGCTCGCTTGCCGTGGGTTCCGGTCTGCGTGATAGTTAAATATGGTTTTCATCCAACTGGACAGTACTTTTCCGACGCATCCACGCGCAGATTAACTCGAAAAGTGCATTGCAGTCGTTCAATTTCCGCATATGTAATCGTCATTCACGTCTGCGCTTTTGCAGACACCTTTATCGCTGCTCCCGCGAAACTGTGGAATATCAGAATAATATTAGCTGACCATGAATAATATTAGCTGACTGTCGTGACTTTGATAAAATACCTATATTTGTTTAAGCAATTATATGTGATTGAGTTTTCTGATGTAAAATGTACAGTTTAATACAAAAAATTAAATGCTGACAAAATAAAATACTGATTAGGCGAAATGATGACTTTTGCGGCCGCATGCTATACGCATTAAGGTCGATTCACACTATACGGCACGGACCGTCACGTACCGGCAACGACACGTACCGGCACCGGCAACGACAAAACTTTGAAACATGCGTTTTAAATGAGACTGTCTACACTAACCGGCACCGACCTGACGTACAGATCGGTGCCGGTTAGTGTAGACAGTCTCATTTAAAACGCATGTTTCAAAGTTTTGTCGTTGCCGGTGCCGGTACGTGTCGTTGCCGTTACGTGACGGTCCGTGCCGTATAGTGTGAATCGACCTTTAAAGCGGTGTCTACAATGAGATTTTAAGTCGTAAGACTTAACATATCGACCAATCACAATCAAAATTGCGGTCTTACTTTTGGAATGCTCAACTGTAATTGGTCGATATGTTAAGTCTTGCGACTTAAAATCTCATTGTAGACACCGCTTAAGGGAATCCCGTAGTCGCGGCCGAACTCCGACGCGAGAGCCGACTTTACCGACCGATACATCACATCGATACATCTTTACACACTACTCAATATTGCACGCACACATTCGCAAAAAGCTATTCAAACAAACGGTTTCTTTTCTAAGCTTTCAATCTGAATTTCAACGATTGATTGTTGTTTGTACACTTATTCTGAACGGTGGAAAGTGTTCACTTTGTACATATAACATACAGAACTTTTCATATAAGTAAATGTTTCACGAACTGACAGCTCTACCATACCGACTAAAATATTATTTTAACTTTTTTGTTCAGTTTTAATACAAAATGATAGTTTCCACCGTTCATTAGTGTGTATACTTTAAATCTGTAAAAGGATTTTGCAATCTATAAAGCCAATTCAAAGAAAGTCCCTTGAAACGGAATGTCGGTAATTCCCGTCACTTCGGCATCCCCTTAACTCCAAGTGTGACTCGATGTTCGTCGGGCGAATTCTGGTCGAAACTCCTGGCGCGGCTGTCGCGCGGCCCCGCTCTTTTCCCGCCGGAAGAAATAAGATTTTACCTTTCTTAAGTAGCCCGAGAAAGTGGAAGCGAGAACATTATTGGCGCACTTCTCGACCGCAGTAACGTGCAGTGGAAGAATAGCGCGGCGCGCATCGAGCTATACGGAGCGGTCCTTTTCCCCGCTAGAATCCAACCCACTCGGCGCGGATACGCTTAGGCGATGTTAGAGCCATACTTGCATGGATGCACTCGCGCCGTTTCCCGACGTTAAATCACTTCTACACGCGATTATACGCGCGGCTGTAGCCGGGGCAAGTCTGGCGGAACTGCAAAGTACATGTAAATTGCCTGACGCACTTCGTAAATTCCGCTGTCTTGCGGAGTAATCGCAATCTTCCCGGAAAGCCGGGAAAGGATAACGCGAAACAGGAAAGTATCTCGCTGAATCTCGTCACGGGCCTCCGAGGTAAAGGAGAAATATCTTTCATCCCCGGCCACACGATTGCACACCGCTGTAGAACTTACAGCGTATACGTACGAACTGTTACTTTAAAGTTCGAAGCGATTTTCGAGCGAGCTGTTACGCCACGTTCGTAATGATTCTCCGAGGCTTTTCTCCGCGAGAAGGCTCGAATGGTTGCGTTCGAGTAACTTTATCACCAACGGTTGTTACGGAGAAAAATTTTCCTTCGCGATCGCTGACGATATCGCGATACTTTCGGCACGATATTAGAACTTTCGGGAAATTCTTTGATACGGAACCTACACTGAGAAAAAAAATTTGTTGAAAAACTAAAATATTTAGTCCGATACGTTCAACTAAAACATTAGTTGGTTTAACTGAACATTGGTTGAATTAAAAAGGTATAGTTCATTTTTTAATCAAAAATTAGTTGATTCAACTAATGTTCAGTTAAACCAATTGAACGTATCGGACTAAATATTTTAGTTTTTCAACAAATTTTTTTTCTCAGTGCAGCAATCTCACATCGCCGGGAGAAGCCATTACACATGGAAATAAGTAATGCATAAATAAACACCGAATTTTCGCCAGATATATGAATGATAGGATTAGGAAAGAGGAAAAGGTCCCCATTATTTAAACTGGAAAGAGACTGTGCCATGGTCGTGGCAAAAGTCGTTTTTAAGAGCTTATTGTATAAATTGTGGATATAAAATTTTTGATATAAAAATGGTTATATAAAATGGATGTAAAGTTTTGTGTGAAATTTAATGGATATGAAATTTTTAATGTACGACTGGACTTTGATTTTAAATTGCGACTCTAAAGCTCCGGTGCGAAAGCTTCGTCGTCGCAACGGAAAGATATCGGTTTCCTGAAAAGGGATCTTCATTAGTACGCTTTCGTAAAACAGTCTTTTATTCCCGCGTGTTTCTGGCGTTTTAGCGCCGCGCACGACTCTCTGAACGATTAAAACTGACAAATTTCGCACGGCCCATAATTCAAACTGGAAAAAGACTGTACCATGGTCGTGGCACAAGTCCGTAAAATACAGTCGCGCGCTCGAGACGACAGAAAAATATGTGATCAGTTTTACGGCACGATCGCGCCGGTATCGCGACGTCATACGTACCTGAGATGCGACCGACTTCTACGTGGGAAACCGACGCTTTCCTTCCGGATGTCATTCTATTCCCGACAACCGGAAGCCGCCTGTCGCGCGTAAAACTTGCAAAACTGCCAGAGGCTCCTCGTTATCGCGACCATCCGAACGGCTTCGCGCTCCTGCCGAAGCGCGAAGCGCTCCAGATAGGCTGAGAGCCGCTGATCGCACACGTACGACACAATGTCGATTCTGTTCTATTTTTGCGATTAGTTTTTTTTTCCTCACGGGCGCGCAAACCGCGTCTTACTGTTACGGGAAGTTGAGGGATGATCGGACAAACTAATGGCTCGCGCGAATGAAAAGGGATCTATAGGAGAATCGCTTTCTCCTAGCAAAGTGCGTTACACCTTGCGAAATTGAGTAGCTTATACTTTAAGATAAATGATTATGTGTCGGCTCTTATAAAAGTGCCATCTCGACGAAAGTACTACAACGTATAAATGATGGTCATGATGATAATGAACACTTCGATTATGTAATCACTTCAGTAAGACGCTTAGGTTTTTCCGTGCCATTATAAAATTTACATACGCGAATACACATTCCCGTTATTGGATGAAATTAAGCTTCAGAAGTGGAAAAGGTAATGTAATTTTTCAGTCCTTAATTAGAGTCTATTTCTTGCAAGATCTTATAACGAGACATTAAGGTAGTGAAAACGTAAAAGACTATTCCTTATAAAATCTTACAATGAGACATTACGATATCGAAAACGCGAAAGACTATTATCCGTTCGAATTTCTGTATTTTCTGCCAAAATATTGCTATAGTGAACCAGAAGGGAACTTTACAACTTTATCGTTTTTGCGTACAAGCCCATTCGATTAATATCAAATATTCGGCATTAGCGATAACTCTGCACTTTTGTGAGATATTCGCGATAACCGAAGCTACACCGGATAAGGAAAATAGGGTCGTATTCCGTATAGGAAATTGTGCACGATGCATATATCGTATATGTACTTCCGCGGGATATTTCACTGTTTCCCGGTGATTGCGTTGCGGTAGCGAACATAAAACTAACTTTGCGAATACCGCGGCGTAGGTTCCGCATATAAGGCGGATTTGAAAAGCGAATTAGGATGTCGCGGCGGTATCGAAATATCGTTTGTTTCCGACGTGTACACGTATCGCGTGTTTTTCAGGAGTTCCTCCGCGAGTACCTCGCGAATACCCGATGAGATGCGTGCTTCGCGAAGTTTTGCCGAATGCGGAAAATTTGGCAGTAACATAAAGACCCTCCCCCCGGCGCGATCCTCGCGAAGCACAGATTGCGAAATGCCAGTAAACCGAATTACCTCGTAGGGATGGTAATGGCATCGATTAAAGACATTTGCGTGGATTGGTTAATCCATTTAGCTGCCATTATTTAGATTATTGTCATGGTTGTCACGTCCGGTATTCCGCCAAAAACCGATTTTCGATAGGAGAAAAGGAAAACAGAGGAAATGTTCGGCACAATAATCTGTTGCATTCATCGACATAATCTACATACCACTATATAATTGTTGTCATTTTTTTTCTTGTTTTATTTAAAAGATTATTGTTACAATTAAGTCGGATATTCTTTTTCAAAACTGTAGAAAACTACGCGGATTATAATGTGGTAATCAACCTTTTGCTTTTATAAAAAGTAGTAAATTTATTGATTTGCTTAATTGTACGTATTACCAATACACGGAAAAAAAATAATGTATCAACAGCATTAAGTCTAATTGGAAATAATTTTGTTAATTCAATAACATTATTAATGAAACAAATACGTATGATTTTATTTTATTAAAATTGTTATTGAATTAACAAGATTATTTCCAATTAGACTTAATGCTGTTGATACATCATTTTTTTTCTGTGTAGGATCCACAAAATTCTTGTCACCGTCATCTCTACATTATTATTTCTTTATTTAAAAAATCATCAAAATTAAGAGTGATCCTAGAGATTTTTTTCATCTGTTGGAGCGTCGGAGATTCGTTTAAAAAGCCGGAGTCTCTGATCAAAAATTAGAGAGGTGGCAAACGTAATTATATTTGCGTACGATTTCGACGTTGTAATTGGTATAGTTCATTGAACATGTTTTACATTTTTAAAAAATTCCAGACATTCGACCATTTGCTGATTAGTTTAAACGAATGTAAAAAAAAACAGAACCATACTCGCATTGGAGCTTGTGCCGAGCAGCGAGTTTCCAAGAAGTATTTTCTCGTCTCTTGAGGCGCACGAAGTTCATTGTGCGCTCGGTAGACAACGCCATTCAGTCTGCACCCGAAACCCGTGCCAACCCTTTATCTTCTAAGTATAGTCGAGCTTTTATAAGAAAACGCGGCGGGATAACCCACGGAACGTGCTCGCCCGCACATACGAGCGTTGACCTACAGACTTTATGAATTCCTCTTTACGTGCAGCTTGACATGCAACAGTCCCGTAGGACGCATATACGCAATTTGAATCGAGGGACCCTTTATGGAATACGTTAAAATAAAAAATTAATCGAAAAGTGTATATTTCCACGTAGCTTTATTTTCGCGGGTGATTAAAAATGGTAAATTGAAAATAGATTGCAACTGATAAATTTTTAGCCAGTTTCCAAGGTAAGCAATTTTGTACGAGTAATTGGTTGAAAAAATCCACTTCAATTTAAAATAAAAATTTGTATGTCTATTATATCTAGTTTTAAAATGGAGAACGGACATCTCGAATACGTGCATGTGTGCACATCATTTTTACCTTGCTTTTTAATATACAATTAATTTTACCACACATACGCTGTTTTCGTGAAATATTATATATTATTAAGACACATAAAAATAAATTGAATAATTTTGATCTATAATAATCACTTTTTATCATGAGAAGCCCATTTGGGAACGTTCACGAATCACTGGAACAATATAATTACAGCGCCCTTCTGATTAAATTTTCTCGAGCATATTAACAATTAATGCGGTTTGCACGATTATCACAAAACAGCGCAGCTACGTGTAATTGACTGCTAATAAATTATTTTTAGTGCCATATTGTGGATTGCCCGCGGTTATTCCCTTATATTCGCGATCCACTTTCGAATGGATATAAATAGTTTGTTGCTATCAAATTAATCAATTTGTCTCATGCACATTTAAACGCAGATTATTAGCAAATTTCCTGGCTAGCGTTTTACGCAAATTAACTGATATTCCATAAAGTCTTCGTAATATTTCCATGTCATAAGTCTTCGTAATACTGTCGCTGTTACAATAATTTTGCCATTTATTTATACTGATAAAACACCGCTGTGAGAGAAGGGGTCATAATATAATGTAATTATTTATAACGTAGCAAATAATATAATTTATTTTTATATTAAAATAATATAAAATTTTTTTATTTTTATATCTGTTTGTTTCAAAGGAACTCGGAGTAAATGTATATAGATATCAAACTATTTCTATAAAACATATATATATATATATATAAAACAAATAAAGGAGAAAGCGGCCAAATACGAGCAATTAACAAGGTGGTAAGAATTATAACGAAAGGATTTATTCAAAAAATTATTAAAATAGAAAACGTTTCGACTGATACAGTCTTCTTCAGTTACGCACAAATTATTTCAATAATGAAAAATAGGGGATAGAATATAAACGCTGGTCAAAAATCATGTACCATGTAACAAGAAATAAATCGTAGAGAATATATATGTAAATTAAGTCGGAGGGTGTAAGAGGCCTGTCAAAGCTAGATATAAACATATTATAAACAAACTGTTGTCCGTTTGTCAAAAGAAACAATTAATTTATAAAGTAATAATAAGTCACAAAGGTCAATAGTATAAAATATTAAACTAATTCGTCGGTTGGAGGCGAGAATTCCGTTAGTCCAAGTAAGTGGAATCAGTCGATAAATTGAAAAATTTTTTAAATGTCAGAGTTTAAAAGTTTTTAGTGTCAAAGTTAATAAATGTCTAGCTGTACGCCACAGAGCTCCCACCTCTTACTGTCACTGTGTCCCGAGAATGAGTGATATATATATATATATTATGACAGAAAATGTATATCACTTGACGACAGAAAACTAGCAACGTAGGGCTTCGTAACGTAGGGCGATCGCTCAATGCTTGGCCGTGCGTGCCGTTACAATGAGCATCCGAATCTCTTTCTTCGTGCTATGGCACGGAACGTCGCCGCTCATGCCCTTCTAGAGGTACTCGCCAAGTATGAAGAGGGTAGAAAACTGTCGACGAGGCACTCGCGACTCTACTACCCTTTAACAGCCTAATTGCATTTAACGGGTGCTCGGTTTCGAAGGTATTCTATCACGGTTATACACGTTGCGGCGCGACTTAACGGACTGTCCCCGAAACGATTGTACTTTAACGACGCGTGGTTGAAGCGAACGCGAGAAGGTAATATGGCTTAGAATCACCGTAACTGATACTAATGACGTTTCGAGTAGGTCGTATGAAGCACGGACTTTCCAGCATGTATCCGCAAAATGTTGCTTGATGAAACATGAAACATTTATGCAGGAATATACGAGCTTGTAATATCGCAGGAAGAAACTTGCGAGAAGCTTTGTGCATTAACTAGATGAAAATACTGATCTGAAATTAAAGACTGTTTTCTATCCACTTTACCTCTCTCTTGATAAATATGTAAAGAATCGAAAATGATAGACAATTATTATAGCCATGATTATTTAGAATTAATTAGAGATCAAATCTTTAGTTTATTTTTGTTTTATCTGTTTTATAAATTTTTTCTAAAAATAAAATATCGGATCTATTTCTCATAATTTGAATAACCGAGAAAATTATTATTTTTTTAAAGACGATTTAAAATTTCGTTAGTATTTTAAAAAATTACCAAGTACATCCAATTTAAAAGTTCTCATATTTTGGATAATATTTTTTCTTAATTTTAAAGGCGATAAAAGATTCGCTTGAAGGTTAAAATGTACACACTGAAATTTACATCGAATCGTGATCTTCGAGTAACATTGGAGTGTTCCCGCCGCAAGATGCGCGACAAGATCGCCGGCATACGTATCTATCCGAAACGCCAAGAGACATTAAAGAAGATAAACAGGCGAGAACTTGGCCTCATTCATAATTCATGCCGCTAATTTCTCAAGGTGGCGTGCAGTCCGCGTTATTGCATTATCCGGAAAATCCTTGAATAATTCTCATCCGACGAACTCACGGCGCGAACTTTCGCCCGGTTACCGCTTTATCCGTCATCGCCCCGTAAAGCCATTGTCCTGATTGCAACTGCGCGAATGCGTTTCGGGCGTTTCGCGTTCCGTCTGTCATCTCGAGTCAGATCCTAATCAATTAAATTAAATTATTTTTCAAAGCCGAAATGTTCTTGCTAGTTCGTGCTACATTAGTTTAACTCAATGAATAGAAATGAGATTTGATAACATCATCATATATATGTATATTACACCAACTATTATAACATTCAAGAGTCTTTTTAATCTAATTTCACACGAAGGAAAGAAGTTGGGAGAAATGATAGAAGTAAAAATATTTGTACAAATTTGCTTCGCTAAAACGATTGTAGATTGTATTTACATATGAAAAAGTTAATTTAATTTTCTGACGATCAGTTAACTTTTAATATCACGTTTTATACAGCTGAAGGAATATTTTTGCATTTTGATACGTTGGTATCTTCTTTGGAACTAAGTTTTTCCAAATATCTGAGAATTTTGTAGATCCATATAAAAGATTCGTAAGCGTTCTGGCTGAACAATGCTCAAATGAATGAAACGAGACTGATAACGATATTATATCTCGTGATTAGTCTGAAAATTTTCATCGGCGATTCAACCGGTTAATGATATTTCGACACCGCGGTAGCGACTATTGCGAGCTACATCCCCGCAATCTAATAATTTCATGAATCATACGGTGGTCATGCCATGGACAGAATAATTGAAATTCCGCTCCAGATACTCGTATCAATTGGATGCGCATTTGTTAATTTAACGCCACTCGCCGGCAGCGTCGATCCACACTGCGATATCCGTTTTCCTTGTATTTACTGGGGTGCGCCAGTCCTGTCTAAGGTCTGAATAAATATTTTCCGTTTTGCAATCTAGCCAATATCCGTTAATCGAAGACCGATGCTGTTATCTGTTCTCGCGCGGGATTGATTGCGATATTAGGCAAACAAAAGCGTTGTGCTTTATAGAGGATTTTGTCTCTATATATAGACGGTAGCATATCTCCGCATTTACGACCGTTGTAATATTCATGCAGATGTTTTAATGTGGATTACATTGTTTATTACTGAGCTGCCGTTAATACTCAGCGCCATGCAACGAGTTCCGTTTCGTTTGCACACATATTTGATTAAAGTTAACAAAAGTCGAGACTTATTTAATTGAATTATTCATTGAAATTCTGGAAGAGAGAGAGAGAGAGAGAGAGAACTTCATCCAGTTTCTACCTATTAAATTATACGATGAAATTTTTTTTGCTTTCAGCAGGAAATGGCGTAGCGTAAAAACTGTTTTCACGAAAAATATAGTGAATGTACATTTTGATACAGCGGCAACTCTCTAAGGCAACTCTTTCCGAGCTTCAAACAAAATTACAACTCTCTTCCGTTACAATGGAATACATTATGCCGCCGGCCAATTTGCAGTTATTAACTTATTGCGAATATTATTTAATAGTTCATCTTATGCTACATGGACTTTACTCAGCGCGTACCCCAATTTTTTAAATATAATAAACGTAAAATTATTATATATATTATGAATAATTTTCAAGCTGAAAGAACCATTGTTAATTCTAGCGTGTGGCATAAAATCATACGTTACTCCAAACACTTTTACAAGAATAATGCTTACTTGTGAGAGGTAAATACCAACTCACTTTCTGCTCCTCAAACAATTACACAGGACCACAAAAAGAAATTTGTGAAAATCAACTGGGATCAGAGTAGGTGATTCTTATAGATTTTGGGTCGCAAAAAACAATGCCGCTGGCCAAATTGCTCTATCACGTCACAATTTCGAGTTAATTGCAGTTAAAGTTGCAAAAAAGAGCTATTTTAGTGAATTTTGGCATATTATAACTACAGTATGTGATATGTTGGAGAAGTTTTATTACAATCAAAATTAAGCACATTGTTAGGACTTTTAACCCTTAAAAGGAATTTGTTGTGTCGGTTATGGTTAAAAATTTTAAGTGATTTAATACATTTTTTTGCAATTTACAAAAAACTTAGACGTGGTGGACAAAAACGGCCAACGGATTCGACTTCAGCGACCCAAAATACTTAAGTACACGTGGTCTAGTTTGTGTCAATTAAAAAAAAATGTGTAGTCCTGTGTTATTTATCAAAACGATTTTACGAAAAATTAAATTTCCGTTGTTTCTAATCACCCCCTGCAATTTCTTAGTCGGCTGGATAATCGCGGGCGGGTATCCCCTCGTTGTTCGTACCGGGGGTTAGAAATCGGAGTACTTTGTTTCGCACGGCGCAATATAGCCGCTTGCGAGTCGGCTCGCGCAATACAAAGCCCCGGCCATAAGTCGCGCGGGACGTAATCGCGCGAGGATCGTTGTGTCTTATAAAACTTTTGCAATTTTGAGGGAGGTGTGACTGACGTGTAATAACCTCCGTGCTGCCGCCGGCGATGGCTCCGGACGCGATTTCCGGCCCCGACGCACCCCCTCCCCTCCCGGATCCGTCGCCACCGCGGATTTCATAGCCCCGGTATCGATTCGCGAGCTTCGTTCACAAATTAACTAGAAGTGAAATCCGCCTTTTTTTCCCTCACATCCGCGAACGAGGATCCGTGGGCATGGACAAGTTAAATTAGCCATTCTTCTTTCTCTTTCGCTCCGCCGTTCAAGCGAACGTCGTTTTGTCTGACGCCAAAATTACGGCGGCACGCAAAAATAATATTTCACGTAGAGATTAGATACAAGGTTGTAATTAAACAGGGATCAAGTTTACGAACAGCATCGAAAGGAAATCTGAATGCTTCCAAAAATAGTACGAGTAAGATCGACTCGGAATAAGATTACATAATATTAATTTATTAAAAATTATATATATATATATATATATATATATATATATTTAAATATTGAATTGTATATAAATGCTTGCTTTGTTTGAAAATTCAAAGTTAATATTCGCGCAAAAATATTAGCCTGCGTAAATATAACAAGGTATACAGAAAAAAAGAACATTGTTATTTAAAAAATATCCTTATTTTTGACATGTAAATCCTAAAATGAGATTTTATAGCGTTAAATGAAGAAATATTACTTGCATCTCAAAACATTTTATATAATTCAATAAAGAAAATTATAATCTTATTATTCAAAAATAATTTTTATTAATAGAAAGCAAAAATATTGGATAGAAAATAACAATACCTTCAAACCAAGAATATTCATATTATAAAGATAATACAGTTTAATCTTATTATTGTATTCTTTATGTATAACAATTACAATATTCAAATTAATTTATAATATTCTTAAAATACAAGAATATAAAATTCTTCTAAGAAAATAATATTTTCTTGCTTATATATGAAACAATGATAGTGTTAATTTAAATATATTCTTGATTGAAGACTTTTTTTCTGTGTGTACTATACTTAAATGATTCGATCTCTACCAAACTTGTGTAGTGTCGATTCCATTTTACTCTGCTTCGATTTTACTTGAGAATAAATATTTGATGCTGTTCCTGCCTATATCGCGCACTCTTCTTTTTGTCGATATTACAAGCGAGTTCTCCATGGACGGACGAATCTAGGACACGTGGGAATAGAAAAATTCATTATGTTTCGTTTGGGCCGCGCTAATGAATTTCCGGGAAATTAAACCTGCGCTTTTACCTAACGTGGTAGACGTTTTGATATTTATCACGGGCACGCCACAAAACTCGCTTAGCCATTTTAACAGCCGCAGTAACGACGCGAAAATGTATCGAAACGGTCATTGTGTTTTGCCCAGAGTTTTGGTACCGCATTCGCCATCGTAGAGAGAGAGAGAGAGAGAGAGAGAGATATCAGCTATTGAAGTACTACTAATTTCAAAGTGTAATATGAGTTTCTTATTGCACGCAGTACGAATATATACATATGAAACAGTACATACGAAAACATTTACGCTAATGCTGATTAGTGATTATCGATTGCATCGTGAAATGCGGCTGCAATTTCTTTAAAATCCCAAACTAGCTATTTATAAAGACTTTGCTATTAATAATGACTTCGTACTGATATTCGTGCTGATATTGATTATTAATATTACGTTAAAAGTGGAACGTTAACTTTTTTGTGTTGCGTAGATTTCGCCGTATTTCAATCATTTTAATTTTTTATTTTTAAAAGTTTGTACAAAATTATAGTGGAGACTCAAAAAACCTACGTAAATCGGGCCAAATACATATCTAATTGTAAGCATATTGCGATTAAACATGAGTTATCGAATATGCAAACGCTAATCATAATTAAATAATCACATCGACATTACTGACCTAATTAGTGACATATACGAGCGTACCTTGTAAGTATAATGCGAATGTAATGGACGAACTTTACACTCGAGAATTATAATGGCCGTAAAAACTTGAAGAAGAAAGCAATTAAATTAAAATTTTCGAATATCACAGCGTGTTTCGGCAATTACGAGCGAGAAGGCGTGTGTGCTTCTACTCGAATTGAATTTCAGACGAAGTTATTTTCCCGTCTGCGTTGGCTTTTTATGATTTCTCCCCCGTAGCATTGTTAATTCTTTAATCTGGCCGGATTATCGGACGACAAGGTTAATGAAACCCGAGCCGAAATCACAGGTAGAACAAAAACGCGAATAATGGTCGCGAATAATCATAAATATATGAAGTAATTCTCCCTTCATCCCCACCCCCTCCCCCCCCCGCTATCGAAGGATATTAGAAGCCCCGACTCGCGAGCGCAACGATCCCCCACCCCCCTCTCGGTTTTATCGCTCCATAAAGCGATTCGCCGGGGAATCATTCTGTATTTAACGTACACCCGAACGAGCCACCCGCGTTCCGTAACGCTCTGTTCGGCGAATAAAAATTTGTATTTTACGCACGGCACATCGGCGGTGGGTGATTTCGCGGAGGGCGAAACGCGCGGCACGCTAGACTCTCGATAGTCGTTACATGTTGATTTTATCGGTTGTCGAACGGCTGAACCGACGATTCCGTTTGCGAGGACTATCGAGGACTATCACCGGTGCGGCGCCGCCACTGTGTAAATGCCTCGTAATTGCGTAGCGAGTGTCCGCGATTAACACTCCCTTAACCACCCGGATTAATTAATTACTCGCGCGGGTAATTGTCGAGTACCTTTTATTCCGCCGCAAGACGAAAATCCTGATCTCGGGGTCCCCGAATTCGGCGTACTCCGGCGACGTGAGTTATCGGCCTGATCTTTTTTCTGTCGCCAACTTGCGTTTAATTTAATGTAATTACGACCCAACCATAAATTCCAGAATGCTAAGATAGTAAATCTGTTGAGACGTTAATGTTTAGGAGAGAATTCTCACTTCTGTTTTAGATATACGGCCCGCGAAAGCATTCAGGCGGTGGTACGCCTATAAATTGAATGAACACTTTCGCGTGCCACTGTATATTCTCATATTATCGGTTTTACGAATATTTGTGGTTTACATAAGACTATTTCGAACGGAACTATGTATAAGCTGTCGCTAAAGTCATTAAAGTTTGTGACCTGTGCTCTCACTCAGCACACGTCAAGAGACATAATTATAGAATACATTAGCGTATACTGTGTTTAAATTAACTAATATAGAGAGATGAGAGAAAGAGGAGATAAATATTGTACACAGAAAAAAAGAACATTTTTATTTCAAAAATATCTTTATTTTTGACATGTAAATCTTAAAATGAGATTTTATAGCGTTAAAC